>VZTN01016452.1:0-81665 GCA_013400515.1 Erpornis zantholeuca
AGGTTTGGGACTTTGCTCTGCTGTGTGCTCCAAAAACCATGTTTGTAGAGGTGTACACTTAAAGCTCAATAACGCAGGCCATTCAGTAAGATTCGGTGGGTGGAAAAATAGAATTCTTTCAATAATTTTAATAAACGTGGTTTTATTAGATATAAACAAGCCTGCATTCAATTGCTGAAGGCCTGTCTTTTTGTCTAACAAGATGTTCTTTAAAAGGGGTATGAACATCACAAGCAACACTATTTTCATAATGCAAAACAAAGCTGTAATTAGCATTTTGTAAGGTTCTAAGCACATCTAATTATGAAACAACTTCTTCTGAATTGGAGACTCAACCTTTCCATGTCTTAAAAGTTAATTTCTGTGCTGTCAGTTTCATCCATGGAAATTTATTTTGGAAATGCAAAAAAGGTTTTAATTTTCTTTTCATGGACCTTGTGTACCAGGACTGCATGTAGAACAGAGACTCTAGTCACCTGCTGCTCTTTAACATCCATCTGCTTAATAGAAACCCTCAGCTCCAGGCAATATTTAATTTAGAACTAGTTTCTTTACAAAACCAGAGATACATAGTGGAGATGAAAATAAACAGGTTCCTTTGTCACTGACAATTTAAATTAGCCTGTTAATCCTAGTGTGACTAAAGCAGAATAGTCAGCATAGGGTAATAAAAAGTGAAAAATAGATTACTGTTTTATAAAATCATTATTCATTTTACTATCATATGCCTCCGTTACTGCAAGGGAAGGGTCTGATCCAGACTTGATTTTTAGTAAAAATCCTCAGTGGAGACTTATTCACTACTACAGTGATGCTTAGTATTTGATAACAATATAACAATAATTAAAATAATACTTATCCTCTTCAAGCTCAGTTTAAGCATCCACTTCTGTGTTTTCAGAGTTTCAGTATTTCAGAAAGTAATCTGACAGCAGATTTATGCTATGGGTTAGAATCTGACAGTGGAGAATGAGAGCAGCAAAACTGAGTCATATTCCATGATTAAACTGGGAGGCTTAAAAATTGCTTTAGAATAGCTCATCTCACCTGAAAGGAGAGCTTTCACATATTCAAATATAATTCTGTCTCCATCAAAGACAAAGGGATGTAGCTCATTTAAGTTGGAGAGACATTAGGACCTGCCTACATCATCTTTAACTGTGAAATAAGTTTTTGAGCTGAGCTAAATGTTGTGGAATTTTCTTAGTGTAAGAGCTGCCTTTTACTCGAGGTAAGTGTAAAAGGGGACATTCAAGTGCTCTGTGCAACCAGGTGGCACAAATGATAGGAAAGCTTTCACAGTCATTGGCTTGCATGCTGCAAAGGCTGAGAACAAGATGAATCACTTGGTAGTGAAGAAGGGCAAGACAAATGCAGGCATGTAAGAACTGATTGCTGAAACTGTGATTGCCTACCATCTGTGACAGAAAGAAGAAAGGGTGCCTGACTATGAGGAAAATGGCAGCAAAAAAGCACAGGATGCATTAACAACATCATTAGCAGTCTGGTCTGACAAAGAGATAAGGGATAATTTTTGTGGGAGACTGGGAGCAGAAAGCTTGTCCTCTGATTGCTGTTGTGGCCAGAGAAAATGGGTCCCAACATTAACTTTTTTTTTTTTCCAACTAAACACCTTTGATCACATCAGCAATACATAAATCCCTTTCTTCCTTGTGGGCAGAAGTCCCTACTGAGCCTCAGCCTATTAACTAAGGTCAGAAAGGACTCAGAACACTAAACAAGGCTTTTTTTTTTTAAATTGTACTGTTTTGGGAACCAAGGTAACAGCTCTGATAGTCAATGTTTCTAAGATAATTCACTTTCATTTATCAACCTATCCTTTACCTTATTATCTTTCTATGCAGTCTGTTAGTGAGTTTTCCTGGAGGACTTGTTTTAGTGTGTTTGCATACAAACCAGTGAGCTTGTTCCATCTCTGTCTGGAACAGCCACACCATGGCCTGCTTTGGTTTGTCACAGAGTAAAATCTCATGGGTTCATGTCTGACAGAAAAAACAATCATTTTCTTAGAATTACCTACTGCTTTTCCCTGGGAAAAAAAGGGACGGTCCTGGCTTCCTCCACTGCTATTCTCAGCTGCTCCTATTTGGCATGCCATGCACTGGCAGGCATCTCATTTGGCAGTACGATCTAACTAGAGGTTCATAAATCTATATCTCTATTTTTAAATTGTATTTAAGTTGGAGTGGAATGGTATCATTCAATTGCAAAAACGGATGTGTTTCTGAAGTAGCCTAGACTTCCTTGCAAAGGCAGAGTGCTTTATTAGGATGAGGGAACTATAAATAAACAAGATAATGAAATATTCTGACATCATAGTGTATCAGATTAATCGTATTAACTTAAGGTACACAAGCCAAAATAAAAGGAGTCCAAAAGAAAAGCAATATATTTCAAAGTATATCTGGAAGTCTGCTTAAAGTCTACTTTGGCAAAAGAAGTGAAGACATTTTCCAAGCTGAATTGAGAGGAATATCAAGAAGGTGAGTGAGTGATCTGAGAATGAATAAAGGACTGCAGATGAACAATGCAAGGCTAATGCATTAATTCTCATCCTATTTCTCTGGTTAGGTTCATCCTCTGCAGTGGCAGCCATAAATTCAGGTTTGTGATTGACTGAAAAGGGCACCGCTTTTAAATCTAAGGTGCTCATCAAGAGTATTAAATGCATAAAAGCTTTTTCACATGTAAAGACCAAGTAGGCAAGTGTTGAGTTATAGAAGAAATGTCTTCTTTCCTCCTCTAGCAATTTAAGGATTGATGCTTAGGCCTTTCATTATACGGATCACTGAAAGAAACAGTCATTCCTATCTTTCATTGTCAAGTTAATTGCAATAGTGGTGAGCTATATTACTGCTAAATCTCAGATTTGGTGTATCTCAGTGTTTCTAGGAGAAACATCATCCAGAGAGAGCGTACCTCTCCCCTGGGAGTCCAGCTGATGGGGTTTAATTCAGCTCCTCTCTGCCTCAGGTTGTGTGTATAGAAGACATGCTACCCCCAGTTCCCTCCAAGCGTAAATACATCAAAAATGTTAAAGGTTTAAGGGGTTTTTTAATAATACTGACTTTTCTACCTAAAAAGATCTCTCATCTGCAGAAATGCCTTGTCTTTCTGTGGGACAGTCTGCAGTTTGATTTATTTCTGTGGGTAAATAAGAACATCAACATCTGACACTAAACATGAGTAACTTATTAAGCCATCTGCAGCCCTCTCATGTTCTTAAGATCTTCAGTGTCTCTGGGGAATGTTTTTTTTTACACATTTGCTTCATCAAGCCTCTTACAGCACAAATACCTTCTTATTACAAGTGTCTGTGTGTCTACAACCAAAAAAATATGATGATGAGATTTGCCACATAATTGCTGATACTTGCAATGTGGATACCTATGGCTACTGTGGTCACAACCTCAAGACACTGATTCCTTATATCCTAAAGCAGACATCATGTCTATCAGATCGATCATCCCCAAAAATGTCTGCTCCTCTCTGCTGACCAAAGAGGAGCCTGATAGTGACTAGCCTAGATGTAAATTACTTGTCTGTACCACCTTGAAGTTTTCCGAGATGACCTCCAGCATATCATTCACACAAGGCTTTGCTTAATATGAAAAGTGATTGTGTACCTACACCTTAACAAGAGTAAGATGAAATAGTGTTAACCTCATTTCACTGGACTTTTTAAACTGTAGTCTAGCATGAGAGTACAAGCCTCTATTCACGTGACAGAAATAATTCAGCTTTACAGCTACTTTGTATGGATAGAGAGTTAAACATTTAGTGATGTTTGCATCAGGAAGCACCAAGATCCTGGCTGGATATGCCTGTGTTAACCAGAGCTAGAAACTTGAGGTGGTGTAGTAAAAAGATGTCTACCACTGAAGAGTCACAGATGTGAATTTAAGTTAATACTTAAATTCACATCTGTCTGCAGAAATCATCTGAATGTCTGATCTGGGAAATGAAGGGAAGGAGAGAGAAGTGCATCAGAGAAGACTGAAGTAAATCCAAAGAAAAATATCAATCCTTGCTCTTTGGCATCTTTCACATGTCTGTTTGATCTGTGAACACTCAACGGCATTATTCCTAATTACCATAGGGGAGGAAAAGAATTGGAAAACGCTGTCTTTTATCTCAATTAAAGGTGTCACATGTGCCTGTCTAACAGGTGATCAATGCTAATGTACTTTTAGAGGATACTGTTATCATCACGTGTGTAGTAACTTGTGAAAGGACACACACATGACCGCAATTCTTATTATGCTGTTCTTCAAAGCTTTTTGATACCAGGGAACTCTTTTTCTTCAGCTCTAACCAATACTTCAAATTCTGACAATTAAATCAGACACTGGACTTAATAGCACACTGAATGAAAGAATCTTCAGTATGCTAGTGCAGAAAAACAGCAGCAGAAACTTGACCTTTGTAATACTAAGTCTTCCTTTTTCTTATAATATTGCTGTAAATTACCTCAAGAAAGGCTGCTCCTACTACCAAATCCAAAGGCATCTCTCAGGATATATTCTGTCTACTCTCAAAAAAGCACCTATGTACTTCTTCATCCTTGAGCTTCATCTGATATAAAAGCAGTGAAGTGATTAGAGTCAATGTGGCCAAATATAAACACTACACTTAGCGGCACAGCCTGCTGCACTGTTATCTTGTGTGCCAAGAACGTGTTCCCATGAAAACAAATTCACATGGAAGCTGTCACTGCTGTGCCACGCTGCTGTTCAGAAACCTACCCAGCTGTCAGGGGCTTCCACCTGTATGGTGTTTCTCCTTCTGCCTGCCTTGTGGCTTGGTGGTGTTGCAGCCCCTCTCTGCTTCTGGTGAAAGCTCTGGGTATTTATATACATTTGGAATGCAAAGACAGCTGATTGTGTCAGTGTGCTTTTTTATTTTCAGCAGCAGCAGCAGAAAGTATGACTCCTCCCTCAGCTCTGCCAAGGAGGGAAGGGTTATAGTTGGTGTTAAGGTTAGGATCAGGGCTACATCTGAAACTTTCTTTCCCAGACTGCATTTCCTGTTATGAGGAATGTCTAAGCCACCTCATGTGGCTGACTGGCAGTCTGCTGCTTAAAGAGAATCTAAGCAGATTTATTTCCCCCTAAGGAGCACCTTCAGGAGGCAAGAGCCTTTGCAAGTGCTCTCAGATATGTTTCTCATTTGTTTGCAGTTCTCAGAATCATAGAATCATAGAAGAGATCATATAAACTCTAGAATCATATAAATTCTTGGGTTGGAACAGACTGTAAAAGTCATCTAGTTCTAACCCCAAACGAGAAAAAATTTTAGAGAACCACTTCAAGATCACTGGGAGTGATTTCAGAATTCATTTCTGGATCCATAATCCTAATCATGCAAAAGGTCTTGAAGTGGACAGAAAGATCCAGCTGAAGTTTTCTGTATTTACACTTGGATTCTGTCCTATATCTCTCATGTTAAGAAACTTTTTTCAGTGTAATGGGAAAGGGAAGCAACATGAGATTAAAGCGTCTAAGAGCATTGCTGCAGGAGCAGTCTACCTGAACTGTCATCTTCCCTTACTCAATGCGACCCCATGAAAGCAGTCCTCATTAAATTAGCTCTGGACATTCAGAATTACCTATTTGTCTTTTAAAAAAGGTTATTCTGTATATTTTCCTGCTAGTACCTGAGATGTGAATGCTGTGCCTGGGCTAAGCCCACCATAATAATTTAAAGAGAGGCGCTAAGTAGTCATCACCTTGATGCCTTAGGTTTTAACTTTTACATTTTTCAAATCCTGTACTGCTAGTGTAACTCTGGAGTTTTCTGTAGCTTGTTAAATGCTGTTCTCTTATGCTGTTCTCTGTGCTAAGATAGACATAACAAAACCTCTAACTTGCCCTCCAAGGACATCCCGAAACAAGAACTGTAAACCTTCATCTTGGGAAGAGGGGGGCAGGCTGGGGGAAATCACATCATTAGCTGGGTTCTGTTTGGTGAATTGATATTGTTATAAAAGTGTGAAGCACTCTGACCAGGGCATCCATTTTGGGATCCACTGAGGCAGGACCCTCTGGAGCCCAAAGTGTGCACCTGAAGGCCTTTCAAATAAATACCTCCTTTATTCCTGTCTGGTCTCTGTTTCTAGGTAGCCACTTTGAGGCATCAACCTTCCAAAGACACTGTAGAATTGTACCCAGGATTTCAAATCATTACGATTGAGGGAAAAGGCATTGCATGCCATTATCTTTTTCCCAACCTGAACTACTGATGTCTATCAACACTATATATTTTTATATCAAAAACAGAGATTTACTGATCATGACAACATATAAGGTTGGAAAACTGTATTATATAAAGCCATAATAATATTAATACACTTGCTCAGAAAAAAATTCAATATTTTTCTATATTGAAATATGACTGAAATTTTTACAATATTTCCAGAGTAAATCACGCATCATATTTTGAAGCTGACAGCTCCCCAGTGGAGATAACATCATACTAACAAATGGTAAAATATAATTTCAGCTTCTTGAAATTAACAACCCTTACTAATAATTGTATTGAGGTAAAAATGCTGTTTTTTCTTGAACCCCTATATAATCTAAATGTACACAAATCAAAATACAGAATTTAGCAGCCACAGCAAAGCAGAGAATTAGTATTAAGTGGACAAGAGATGGGTAACTGGAAGAGTACTGGGGTGAACAGCAACTCATAGCCACTAGCAACAGAGAACTGGCATGCTGGCAGCAGGTGCACTAGTTTAATGGCTGAGTGATCTTACTGTTAAATTATTACTCAGTAACACTGTCATGAACTGCATAAAAAAAGTACCACGTTTAGAAGAAAATACATAATTCAAAATTATTGTTAAAGAGAATGGGATAGTTTTCTGCTATGACAAACAATACTTTTGACACCTAAAGCAGAAGAGAATAAATGTTTCAGACTTAATTATTATTTCCTATTAAGGAGTAATATTTGTTCCTTAGTCACTGGGCAAAATTGAAGTTTTGAAAACTGTTAGTCACTCAAGTATTTTCAGGAGAATACTTAGAATCATAAATCATTTATTTTGGAACAGACCCTTGAGATCATTGACTTCAGCTGTTAACTGAGCAGTGCCAACCAAGTCCACCACCTGAATCATGATTGCAAGTGCCATATCTATGAGTCCTTTAAAAACCTCCAGAGATGAGGACCCAAACACTTCCCTGGGCACCCTGTTCCAATGCTTGATAGTCCTTTCAGTGAATACACTTTTGCTAATATGCCATCTAAACCTCCTCTGGCACAACTTGAGTCTGTATTTCCCTGTGTAATCTTATGACATCCTTTTAGTTCTCCTGAGCGGCTGGCAGGAATTAAGTCAAGAAGCAGACATGGACTGTTGACCTAAGGTCAATCTAATAAAGGGGCATCAAGACCACCAAAGACCCCCCCAAGCCCTCTGACCCATTTCCAGAAAGATCTAGAGGAATGAACTGCACATGATAACTGTTTTGCATAGAGAGTGAGAAACCTATCTCTAGGTGGGGGGAAACTTATTTATAGAAAGATTCCCTGCAAAGCATGGGCACCTGCATCCCAGGAGACTGGACACTCCATTAGCTGGATTGGTGCTGAAGCCAGAACTGGTGATTTCTCTTTCTCCCTTTCTTCCTCTCTTTCTTTGTCTCTAATTGCCCTCTCTCGTTTGTTTCATCCAACTCATTATTCAAAGCCCACTGCCATGTGGTGGAAGATAAGACACTAATATACCAATTTCCATACTAAATGTGAAATTTACAATAAAACACCATAAGTTTATTTTGTGGACCCTTTGACTTTTGTAATTTCTTTTCAACCATGACCACCTGCCAGTCTTGGCACTCACTTCTCCTTAAGGGTGGGACACCACAAGTACTCATAGATTTGTAAGATTAGAACTATAGACATAGACAAGGCAGCTGGGGGTTGCTCTCTGCATAGTTTAGCCTCTTCAATCCAAATGGATCCTCATGTTATAAGGACCCCAGTTCAGCTGGCTTCCAGGCACCCAGCAAAACCAGGGTCCAGCCCATGCTGCTGCAGGGAGGCTTTCTATGTAGACTACCTCAGGGAGGGTCACATGAGGCAGAATAATTAGACTTTCCCTGGAGCTAAACAAGAGCCTGGAATAAGGCAAAGAACACTTGAGGAGGCAGTCAGGGAAATGGACATGAGTGACAAGTGGTGTCTGTCAGGGGTCTGTACAGGGACCAGTTATTTAATATCTTCATCAATGACATAGACAAAGGGATCAAGCAAACCTTCAGCAAATCTGCAGGTGACACCAAGCTAAGTGGTGCAGTTAACACAACTGAAGGATGAGACCATCCAGAGGGATCTGGAAAAGCTCAAAAAGTTAAACCTCATGAGGTTTAACAAGACCAAGTCAAAGGTGCTGCACCTGAGTTAGGGCAACCCCAGGTATGAAGACAGGCTGGGGAATGAACAGATTGAGAGCAGCTAAGAAAGACTTGGTGGTGCTGATGGGTGAGAGGCTGGACATGAGCCCACCATGTGTGCTCCCAGCCCAGAGAGCAAATTGTATCCTGGGCTGCACCCAACACAGTGTGGCCAGCAGGGCGAGGGAGGGGATTCTGTCCCTCTGCTCCACTCTGGTGACACCCCACCTGCAGTGCTGCATCCAGCTCTGGGGTCTCCAGCACAGAAAGGACATGGACCTGTTGGAGTGACTTCAGAGGGCACCACCAAGATGATTAGTGGAATGGAGCACTTCTCCTGTGAGGAAATGCAGAGAGAATTGGGATTCTTCACCCTGGAAAAGAGAAGGCTTCAGGGTGATCTAATTGTGGCCTTCCAGTACCTGAGGGGAGCCTACAAGAAAGATGGAGAGAGACTTTCCACAAGGCATTTAGTGACAGGACAAGGAGGATAGGCTTCAAACTGAAAGAGAGTAAGCTTATATTAGATATTAGGAAGAAATTTTTTACTCTGAGGGTGGTGAGGCGCTGGAACAGGTTGTCCAGGGAAGTTGTGGATGCCCCATCCCTGGAAATGTTCAAGGCCAGGTTGGATGGGTCTATGAGCAGTCTGGTCTAACAAAAGGTTCTCTGTCCATGGCAGAAGGGTTAGAACTAGATGATCTTTAAAGTCCCTTCCAACCTGAACCATTCTATGATTCTATGATTCTGTGAAGGTACATAAGTATACTCAAGCCACCTTTCTTTCATCTTATGAAAACTTAGATTTGACACACTGCAATTAAAAACAACATGCTCCTGTGTTGTCCTTTTTGCATTTTCTTTTCAAGAGATGATGCCAACATAAAAATTGAAAATGAACAAATATCATGCAGACTGTGCAATCTCTCTAGGAAAGTGTCAGTCTGGGGGATTCAAATGAGAAATTGGCCTGGGAGACATTTCAATATGGATCTTACAAGATGTTTTAATGAGGCTGGTATTTTAAACAACCATTTGAAAAAAAAGAAGCAGTGAATCCTATCATCATCTTTATATAGCTCTTGCTCATGATAAAATTTCTGACATTAAAGCAGTCTTGTCAGAAAGCTGTTATGAGGTCTTAAATTCTCTTGACTCTTTAACAGTTCTTCTTCCATTAAAGGAGGGGTTGGTAAGAATGAGTTTGTCAAGGATTCTTCAGAGACTGTGTAAAGAGAGCCATTAAAATGTTCAGGTTCTTGGGAGGTTACCTGACTCCCAATCGCTCTGTGAGGTTTATTTTTGTTTAATATGAATACTTTATTTTCTTTTAGTCCTAATATAATCTTTGTTTCCATTTGTTTAAAATAGGAGAATGTATATCCCAGTACTAAGTTGGTATGAGCTACTTTTCCTTCCTTCTTTGCCTGTGCTTATGTTTTAAAGCCATACCTATCAAACTGGAGCCCATGCTTAGCATTAAGCAGTTTCCTCTCTCCTCTATGTCTTTGAAATTACAAATTTAAGAGTTTAAAGCTGTTTAATAACCAGTTCATTGTTTTTGTGTGAGCACAGCCTATAGGGACTTCAGAGAGACTCTAGACAGAGCTGAAGTTCACAGGATGACAGGAAAAAACTGCCCTAAAATGCCACTTGACAGATGAGAACATACCTAGTAGCTGCCCATACTCATGTTCTCAACTTTTCCAGCCCTGATCTAGAATGCAGTTAAAATGTCTCCTTGGCATGAAGATTTGGTTTCTTAGCTGATGGATAGGGAGAGATTCATCTCCAGGTTTGGACACTGAAGAGGAGGTGCTTTATCACAGCTTAAAGGTGTCCCTGGTGCCTCTGGGGAGATCCAGGGGATGAGGTAGATGCCCTCAGCTGCATCAGTCAAGGGTCACAGGGTTCCCCTCTCCTTCAGCTCTTGTTTCAGAAGAGCACATATCCTTGTCGTGCCTGCCAGCCCCTGGGGACTTTCCATGGCACCACAAGTACCCCTTCCCAGCTGTGAGTGGGCACCGAGCCAGCCATAAGTAATGGATTCACAGGAGTCAGGAGGATCATTCAGCTGGTTGTTCAGGCAGAGTGAGGCGATTCAGTTTACCCCACATAGGTGACTAATGCCGTTCAAGGTGCTCTAGAGTGTTTGAAATGCCCCCAGTTGACTCCCAGGCATAGCCCAGGGCCAAGAGAATGACCGCGCATATTTGGTCCAGCAGCTAAACCAGACAGGAGGCCCAGGGGCCCTTGTACAGTGCTAGGTGCCTACATCTGGACAGCTGAACTGAGTCTGGGTATGAGCTGAAGGGTTTGGTAGGCTCCAGCTGACTTCACTGCTTGTAAGAGGAGCTGAAATACCAGATTCCCATACAGGTACTGAAATCAGGTGTCGGAATTATTCCAATTTAAAGTCATCTGCTTTATCCTACTGCTGGTGGGATACCCAAGAGGTACTTCTGAGCTCTTCCTTCCCAGGAGTAGTTCTGCTGATCTATTATTGAATTTGGGTCACAGCAGCTACTAGAGGGGTTAAATCAAAAGCTGTCAGGCACAAGATGGTATAAAGCAATGCAATTGAGATGACACGTTGTTTGATAGAGGTTTGTATTTTGGCAAAATAGATTGCTTTTAGTCCAGCTCTGAATGCAACCCAAGCTGTACATTTTCTTCACCTGTTCCCTTCCTGATATATCTGCAGATGAACTGAGATTATCCTTATTCTCTCACCAGTATAAATGATAAGCATCTCCAGGAAAAAAACAGTGAAGTTATGCTGTTATAAAATAGTGTGAGAGAAAAAAAAAAGGATCTGCAGTATGTACTCTTTTATGTTCTTTAATTTGGGCTTACAGGTATAGCTGGAAAGCAAGAGGTAGTTTCTTTAAAGACCTGCAGTAAGTTCTATACCTAGGAGATTTGATTCAGCCTTAAACTCAAAGTGTTCTGCAATTAGGGTGAATTCCTGAGGTTTAAACTAAGGGACAATTGAATATAGAAAAGAATTCTTCCTGCTATCTTTTGAATTGAAACCAGAGGCAAAAGTGCTGCTTTTAAAAGTATGCATAGTTTGATCTGTAGCTTTCAGTTGGGCAAACTCCTGGGAAAATTAGTACCTTCCTCTGATGTACAATGGAATTCTTCCAAAGGACAAGATACCTAAGCTGATACAAATCAGCATAAAGTGTTTGAATATCATCACCTCCAGATCTAACCCACAGTATCTTATCTGTAAATACTGTTGTGGAGCAGATTTTAAATAATCTGATTCCTCAGTTCATTCACAGTTTATGCTTATTAATTCATTAGGATGACACCAATTAACATCAGACTTCACAGAAATTCTTTTTCTTTTCCCCTAGAAGAAATTACTTCTATCTGCTTTTAATAAGATGTCCATTACCCTTTGCTGGAATAAAAATTATATATGGAACCCAGTACAGCAACTGAAAGCTTCATCCATGGATTCTGAAGTGAGGAGCGCTGCCTTCTTCAGTTGCATGTACAAGACCATGGAAGGTCTAGGGGGGACAGATCATGATTTACCCAAACTACAATAGACCAGGGCACAGACCAGTAAGTGCCCTCTGCTCTGAACCATTGTAAAAGTTGAAGCGACCACAAATCTCAAGAAGCTCAGTGGTGAGAAAAATTATTCCAACAACCTGGCTGACCTATGGGTCACTCAGGGCTCAAAATTTTTCTTACCAGTATTTCAGTGAGGTGAGTCAGACATACTCCATTGTAGCTTGGGCTTTTAACATCATCTGTAGTACTTACAGGTGTTTCATAAGGAAATTAGGGAACACAAGAAACCAAAAGGTCTTCTTTTCAATCAAAGAGTAACTGAACTTTCAAACTGAGAACATTTTTTTTAATCTAGTCTTTCCTCCTAGGTTTTTATTAACAAATTTTCAAAAGCACAGCCTGTAAAAGTGCAAGCCATTTTCTTTTAATTATCTGGTTTGCAGAAGTTTCTAGAGATTACTAAGTATAGAAAAGGACTGGTTAAGGTACCAGTTCATTTGTCATTAATTTCTTTTCTTTATACCACTTTCAATTAAAATGAAATTCTCATTTTCTTTCTATTTTATTATGAAAAATAATTTCTTATAATACAATGAGGTATATATAAAGAGCTTGCCTCTACATTTCTATGGGCATTTTTAGAGGGTACTGAATATTTAAAAGATATTATAAATAGAAGCGAAATCCATATGGCAAGATAATAAATATTCATAAAATTATGGATAGTCTACAGCAGCACTGTAGAAAACAAATATACCTCTCCTCCATTTAGCTGCTGGATAACACATTGATCTACCTGCCAGTTCCATCTAGGCACCTTGAATAATTTTTTTTCCTCATTGCATCTCCTAAACAGTAATGTCTTTTAGCCTTTTACTTTTTGAATATTAAGGTGTAAAGTTTCAGAATCCTTTGTTGGATGTGACAGTATGCGTAATGTACAACTTGGAAAGAATATTCTTCTCAGATTTCTTGAGGAGCGTACTGCATTAAAATGTATAAATTTTGCACAACTGTCAGAAAAAAGAAACTCTGTGTTGACCATCAGGTGGGCCATGTGAAATTAATAATTTCTCACTCAGTTCATTTCCTAGTGGAAACATATCTAGCATACACAAGCTCCAGCTTGGTATTAATTGCCACGCTTGTTTAAAATCTCCATTCCACAAATAGGTACTTTCTCTAAATTCGCACTCCAGTTCCCATTAAGACAGCTGTGCACTGGGCCAGGGAGGCTCCTAAGGGGTGGTGGGCTGCCTCTGGAGAAGGAGGCTTGTAGTCTAAACCTCCCCATAGGAAAAGCAGCCTCCTTAGGATGGGACATGTGCAGGTGCCCGGCGAGCAGCAGGTGCAGTACACGCTCCTCAAGCAGAGGCTGGGGCTGCCTGCTCTTCCTCTGGGATGCAGAAGGGTGTTCTGTCACCTGCAGACACCAGGATGCCTCAGACCAAAGAGGAGTAAGTAAGCTGGTTTTGCCAGACTTTTTCCTGAGAAGTCCATCCAAAATTAGTACTGGAGCCCACAGATCTAACCCAGCAGAAACTGAGTCGTGGGGAAAGGTTTCCTTCTCATCTCAGTTTTTCCTCACAAAAGCTCAAATTGCAGCAGAGAAAAAAGACAAGTACTAATTGCTGTCCTGCAACAGGGTCAGTGCTTTGGAATAATCCTCTCCTTAAACATGCCTTCATCTCACATTTTATGTAATTTACTAATTTTCCTTCATTTGGAAAATTCTATATGCTGTCTAATTCTTATTGGCTGCTGCTGACATTTATTTATGATTACATCAAACCTACATTCATCTTAGTTGTCTTATTGTCATGTTTGTGTCATTATTACACAAATAATGATGTTGCTTTTGATTATTAGTGAGAAAACAGAAGTTTTAATTTAGTAGATAATTATGCCTTTGCTTTTCTAGTGGAAAACCACAGTGTAAGTGTAATTGCTTCTGAGTAACAACTTGTTATTACATGCATTTCATGCTCATAATTCTTTTGCTGACACCAGGCAAATATTTTCAGCCTAAATTTTCTCTGCATATATTTTGGCAACAGTACTGAGCCCTGAAGATATACAGCCCTCTATTATTAACTTTTAAGAACCAGTAAATAATTATAGTTTAATTTTGTTTTAATTCAGTTGTTGTTAATTAGAGCTAATTACCACCTTCTCAATCAGCACAAGATATAATGAGTAAGATGGATTTCCAATGGATTCTATAATAGGTATAGGTGTGAAAAATGAATTAGGAAATGCTGCTATATTTTGGTTATCACATGCACACTATGAAGTGACATAGTTAAGCAGCCTGTTTGAAAAGAAATTCTATTTCAGGTATCACATTTCATTGCTCATTTCTAGGAACATTTGTCACTAGCATCAGCTAATTTTCTAGCATTCCTCACCCTGCCATAATTTAGGGGACTAAAATTAGTTAGAATATATCATTTGAATACACTGACTTACACTTAGGTCCTTTCTCTTTCAAACTGAAGGAGAGCTATATGCTTTGAGCACACGACTGGAAGATGGTGATCATCTTCTATCCTCCTTTTCTCATAAAAAATATAATGTCATGAAAATGAAACCTAGTTCCTTTCTGGCAATTTTCCAAATATGGGAAGGGAAAATAGGTACCCTTTTTTAATCCAGTTTTGAAAATGAAATAGAAGAGAGACAGGTGATTATATAGGTGCATTCTCATTTCTACCCTTAAATGTGAAGTTTCTACTTCACACTTCTACAGGATCCCTATAATTTTCATTTATGCTTGTTAAGGTCTTTATCTGGCTTCTGTGGGGATGAATATCACTTTATTTTGTACCAGTATAATAGAGTGAGTGGCTTCCCTGCAGGGGAATAACTCTAAACAGCAAAGCTAAAGCTATGGATGGGTAGCAGGAAAAGGGCAGAAATGTTTTAGTGTCTTTTTCCTTGACTCTTCATCAGAAAATGAGTCTGTAAGAGGATTTCTAACCGAATTAACATCAGCATCAAAAGGCAAGAAGCTAGGTTAGAATATAAAAGGAAAAATTTGGCAAAAACAGTGTAGCTGTCTGGTTTTTTCGGCCCATCTGGGCCTGATAAAGCTATTGTGTGATATTTAAAGAATCGGCTGAGCTAATCTCACAAAAATCAAAGGTCATCTTTCAGAATGCCTGCTGAGGACAGGTGACACTTCAGAAGGTGGAAGATGAATGATTATATCACCATCCTCCAACAGGAGACACAGGAATTGCTGGGGAGCTAGAAAATGCTGTGCTCAACTTCAGAGCCAGGAAAATTATTGGAATGAGTTACTCAGCAAACAACTGCAGATGCTGGGAAAATAGCAAGCATTTAAGAAAAGAGCCAAGATGAAATTCTAAATAACATATCTGACTATTGATTTCCTTCCTGATAGTGCAACAATTCTAAAGAAAAGGGAAGAATCAGTAATATGATATCACTAGACTCCAGGAAGCTTATTCAAACTCTGTTGCCTGACTTTCTTCCAAGCTAAGTAAGAAACACAGTCTACATGAAACTAATATAAGGGGGTTCAAAACTATTTAAATATATATAGGGAAAAGATAGCAATAGGTTACCATGGCAGAGAACAGAAGTATTGAGCAGCACTTTATGAAGTTCTTGCGAACTATTCATTATTTTCACTATGTAGAAGATGGAAACACAAATGATGAAATAGGAAACTTCCTCCATTAAGAGTACTCTAAGACTGAAGAACAGGATTAGAATTAAAATAATGGGAATCAGTTGGAGTTACAGTCCCAAAATACTAGGGGAAATTCCACTCTGATTTAGGCAGCTTCAAAGAGAGGGTGGGAGAAAGGCACCCTGCAGAAAGGAGCTGCTGCTTTTAGTAAATCAGAAGCTGAAAATGAGATAACACTCTGGGGTCTCAGGCTTCAGAAAATACATGAATAAGATAAAAGCAACAAATAAAAGTTCTGTTCTACAAGTCTGAGGGCAGATAGAAGAAATGGAGATTCCAAGTAGGAAGTAAACTGAAGGGAGACACCAAGTCAGTCTTTCTGTATGAAAAAGCTGGTGAAGAGAAAAATTAATTGAACTGGTTTCCATGTCCCACGTGAATGGAGAAAAAGTTATGAACCTAACATACAGGGTATGAGATTTTCTTTAGTCTACTCAGAAAATCCAGTTTAGAGAAACGAGAATGATCTGGAATAGATTTCCTGGAAAGGTGGGGGGTTTTCCTCATTGGAAGTTACTGAGGTGATGCTAGGTATACCTTTGTTAAGACTGACATTCACTTTTAGATCTGTTTTTCTAATTTTCTGTGACACTGGGGCATCTATTTTGAAGGAAAAAAAAAAAAAAAGCCAAAGAGCGACGGCCAAAAACTCTGCTCAAGACTTCATTGCTCACCTCCATTTCACTTGCTTTCACTCCCTGCTGATCAGAGTGTCTTGGGGACTCAGGACCACTGAAAGAGGTGGGAAGAAGAAAACTCACAGTCCCATGAAACCCAACTGAGCTTCTGTCCAAAAGTTCATTAAGGTGCTGAGTGGTATTTTGATATATTCTTGGTTTAGTAGAGGGACAGAAAAATTTGGTACAATTTAGACTTTAAAGGTACCGAAGAACACATCAGGCCACATGACTGTCTACTTTTTGTCCAATGTTATCTACTTTTTGTCCTAAATGATATCTATACTGATAAATTCATGCTATATAAACAAAGACCTAAATACATAAGTTGACTTTTTTATCCATGCTACAGAAACCACCCACAAATTAATTTCTGATGAAGTATTATGTTCTAGGGACTAACACATTAGTCAGGAATTACCAGTTTATCAGGATATAGTTGCCTAGAAAGCCAGCTGCTGAGCAGAAGGGCTCATGTTCTTTCTTTCTTAGCTAGAAAGCAAGAGATGGTCAAGTCAGCTGTTTAAAAACATACATACCCACATCACTATAAGAAGAATGATGCAAGTCTTCTGATTACAGCTCTGAATAGCCTGCTCTGTGTCTCCTCAATACTTTGTTCAAGAAAGACTTAAATAAGAAAAAATGTGGCTGAGCCTCTGTTGCAAACCTGTACCTCAATTCCCTGACAAGGAAATTACTAGAGGTACTGTGAATCTAAAAATCTCTTGATGACCCTGACAGGTCCATGCAGCTTGATGACAAGGTGATAACTTTGTGCAGAGCAATCCATAGTCACTCCCACCTCAGTATAGTGGACTGGCCAGTTCTACAAAGTTTTTGAAATACAAACCTAGTTGAGGTCACATTTCTAAGAACAGAAATATAAGCGAAAACTGGAAGAGCTCTTTTCCCTTTCCAGTGATTTGCTCTTGTCCATACTCTGTGTTCCAGTTTTCCTGCTTCAGTTATGCAGCATCATGCATTATACAGTGCTCTTCAACTCCTGGGGTCAGCCTATAAATGGAGAGCATTAATTCGGTGTGTCACATAATGGGCACTTCCTCCTGCAGCGTGGTCGCTTCAGGAATGGTCTCATCAGCAGCACTGCTGGACGTGCGAAGCATTCGTCATGAGGCAGTAATGATGCTGCACACATTTGCTGGCTGTTCCCTGAGAATATGTAAAGGTGAAGCCTTGCTTTCCAGGGAGAACCTTTATTCCCCTCAGCCCCTTCTATTAAATTTTTAAAATTCAGCTACCACTTCTAGCTCTGAACAGTAAGTATCTGGATACAAGCAGAATACATTAAACAATGAATAGTTTACCACACTAGAATGTGTTTATTTTCAATCCAATTCAAAGATAAAGGAAAAATATGCTTGTGTATGTGGATTTGCAGTGGCAATATGGATTAGGGGGACACAACATAAAATGTATTTTTGCACAAAGGAAATACCAATGCTTTAAACTGAACTAAATGCAGCGGCTTTACTTCAGCCTTTTCATGCAATCAGTGATGTGTTCTGCTAAGCTCAGCAGTTAGGTAAAAATATTACAGCTTGGCAGGAACCACGAAAATTATCTTAGAGGTCAAATATGAAGATGTTTTCTTTTTTTTCTGTTATATCAGAGATAGAAGTATCTCTGATATTTCAGCATCTTACCTAGTAAATGACAGTCATGTCATTAAGCTCTGTGTCTACCTGCCAGTCTTAAATCAACAATCTCTGTTGAAAAAACTGCCTCGAAAGATGGAAATTTTACATCTATGGGAAAGATTAAATAAGTGACAAAATCCGAAAGCAACATGAGATGTACTTTTATTAGAAAATTCTCATCTCTTGCACCCATGTTCTTTTTTTCATTCAAGTTGTCTCACACAAGATGTGCATACACACTACTGAAAGTTATTACTTGGGGTGTGTGCCATAGTTCTGTGCAGATTAATTTGTCTTAACAGGTTTAAAATCAACTAGACCATGAAAAAAGGATAGCAAAAGTCATCTAGTAAATTGGGCAACAATTACTCTTGGTACCACCATTTAAATTGAGAATAGATGTGCATTACACACTGTCACTGCTGGAAAAATAAGAGGCTTCCTTTAATAATGGATTATTGAATACACTTGCAGTGATGGTAAGGCAATAAATTAAAAAGTCCATCAGCCATTTCTCAATTAGGTTTATATTCTCTACTTACCAGCTTTGTATATATAAGAAAAAGTGAGACTATTTCACAGGGAGGGATTTTTTACAACATTTAGTCCAAGGAAACCTGTTGGTTGCTTTGGTCAAGCTGAGACCCAAGCTTAGTTCACTCTCTGTATAAAGTGCGTGTCTAAAATACAGAAGGACAGCAGGTCTTCTGGTAATCCTTCATATGGGAACTGTTAGTCAAATTCATCCTACATCCAAGTTCATGAAGCCAGTGAGCTTCACACTGGGGATAATTTTCCCCCAGAGCATTAATGGCAAGGTGACAGTGTTTCAGAGACAGTCCTCACAGCCGCACTGAGGAGGGGAGGGGAACTGCCCTCACAGACATGCTGCTGTCCAAAGGAGGGGAACAAATGAAGTGTAAAAGCCAATTTGGGTTTTTTACCAGATACTGAGTCTCTCTTTTAAAAGTATCAGTCAATCAGATTGATGTTTCCACTTAACCTTGTGAAACAGAATGGATTTTCTTCTCTTTGACATTTTAGCAGGGGCATCATGTGTGCACTCTTCTGTAACTGTGGCACGGCTTCATATAGGCCATTGAAAGAATGAAATCCTTCTCTGTTTCCAAAGTATTTCTGGTTTTAGTTTGTAATATTTCTTTCATGCTGGAGGAAGCCCTCACAGTTTATTCTGGCACATCTATGGCTCTTGATATAGAGTGCAAATAAACAGGCTTACAGCAGGCTAGAAGCCAAAGACAGCTGCTGGCGGGCCCTGGGCCAGCTCTGGACCCCTCATAAAAGCCTTCAGCTTGGAAAGAAAAGAACGTTTCTAACATACCTCCTGAATGATTTAGAGAAGGTCAGTTGAAGGTGCTGACATCTACATTATCACAGTGGAAAAGCAATGTATTGACTAGGCTAAAAATACTAACTTCTGTAAGGTTAATGTTTTGATTTCAAGCTAGACTACATAGAAGGCAATCATGCCAAAGGTAGTAAAAGACAGGAGACAAGTGTATAATACAAATAATTTTTCTTCATGAAAACAGGCTCTATTTTTATGGTATTTTAAATTTGGAAGGGATCACCTCTCTTAGTTTCTGTTCTTCCAATAGACACAGACAATTCACCTACAAAATTAGAATAGAATAGAATAGAATAGAATAGAATAGAATAGAATAGAATAGAATAGAATAGAATAGAATATTTCAGTTGAAGGGGCCTAGAAGCATCACCCACTCCAACTGCCTGACCACTTCAGAGCTGACCAAAAGTTAAAGCATGTTAGTGACTTTGTGCCAAAGCTTCTTAAACACTGAGTCTTGGGATATCCACTACCTCCCTGTGAAGCCTGTTCCAGTGTTTGACCACCCTTTCAGTAAGGAAGTGCTTCCTAATGTCCAGTCTAAACCCCCCCTGGCAGAGCTTTCAGCTATTCCCATGCATCCTGTCACTGGATCCTAGGGAGAAGAGATCAGCACCTCCCTCTCTGCTTCCCCTTCTTGGGAAGCTGTAGAGAGCACCAAGGTCATCCCTCAGCATCCTTCTCTCCAAAACAGACAAGCTCAAAGCCCTCAGCCACTCCTCACAGGACATTCCTTCCAGCCTTCTCACCAGCTTTGCTGCCCTCCTCTGAACCCATTCGAGGACCTTCACATCCTCCTTGAAATGCTCTGTCATTTTTACCAAAACTATACTAACAACTTGTGTCTGGCTGTTTGTTGATGGGTTTTTTTATTATTATTATTATGATTATTTTGTATTTTTATTTACTGTTGCCTCAGAACCCATGAAAAAATATCAAGCTTACACTCAGCAATTTTTTTCAATATTGCTATTTGAAAAGAAGGGCTAAAAGCACAGTATTTTGTGTTGAGCAATATTTATTCTCAATATTTTTTCACTTCTTTTGAACTGCTTTATATGCACGACATTTCTTTGCTAAAATTTACTAAAACTGAAACTCATTTTAGGTGGAAAAATGGAAATTATTTCTTAAGAAAGTGCCAAAAGAGAGTGCTTAGGTATCTGTGATTCTTAATTAAGGGTGTTTTTTATTTTGTTTTTTTTTTCAGGGGAAAAAGGCTGAGTTTATAGAGACAATTTATTGAAATATTTCAGACAGCCTCAGTCTGCATAATTCCATAAAACTCAAAAAGCTTTTGTTTTAAAGAAGAAAAGCACATGTCATCCTCCTATGCCTGGAAGGGGCACCACACACAAGCAGATAATAAACAAGGTAATCAAGATCTGTTAGATCACCCAAACAAAAGTATTTAATGACCATCTACCACTTTAATCCCATGCTATATTTTAACAAGAGTTCCAGGTAATTTATGTCCTGTATAACATACACATGACAGAATTCCCCAAAAGAAAGTATTTTTGAAGGATTTTGAAAGAATATGTAGTTTTAGATTGATAACCATATCACCCTTTAACTATTATTACAATATATTCCTAAGTCCTGGTAATTGCTTCTACATTTAAAAGGACCTTGAAGGGATTTCATCATCCCAGTCTCTGAGCACCATAAGGAAAATGCCTTTCAGTAGGATAAGTAGGCTAGAAAGCCAAACCTGAGTCCTCCCCTCCTTTTCTCCTCAGCCACAGGTTTTAAAGGATCATCCAGAGCCTGCTCAAAGTGTTCACTGCTTGCTCATATTTTACAGGAAGCATAGCTCTGGTAAGTAATGAAATTTCAGTAATTACTTGATGATAATGGCTGAAAAGTTCCTGTCTCTTTTTTCTTAGCACCTTCGAACTTAATTGCTACATTCTACACAAGTTGAAAAAGGGGTCTTTGAAGAACCTTTAACAGAATTATGCATGCTTGAAACATTTATCTGTTCCCGTGACCTGGCTTTGTTAAAATTCATGTTGGATTAATGAAGAATTTCACCAGTTCAATTTTTTCTACTGGCAAGGTGTTGTGCAGTTAGAATTAAAGTTGCCACCAATACCAGTCCTGGAGCTGGAAAGATTTCCAGAGCTCCTGAGCCCCATCCCTCTCTCTGAGGCAGGAAGCATGCAACATCAGTTTTCACATGCCATTCCTACTTACAGCTGGGCTTTGACAGCATCCCAAAGGACATTTCAGTCCTGAGAAAAACCCTGGGGAGACCTCGTAGCAGTCTTCCTGTACTTAAAGGGGGTTGACAGGAAAGGTGGGGAGGGGCTCTTTATCAGGGAGTGTAGTGATAGAAAGAGGGGTAATGGTTTTAAACTAAAAAAGATTAGATTTACACTAGATAGGAGTAAAACTATTTTTTACAACGAGGGTGACGAAATACCAAAACAGGTTGGTCAGAGAGGTGGTGGATGCCCCATCACTGGAAACTTTCAAGGTCATGCTGGGTGATGCTCTGAGAAACCTGATTTACTTGAAGATGTCTCTGCTTACGGCAGGGTTATTGAACTAGGTGACCTTTTAAGGTGCCTTCCAATCCAAATTATGATTCTGTGATTGCCTGCTACTGTGTCACCATTTCAAGGAGTCACAGCCAGGGCTTCAGTGAAGCAGGATCGAGAACCAAAATGTATCCTACTGTAGGATTTTCTCCATCCTCACTCACAGAGGGGGATGCCTGGACAGTGAATCACTTCTGTCCTCATTAAATGTGTTTTCTGGTCTCCAGGAGAAAGCTCAGGGCCCTGCAGTGCCACATGCCAACACCCAGCCAGACTGAAAGTACCCTGGATCTTCCTGAGTTAACTTCCTGGGTTTTGGACCACAAAGACAGTGTTACTGCCCCATTGCTATCCTGCTGCTTGTAGCCAAACTAGTCCATGCAAGGCTGGTTGAGGTATCTGTGTGGGGCTTTAAGACTAACAGGTGTTCACCCCTCCCAGCAGTAAGAACCAGTGCCCAGCAGCACTTGCCTGCTCCTGCAAGCTTCTCTGCTGCAAGCTGTGTTGCAGCTCCAGCTACGAAGTCACAAGTCTCACAAAATTATGACATCTGATTTGTTTCTTGAAGTCCAATTCTTAAATGAGGCACTTCTGTTTGAAAGGGTAAGATTTTCTCCCATGTGACTCAAGACAAAAGTTTCAAAAAAGTACTCAAGAGAAAAGCCCTGGCTGAAAACCATCAAAATATCCCACCTGAGCCTGTGGTTTTTGAACAAAGGAAGTGTCTGCACTGCCTGTCTGAAGAATACAGTTCACTTGCTATTTTTTCAGTCTTTGTGCTGTCACAGCAAAAGGAGACAGTCTCCCATTGAGCAGTGTAAGCACCCAGCTACATCGATCACAAAATACGGGCACATTGGGTGCCTAAGAAGAAATGCCAGGTCAGAACTAAGTGACATTGCAGTTCTGAACACACAAGGACTCACTGGATTTAAAAAAACAGCCCCTCCTGCCATAATTAGGGTTCAAAATCAATGTTTAAGTCAGACTTGAAAAGGTGTTGCTTGAAATCCTGGACATAGCTGCAGTGTGACCTGTGATGTGTCACTGGGCATTTCTAGCATTCTGGCCAGGCTTCAGCCTGCTGTGGTGCTGAGCTGGTCCTTGTCCACTCGGGATCCACTGGCATGGTGGGAGCTCCCAGACCTTTCTCTCTACTTGATGCCTCAAACCTAAAGGACACCATATTTATAATGTGCACAGGCTGCAGGCACTCAGAGATCATCATCCTCTTGATGGAGTGCCCTCACCCCTCCCATTTTCAAAGGGGTAAGCTCCCATTCTTATTTCTCCTCTCAAAAGCAGGACAGGCTCAGCAAGCCAGCTGCACTACGACTTCCAGCATTTCCTAAAGACTTTTACTTCTTCCACACTGAACAGATTTAGCAAACCTACCTTGCAATTGTGGATGTTTCTGGTGCTGGAAGGAGGTCTTCCAGGGCAAACATTTTACAGCAAATTCTGAAGTTTCTGTTTAGATTAAGTTCATGTGGAGAGAACTTGTATTCACTTCATTTCTCTTATTCACAGTTAAATCAATGAAGTATTTCCCTGACTCTTAGTTTTTCATATGGCTACCTTTATTAAGTCTTGTAGAGTCCTATCTCATTTACAGTAAAAAGGAAAAAGGAAAAATAGCTGAAAAATAAAGATGTCAGTTTCCTTGTATCAGCATTTGTATACTAGATTGCAAAGCCTTTGAAATGAGTGGGTTATAAAAATCTAAATAATGCCAGATCAATTGTTCTTCACATATTAACAAGAAATTTCATGCATTTTATTGCACTCACTTTGATTTCACACTGTTTGTAGAGCACGATACGTGTTTATAAAACCGAAACACGTATGTAATATAGAAATGTTTTTCAAGTTTCCAGTCACATGAACTGCGAATCTAAAGCACTTTCTGAAAGGGCCTTTCCTTGATCTTGTTTATTGTAAGAAAATAAGAAACTGATCTCTTCCAGCTAAAGCCTTTGTATATCCACAGGCAGGAGCACAGCTGCCTCTGGCAGCCCATGCAGCCTGCAGCGTCAGAGCAAGGGGCAAAGCAGAGCAGAACCCAGGCAGACAGAATACTGAGCACAGCCATCATATTGTACTAATAATATAATCTGTGAAAGGCTCCACGGAAAGTGTATGCAGGGGACAGAAAAAGAACAACTATCAGTTGTTCCCATCTCATTTTCATCAGCAGATGCTGCTGTCTCCCTTGGTGATGTGTGCTCTTGGCTGATTTATTCATTCATTAGTGCTTGAACCAAGTTCCTTTTGTCTTCTGCTGTCTCAGTGCAAGGCACAGTACCCTGCTAACAGAGAAACTTTTGACTTAGAGATGATATTTGAAGTAGAATTAAAACTGATTCTTCACATATTGCATTAAGGAAAAAGGTCAGGTTTGCCACAAGTAAAACAATGTACATAGGTCATCACTGCCTCCATAGAAAGCCGTTCCATAAAAAACCAAACCACAAATTAATATAAATCTACATCTATCCTTATGTATCTCACATTCTGAGGAAAAGGAAAGGCTCTGCCTCTTTCTGCTTGCCTCTCTGCTTTCTCCCAGCCTGTGCTTGCCACTCTGTTCCCTGCTGTTGCTGCCCCAGCCTAAGCTTATAAAGATGTGATAATAATATTTAGATGCTTACACAACTATCAGAGGACTGCTGATGGCAATGCCAAAAACCTCTGTCACAACAGCTGAAAGGAAGTACTCACCAGATCATGGGGAAGTATCAATGCTGAATGCAGTAGGGACTAAAGACTCAGGTAATTAAATACAGCCTCAGGTAAATAATTTTATTAAAAATGAACAAGAGCTCTCTTGAATCTTAATCACAACACTGGGGCCTAGACAGCCCGTCTCATCAGGTGTGTTTGTAGACTTTTCAGTGAGATGGGTACAACGTACCACTCTTCAGTGTTCATTTTTTAAGAAAGCCCTAGAACTGGAATATCAGTGGCCACTTGGGGTGTCCAGCTCTCAGGGACCTGAGCCCAGGCAGCCAGGCTTTGAGGACGTGGCATGCTCTCAGGTTTCAAGCAAATATTTTTTTTGCACACAGCACCACAGCAGAGAAAACCATCAGGGGGCTCATACTTATATGCAAACTGGCAAAAATTGGAATATTGCCCCAGCATTCAAGGATTTTTGTTATTTACCTGCTTCCTCATGCTACTTTTATCATTGTTGCTTTGATTTGTTTTCCTGTGAAAAAGCAGAAGTTATCAGACTGGGTGGGAAAGACGAGGTAGGGAATGGAGACACTGGAGTACACAATGTGGGAATTGGGAATAGGTAACATTTTCTTCTGCTTTCAGACATAACCCCTACATTACTTGGATGTTTTCTATTTAATTTCAATTCTATTTCATTCTATTTCTATTACAAATAAGTCAGCTGGTACAGTATTTTGATACATCTGTTTACAAACAGATTTTAACTGTGAAAAATGTGATCTATTCCATGTATAACGTGTAAGCCCCACTGCGGCTTAAAAAACAAAATTACAGAAGAGGCACCATTCCCATGTACATTTGATAGGCTTTCAGGAAGTGTCCTCCAAATGTAAAACTTTTGTCATTAAAATCTTATTCTCCAAGCAGTGATAAAAAAACTCTGAGATAAGTGAAGCTGGGAATGTGGGGGATTTTTTTTCAAATCCAGGCCTTTAAAAGTGTTTGGATAATGGATGAGCAGTTTTAGGTTGTCTGTGTAAAGGCAGACCTTGAATTACTTGGAATTGGTTGTAGTGATTTTGAAAAGAAACTTGAAAAGCACTAGGTGATTGTATGGATATAGACTTCATCTAGCTGTAATGCATGCAACATTCAAGCAGTGCATGTAGGAATTTTATTAGACTGTCTTCATTTCCAGCTTCTTTCTGCTGTGAAGGGATCCAGCTGCGTGAGCCAGTGGGGAAAGGGTGTGTTAATCTTCCTAGCTTTCGTAATCAAGTGGCCCCTGGCTGCCACAGCATCAGCTGTGAAAGAGGGCATATCAAAGGACATGCAATTTCAAGGGATTATTAATTACACTTAAACTAGGTCTTGAGTGGTCAGCAATGTCTACATAAAGTTCTGTTTAGATGACTAAATATCTTTGACGATATTTAGGCCCCATAAATTATGTAATATATATGAAATATATAGGCACTATATATCTATTTTTTAAAATATTATATTATATTATATTATATTATATTATTGCAATATATTATAAAGTCCCATAAATTATGTAATTTCAAGATCAAAGCATCAAGGTGTTAAGTTGAAATTGGTAATGTTTTTCTGGGGAACTGAACAAGAGGTTGAGGATTTTTGTTTCTCACCACTCAATTTAAAATAAAGCAGGGTGGAAAAACAAATCTCCATGCCAGCTCGCTTTTCTTCACCTGTGTGAATATTGCATACTTCTCCAAAACTTCTAAGGTTTAAAACATTATAATCATCAGCCTGGTGGATTAGTGTTATTCTCAGAGGGCATCTGGGCATAAACTGAGGGTGAGCTCTGCTCCAGAAAGGGAATGGATCACATCCGAAGTCTCAGTCCTAGACTGATGGATTTCCAGGAGGGTCTCAAGTTAGAGACCCATCTATGGTTATATTTCCCTTCCATCTAAACTGGCGAAGCACCTGAGGGCTGCACCAAGCCTTGCAGATCCCTCAGCACTCCAACTGTAAGCATTGTGTCAGCTTAGAAGCTGTTAAGCACACGAGGATGGACTGCCACTCACCACCAGTGAGTGGATTGCCTGTCCACCCCTGCTGTGGGGGGAGAGAGAGAGTGAGCAGCAGAAGAGACTCCAAAGCCTCTTGAGAGCAATGCAGCCACTCTGCTGGCCTGAGGAAGGAGCAAATGTGTGTTGAAGCACTGTGCTTGCATGAGGATGCTGCTCTGGCTCAAGGTCTGTGTATTGAAAGAAGCCTTTTGACACGGGGACATCTTTACTGTGATGATCAGCCTATGCCTCAAGGAAAGACTACGGAGGGAAATGCAGATGCTCAGGAGTCCTTCAAGGAAAGGGGGACAACTTTCACATCCTCTCACCTTATTGCTGACCAAAACCTATGATTCTTGTCTAAGCAGTCTCCAGCCTCTTGAACGCTTCCTACATGGATGTGCTTCTGGCAAAGTGTAAATGTCTAACTTGGTTTGAATCCATTTAATTTTTATCTAAAACCCTTGCTCCCCACAAATACTGCATATTATTTCAGACTCAACAGCAAAGTATTAGACAAGTGAGCTTTAATACTTTTTTTTAATCTCTGACAATTTTTCTTATTTTTTAACAGGCACGAAAAATCTTACAAAATCTCAGTTT
This sequence comes from Erpornis zantholeuca, assembly GCA_013400515.1. Taxonomy (NCBI): domain Eukaryota; kingdom Metazoa; phylum Chordata; class Aves; order Passeriformes; family Timaliidae; genus Erpornis; species Erpornis zantholeuca. The sequence goes on from VZTN01016452.1 coordinate 27,256, forward strand.
TAAGCATAATTGATGCAGGGATAAGAACAAACTACTCCAAAGATTGCCTTGTTGTTTTAAAGACATTGAGTTAATTAGAGAGATATTCTTGTTAGTGGTGGTTCATTAAAAGATCCTTTATGCAACTGAAATGTTAATTTTAGCAGAAATGATCTAGGGGACTCAAATTATTAATTTATGCATGTTTAATAGTTTTTTAATTAGAAGATTTAGCAGCAGAAATAACACCAAAACTGTGGTGACTGCCACTAGATTTTTAAGAGTTTGTCTGAATGAGGTTGGATTCCCTGACTGCATTACTACTGCCATCTCATTGCCATTCCCAGGCTGACTTCACCTGTGCCCAAATCACAGCTACTACTCTTTGAAGTGCTTTTATTTTGCAGCCTGTGATTAGCAGGGCATGGTGGTCTGTAAGAAATACTGGGGAGCCAGTCAGGAAAGCGATGAGAAGCAGGTGCAGAGGCAAAGCACCGGTGAGCAAATGTTACCACACGCATGTGTGGTTTATGGAGACACAGATGGAGAAGCTGAAAAGGGTGCATCTGGTCAACCCTAAGAAAAAAGGCCATGCCCAAGCCATGATAATAACCAAAGAGATGGCTTGTAAATTTACTTCCCAAGGAGCAGACTTACTTTTGGTTACAAACAAGAGAGGTCTTGTGAGAAAGATTCTCTTGCAGCTTGATTTTTGTAGAAATTTATTAAACAAAGCAAACACAACAACTGAAGACTTAATTTGGCTGTCTACCCTAGCACAAAGCAAGACACAGCACTGAGTGTGGCTCAGGTAGTCTGCATCCAGACAGGGCTTGACAGTGATGACATTGTATTTTCTACCCCTCAAACCCTGCCCATCACCTCCCCCAAGTCCTCCCCTTAAGGTCGAGATGATTGTCTGGAGGTTGAGTCCGTCTTTCCTGTTGGCTTGTCGCTTGTTCCCAGGTGTCTTACAGGCTTCATCTTCATCCAATAATCCTCTCGCGTTAATCCCTTTATGCTAAAGCCTCACTCCAACTCCTCCTTCGATTACATTGTTGGTCATCCAGAACATTCCAACCCTCCCCATCACTAGTATACTTTATTAACCCAAACCATAACCGTTATCAACTTTACTGATGAACAAAAACGAGGGATTAACCAAACCAAATCACAACTGTCCCAAACTCTAATTCCCCTCAACAGTTTATTATTCTAGTAAATGATTATCAACCCTATACATTAACCACGATTCTCCTTATTAATTAATCATCAGGTGGGAAAGCCTATTCCAGCAGCCTGGTTTGTGACAGGTCTCAACCACAAAGACAAAGATATAGTACATACCTTCCTGGGGATCCCACATTACACGATATCACATGCTCAAAAGTGTTTCTTCACCTATTTTGGTCACTGGCCATCTCTGCTGGTGTTTAAACACCTAATTCTTAAATGTGCAGGCAGTGGACTGACAGCCACACCAGCTCACTAAAATATCCAGGGGGAAAAAATACAGAATAAAACAGAAAAACACAGTAATATTTTCTGGGCTCATGAGCTCAGAAATGACACTGCTTCAGTTCCTGTGGCCTTGGAAAAAGTTGTCAAGGTCTAGGAAAGCACTCTTGTAATGCAGTATTGAATGTGATGTGTGCAGCAATGAGATTCGATTGTATTGCAAACATATTCTTGGTAGCTTATGTCTCCTCTGATGCTGAAGCAGAAAAAATCAATACCTGTAAGTCAGGACTCCTGTGTCTCTCCTCAAAAATATTATTTTCATCTTGCTTCAGAAATTAATATTAAAAGAGGTTTATTAAAATAAAAGAAAGGAAACAGTCAAATCATTAGTTTTGTATTACTCAAGTGAAGTTAGGGTTGTTCCACATTATCAATTTTCCTGTATGTTCCTTCTGTTTCAGGAGGCAGGGTACAAGCAACAATAATTCCCCATGAGTGTGTTAAGTAGTCAGGACAAAGAAAAAGACTAATATTCATTTAATGCATGATTTTAGCAGGTTCAGAGGCTAGAGAGGGTCTGACAACTAGCTCTGTTATAATACTCAACAGGATACGGGATGGAAATACAGGAAACTGCTCTAGAGGAAAGACTCGTATCCCAGTGGATAATTTTTTCCCCAATTGAAAAACTGTGGTCTAATTAAGTAACAGATGCAGATGGTTTCATTCAGACTCTGCCCAATATTTGCTATTAGCTGAGGAGAAATTATGTTAATTTCTAAATTGGCACAAGCATTAGGAGAGGGGGCAGTTTGTTATTCTTTTTTTGCTGTGGTCCTGTGCAGTTTTGGGGTTGCCTGTCTCAACTGTCTGACGGGAAAGCTTTGTCAGACAAGCTGAGTGAGCTGCCTTGAGGGGTGGCCATGGGGACAGGATGCAGGTCCTGGATGATGATGTGGGGTCTCACACAGGCTTCTGGCAGTTTTCTGAGCTTTGGCACAAGCTGTTTATGGGTTTAGGTGGGTAAAGACTTTTGGAAAGCACAAAGGCCAAGGGCACATGTATGGGATCTGGCCTCTTCACAGAGATGGAGGTGAGGCAGCGGTAAGCAGCCCTCCCTGAGCTGCAACATTGGCCTGCCCTGGGCCAACAGGACAGTCTTCAAGTGTGCTGAGACCTGAATTCTCAACACAGATCCACAGTGCTTGGCCACAAAATGGGAGGATGTATGCCTGCAGAGGCATGTGTGCTGCTGTGGCTGGGCAGAAATGCTTTGGGCTGGCAAAATGAGCACCTACCCCTGAGGATAATAAGCAAAGAAAACAAATATCTTTTTCTTTTACCCTGCCTGAGCCCACAGTAGGATTCTCTGCCCAGCATCTCCCAGACCCCAGGCCATCAAGAGTAAGTAAGATAGAGGTACTTGTCCCCAGCCCCACCCTTACCTATGGACAGAAGCTCAGCTTCTGTGCTCTCTCCCTCACCTTCAGAGACTGCCTTGTCTTCTTGCTGACTTACCTGAACACTGCCCTGTAATGGCACCATAACAAAACTGACATTTTGTTGGTCAGATTTTGTTTAATCAGATTGGCTGATTAAACCCCAGTAAACTCCAGGTAATGATGCACATAGCAATCAGACAACACGTATTTTTACTTTTGTTTGTCACTCTCTGTGTGTCTTATGTGGCAGATCAAGTTCTGTGTTTCACTTTTACCTGCAAAAATATTTTGCAGCAGCCAGCCTTGGGCATTGGACTGAAACTAGCAGCTGAGGAAATTATTTGCCAATAAATAAAAAAGCTATTCCTACACCACTAGTTAGCAAAGGAATTGATTCAGTCAGTCAGGGAACAGTTTTCATACCCTGGCATCAGAAGGCAAAGCTTCAGACTCATCTGGTATTTTTCCACTAAGACTTCTGAACTCGGAGAATTCCATTTGCTGATCATTTTACCAGAAAATTATCACTTCTGAAGGAAAGTTATTTACTCCAACTGCTGTATTAGCAGCTGTAGCACAGACCAGGTGTGCACAAGAGCTATGAAACAGTGCCATCTCCTGGGCCTCGGGCTGCTGTGGGAAATCGGCGTTTGCCCATCCTGGCACGGGCACATTGAAGGCAGCTGTGCAAAAGCCATTGTGCAATTAGTGGATAATGCTGATTCTAGGAGAGGAAGGAGGACAATTTGTTAATGTCACCATTAAGTAGTGTGTTCACTGGGCAGATAAGCTCTGACACTGTCTAATTTAAGAAAAAAAAAAGAAATTAAAAAAAGCTCCCACTGAGTTAATACTGCATAAGCCTGAAGAAATGCAGCAATTACACTGCTCATGCAGCTGCCGTGTTAGGCAGACAGGTTGAACGGCAGGTGAAGGGATAGTTTGCACAGAGCTATCAGCCCACCAGCGTTTTGAAGTACCTGCAGCAGCAACACCAATCAAGCTGCAGGAAAGTCAGATCCCTGCAGCTTTCTTTGGGGCTTTTGGGCTTGGGGACGTTTTTTGGATGCTTTTTTTAGACGTTTTGCTCTCTTCATTTCTATGAGTTGGTGATCGCCTCCCTCTTAACATGGCTCAAATGCCCATTCTCAGTAAGTGAGAAAAACACATAAATCTGCTTACCCTCCTTTTAGAATTCCCCAGGTGACAGAGCCAGGCTGGAGAGGAGTCCTGAAGAAATCTGTAGGTTTGTGATTTGCAAAGAAAAGCTGAGATCTTCTGCCTTGTGCCCTAGCTCATACTGCTGTAGCAGTGCAAAAACAGCTAATATTTTAACCCCAGTCTTAAGAAAAAGAAAAGATAATAAAACTAAAGGGAAATATTTTTAAAGACACCCAGGGAGTATCTGAGTTTCTAGGGAAGTTAAGCTATACTTTTTCCTCCCTGTAGTTTGCCCACTTAAGCTTGAGAGGGCAAGCACTTTTCTGTCCCCATTGTTCCAATATGATGGTGGACTTCCTTTTACTGGAATTAGTCATGTCATTATTTGAAACTGTAATCACCTGCATAAAAAGTATCTGGTGTCCAGTAAGCACCATAACCTATGTTTAATGCTTCAAAATCATTTCCCATCATGTCTAAACCATCTGTTATCTGAGCAGTTGTTTGCTTATTTTCTTGGATGTCATGGCTTAACTCTGGTGGGCATCTCAACCACACACAGCTGCTCCCTCACTCTCACCCTGGGGATGGGCAAGGAAATCAAAAGGGTAAAACTGAGAAAACTCGTGGGTTGGGATAAAGACAGTTTAATACATAAAGCAAAAGCTGCACACAGCAAAGCAGAACAAGAAATTCATTCCCCGCATCCCACGGGCAGGCAGGTGTTCAGCCACCTCCAGCAAGCTGGGCTCCGTCACTTGTAAGGGTGCCTTGGGAAGACAAACTCTGTATCTCTGAACTTCCTCTCCTTCACTCTTCTCCCCCAGCTCTGTAGGCTGAGCAGATGCCAGTGTGGTGTGGGATATCCCTGTGATCAGCTGGGGGCAGCTGTTCTGACTGTGTTCCCTCCCAAATCCTCGTGCACCCTCAGCACTCTCACTGCTGGGCTGGGGTGAGGAGCACAAAAGGCCTTGACTCTGTGCAAGTACTGCTCAGCAATAACTAAAATATCCCTGCATTATCAACAGTGATTTGGTCACAGATCCACAGCATAAACCCATATCAGACACTATTAAGAAGATTAACTCTATGCCAGCCAAAATCAATACATTGTACTAAAGCCAGCTTTATATTTTATCCAACTTTGCATCAAAGAAAATATTGATAGGGATTGCAGTTTTACTGTCTTCACCATGTCTTTGAATTTCCAAGACTTTTCCTTTACAAATGATGAAAGATGTTAATTTTTTAGGTCCTTTTTTCCTATTGACATTTGCTTCTTTTGTCAGATTTTTCCTAAGCTTTTAGGATATTGTGAAGTAGAAAAAACCCAATAGACCTGCATGTGCAATGGGTTTGATAGCAACTAGAGAAGACTATTCTGTTTCTAAAATTATTCTGCCTCTTCATTAAGAAATTCAATCATAGTCCATTTGTCACTGCACTTAGCATTTAGGACATAATGAAAAACTTTCCAAGGATTCTTTACATTCTGCATTCTCATAGCTCTGCTCTACCCTGCAGGTCCCAGAAATACCACTTAAACAAATCATGGAGTATTTTATTCTTAGAAGATATAAAACAGTGCAGATAAAATAGTATTAAATTACAGTCTTTTCTGGTACATGGCAATGGTTAACAATAAAAATATAAGCATACATCTATTAATCTCTATATATTGGATATACATTTCTAGAACAATCTGATTGAAATTTGCCAAGACAGATGTAAAATGTCTTTTCATTTTCAATACTGGAGGCAGCCTCCAAAAATCTGCGTAGTTAGAAGTACATCCTCTTCCTGTCAAACCAGCTGGCAGGATCCTCGATTTCAACAGGAGGAAATTTCAATTCATTCCTGAACTACACTGAGAAGTTGATTGCATTTACTGTTCAGTCCAATACTTTACAGTCATTTCCTAGAAAACTCCTTTAGAGTTCATTTCCTAGAAAAACTACTTGGGCTTCTCAGTCTAAGACCTGTCAAACTCTGTCCAGTCTTGTAGTCCTATGTTACACTCATGTACTTACATCTCTTTATTCTTCTGAGAATCATACAAATGGCTTGACTGAGTGAAATAATACAGAAAGTACACTAATATCAATGAATTACATCAGAGTCAGGTTTCTAAGTACTTATAAAGGCTTGTCCTTTGGTGTTTCGTACAGAGCCACCTCTCTTGTAATTTATCCCTAGAATATACTGTTCTGTTGGACAATTATTTTATTGGTGATTTTGTAGAGTTTTGTAACAATATTAATAAAAATATTACGATTGACGTGTAGGCGGAGGAGTGAAAAGTTTTGTGTTTAAGTGGGGAAAGGAGCAGCTGAACAAGGATTTTTAAGAAGGTCTGTAATGACAACAAAGGGCACTGTGCTTAGCATACCATGCCTAGGACCCTGTTTCCAGCAGTAAAATGGGGACACATTGTTACAGCAAGCACAGAAGGGCTGCACTATGAGAAGACCCCAGCCCAGCTGCCTCTCCAGCAAACTCTGCATCCCAAGAACAGGAGGGTGACACCAACATGACAACACATCACATATAGCACTTAACATCCTTTGCCATCAGACTAGCAGAAAAACATATTTTTCAAACCAGGAAAAACAGAGAATGGGCAGCAACCCTACCTAAGATTTATAGTCCTGAAGCCATGCTGAGTTAGGCACCACTCCATAAGAGCTCATGGTTCCTAAGGAGTATAAGAGGTCTGTCCAGATTGTCATTTGATGCCACCAGTCAAACAAAGCCCAGAGACAGACTCAAGAGGACCTGACAGCCAGAGTCCTTCCTGCTGAGTGCAGGCCACTGGCACACACACACCTTGCTGCTCACTTGACAGGGCTGTGGCAGCACCAGCGAACAGAAGGAGGAGTGCAGATTCATAAACTCAACCAGATTAAAGGTTTGTAAATAAATATCATCTACCCTTCTTTAGCATCCCACAGTGAAGTTTTTCACACATTTTTACCTATTTCATACTGATATTAGTGGTTGACAAGAATACCACATCATGAATAATAAGCTCTTGACTGAAGGTACTGATCAGAGTAGCTGCACAAAAACTGTGTATTTTTTTCACTTTTTTAATGCTGATGGCTTGAGAAGGAGTGCCTGTATGGACTTAGATGGGTACAGGAGCCTTCCACAGCATTGTTCTGGGTCAAAGCACAGTGGGAGAGCAGTGAGTGTTGTATTCCCAGGGGTTGTCACGGTGGAGGATCCAGTGATGGAACTGCAAAGATCGTACGACCACTTAAGGTGTGATGTTAGTGTGAACACCAAGAACTGTGGAGGAAAAGAGAAGAGAGGAAGTTGACCATATGTGATAGAGGACACAAAGAATAAGGACATAGAAAATTGAAGGAGGTGGGGGATCTGAGGATACAAGCAAATATATCACATGAAGAAGATTACAAATAGAAAAATTATTAGAGGAAAGAGAAAAATAAACTAGCATAATCTTGGATTCAAAGAGCAATTGATAAAGAGAAAGAGTAAGGAGTGAAAACATAAGTAGCATATGTCTAATAATAAAATGTTCGTGGACTGTTTATGAAGTCTGTGCATTTCACAGGAGACTAGACAAAGGGAAAAAGAAAACAACATCTCACCCTTTGTAGGTTATGGGCTCCTTGGAGGCTATTTGAGGGTTTATGCATTTATTATTGTTGAATTGAGGGTTGATAATTTTTGAAGGAAGTAGGAGGAAAATAAAAAGTCTGACTGATTTACTGTCTCAGTCATATGACAATTCAGTGAGGGAGGAGGAGAATATTGATCTCTGGAGGATATGGGCTTACAAATTTATGTTTTTCCCTCAGTTGATTCAGTGAACAAAATGAAAATTAATCCTCCATCTAAACAAGGCAAATAGCCAGGATAGGGAGGAGATCCCTCAGCCCTCACTCAGCTAATTTCAAGCTACAGGTTGATAGGCACTGACAAGACTTCCCCTCAACAAAGGATCAGTTCCATTCTGCTTCATTTCATTGCACAGGGACAGGCAAAAAACAAAGCAAGAACAGGTAGAAAGCAAAGCAGGTACAAGCATCAAAGAGCAGTTTTCACTCCCATAGGTGCTACCAGGAAGCTGAGAAGGGGCTGTATGGCACTTGGAATCAACATCATCCCACTTGGAGGAGTCATGCTGGGGCCTTCCAGAAGTTCATAGTGTGAAGATGCATCACCTATGAAAACACCAATGATACTGGGAGAGAGCTGTGTCCTGCCTTCCTGCCAGCTCCCCTGCCAGGCTTCTGAAGTGTCTGGGCTCCTGTGTGGTTAGTCCTGGCTCAGCCAGGCTCTCTACTATTGATCTGGCACCAGGGGAAATACCTGGTGGGACGTAGGGTGTACATGCCCATGGCCAACACATGGTTTGGGAGCACTGAGGTTCCCAGCAGTATCAGCCTCCCAGATTCCTTGCCATGTAGCTGGGCACCTCTGTGTTTTGGCTTTGCTGTTCTAGGATCAAGGCTGTTTCAAAAGAAAGCATGTTCTCAGACTTAACTTCTGTGACTTTCTAACACAATATATCTTGAAACAAATTAATGTTTTTTCCAGTTCAGAACAAAGGGGCAACCTGCCTTTTGACTACTCTGGAGAGAGATAAGCAGCTCTGGCAGGCTAACCATGTCCACATGCTTGCAGTGCCTGACTGAAAGGCTTTGTTATTGCCATGTTCCAAGCCTATTCAAGTAAAGGGGGAACATAGAATTAGTTCTCACTAATTTTTCATCAGCTAGGTAGACTATAGGTCAGTCTTGTACTCTGTCCACACAGAGTTCTTCTATTCATTCCTTCCTGTGATTCATCCACACTCTGTATGAAGATCAATATGATGGAGATAACAGCTACTTTGTCTAAAGGACGGTTGCTCCCTTTGAACACAAACCTAATTTCTGTCATAGTGGACTTGAGGAACACTTGGGAAAGCTGATACAAATTAGTAGTGAGTGCAAAATTAAATTGGAATTTAAGCTGGCTGAGTGTAATCAGACATTCTCATACTGGGGTGATGCCCTCATTCCCCACTATGGAGATGAAGCAATTACTGAAAAGAAGCAAATTTTCAGAGTTTGAGAACTGCAGAGCTAAACTTCATTAAACACCAGTTGAGGCTCTTTCTCAGAACTAAGGGGGTACATCTCCCTCTGCCCAGAGTGTTGGCACAGAGAATTCCTCAGCCAGGCTCATGAGCGAGCAGCACAATTGCTGCCCCCCTACAGCAGTTCCCCCATGCTAATGGATGCTGTTTCTCAGTGAAGCTAATCATCAGGGACAGAGCTCCAGGCTGATATAATTCCATGTATTCCAGCACCCAAGTAAGCCTGGATACCCTAATGTACCACTGTCTTGCCTATGGTACTGACAGGCCTAAAGTGGAATTAGTTTAGTTTAGTATAATACATTTTGAAAGTGACTTAACTAAGTCCATTGGGGATGACTTCCATCCTGAAGGAAGAATATTTGCATAGGGATTAACTGAAATTGGACTAAATTTTCATGAGCTTTTGAAAGAAAAACTTTCTTAGGTGATCTGTGCTTAATAAAAGAAGTAAACAACAATAAAATTAAAAGGCCCCACCAAAACAAACCAACCAACCACAATAAAAAATTCCAACAATCAAAAAAAAACAACACACAAGACTGATTATCCTTTTTTTTGACTGGGTAAAGGTGGGAAAATACATTGGAGTTGATTTAAAAAGTACTGTCTCTACCTGCCTGTCTGTGGAGACAATTGAAAAAATGTCTGGAGAAATGAAGGGGTGAAATGTTCAGGATTTTCAGATTTTTCAGTTCACATCTTTGACAAAAACATGCCTTCTGCTGTTCATCTTATACTCTCTTTATATTGTTTTCTGTTTCCTTTGAGACAAAGGATTCAGTAAGTGTTGATGGGTGAGGAAGGAATAAGGCAGGGATTTATAGGCATGTCCAAGAAAACAGCTTTTGATCCCTCCATATGGCAGGAGGTGTTCCTTCCAGTCCTCTTCCATTTAGCAATGACCTTAGGCTCTGAACTTTAGAGATTTAAATCAAACTGAGAGGTCTCAGAGGTGTGGAAAGAGTAGGGGGAAGTAAGACATTTTATAAACCCTCACTCACAACTCTCTCATTTAGCAAGTACTGAACAAACCCCAGGTAAGAGATAGTAAATGAGGCAAGATCCCCAAGCTTGCACAAAAGCAGCTTCATATGCAATCTTTATTTTTCCCCCAAAAATAGTTGCTCTTTAGATGTGATAAAAAATATTGACTTTTTCTTTACCATTAAGCATTCCTATGTTGTTCAGATAAGAGTGAGAGAGGAGGCAAGGAGAATCACTGTGAAACTGAAGAAGGTGAATGCATTGTCTCCCAGTGGGCAGAGAATAAAAACAAAGATGTTCTCCTGGAAGGAGCTGGAGGCCATTGGCTGCCCATCTACAAAGAACTGGGGTGGAGGCCTGGTGCTGCTGAGTACTGACCTGTGGCAAAAAAATTATCCCTCCACTAAAAACTAGCACTTACCCTGTAAGGAACAAACAGAAATGCAGTGCTCCAGTAACACCTGAACTGAAGCCAGTTATAATCCTTTTTATTCTTTTAACATACTCAGTGGGACAAATTATTTGGAATTGTGGTGATAAAACCCTTCAGACTGGATTGAGTTCTTCATAAAAGTTTATAATGCAATTTACAAATTTGCTGCAAAATGCAAACAGGCTCTTTCCTTTTGCATCACATCTTCCTCCTTCTCTTGCAGCCTGTCTTTAGGGTACGCTGGGGAATGTCTAGAGAGAGTTTGTTTAAGTGCATGTATGTCTTCAGCCTAAACTATGCCCAAGGTCTGAGAAGGACCTTGGCAGAAATCCAAAATGTGCAACAATAACCAATGATTTATGGGTGAGTGATGTAAAATGCAATAAATGCATTAAATGCAGAGTCAGGTGACATTGGTTTGGACATTGAATGAGGGAGGGAGATTAAAGGCTTAATATACTGAAAAGTGAAGTTAGGAGATGGAAATATGCATGACTGAATATTTTCCAATAAGGTGTTTGATATTGGCTAACAGAAAGAAGCTGGATTGCTTTTGTTAAAGTGTGTGTCTCCAGAAAATGTTATGTTTAAAACTAAAAATGTACGGTATGCAAACTTGGTGAAGCATTTTGCTGGAATGGTTTCTTATCAGAAAATATTTTGGTTTGGCAAATAAGTTAACCTTTTCATAAAAAGAAAAAACTAGGAAATGAAAGTAACCTTTCATTGAGAAACTCATTTGTATCAAGTTTACAGGAGGAAGGGAGAGTCCCACTCAGTAGTTTCATGATCAGAGAGAAGACCTACCTGCTGATACATGGAAATCCTGTGTGCAAGAGCCCTTACCTCTATTTCTTTCTGGTAAAGAAACCATCTATTTCTTTTGTCTGATCTGAACTTCTGAACTTTGGCTGAAACATGCAGAATTCCACAGGTCCTTTTGAATCACAAGCAAAAGTTTTTATCTGCAGTTCCTTAACACAGGTTACAAGATAATTAAAACTCTTGCCCCTATCTTGGATCCTATTAATTGAAGAAGCAGATATCTATTGCATATAGATTCAAAGTTTCTATCCCTTTTCTCTAATCTTTGCTCGGGATTTTCTCCTCTCTTTTTACTGCAACAAGGACATCCCTTGGCTAGTTCCAGGCTATCACCTGTTCCTTTCCTTTTTCCTTCTAAAACCTGACCACCATCTGTAACTGTGTTGAATAGCACTATCAAGAGTTATTTGCAGGGCATGGCTGTCCTTTCCTGTAAAAACATGTCTGATTCACTCATTGTTACATTCCATCTTTGGAATCATTCAGCCAAGGGTCATAATGTAAATGAGCTCCTTCACCCATGCAAAGCTCTGCCTGTGTGGATTGTGTTGTGCTATAATCCATAATCCTCCCTCTGGCTCTTGGCCAACATTTTCACAACCCAATAAAAGCGTGCTGGGTTTGCTCTGACAGTGTGCTCTGGCCATAACAATGCCTTGGCATTACCACTGACTGGACAAACCAAGTATTAGATCAGGAGCCTGGAGCACTCCTCGTGCTTCCTGCTCCAGAGGGACACAGTTAGTGGTGCAGCATGGAAATGGAAACTCGAACGCTCATTCGGTAATGAACACATCCTTTGGCAAACAGGTCTCTCATGTCCAAGTGCAAAATTTGTTGCTGATTTCTGAATCTGGCTCTAGAAAAATTGCTGAATCCTCAGGTACAGGCAAAGTTTCTGTTTGCCAGCTTCTGCTGGCCAAAAAAGTGCACTCAGCAAAGCAGACCTTTGGTGATGGGAGTGTCATGGGAACACCAAGAGACTAACAATGATTACTCCTTTCCCTGCCTTACTGCCTTACTGCCTTACTGGACTCTCTCTCCCCTTGTAAACAATCTCAAATACATATATATATATATATATATATAAATTTATGAGATGTCTCTCATGAGTTTCATCTATATTTGTAGATAGGTTTCATAAGTATCTTTGTGTCTGTCGGCTCCCTTGGCCGGAGCCTACAGCCCCCTGAAGGGTGTATTTCTGAGATGAAGGGACTTGGACTGTAGTCTTCATTGTGAATCCCCTAATTTACAACTCTTGATTAATTCTCCTGGTGCTCAGGGGAAACAAAAGCAGCCTTTCTCCTTCAGTCAAACAAGAGGTAATATTTAACATGAGATAATGCAGAAAATTGCTGTGAGAACCATTAGTCAATAAATAAGAGCATGAGTGATTTAAAAATTTTTCTTTACCTTCTAGAGGAAGCATCCATCAACCTATCTATACTTACATTAAGTGGTGATTACAGGATGCATATATTATAGAGGAGTGAGAAAATGGTGAGCCATGGTTGTTTATTGACAATAGATAAAAAGAAATGTCCTGAATACCAAGTAGTCAATATTTTTTACCTTTTTAGACTAAGATGAAATGGCTTGATTATATCCAATTACCTTATGAAAATGCTGGCTGAGATAATGAAAGAGAAGACCAGAACCCATTTTCATTCCTCTGTCCTTGAACCTGTTTTCATTCAGAGGTTTCTAAATTCAGATATTATCACCCTAATTAACTGTTGAAGTTAAATAAGAGGCATAAGATTTCTGCCTACATGTATATTTTCTTCTTTTTAATTTCTTAATCAGGTATTCCTGATTTATATATCTCCTTTTCTCCTTTTAGGATTGTTTTCATTTTTATTCGTTATTAACACATATTAACACGTCAGTATTTTCAAACATTTTCTGCATGTTGTTGCAGAACCAGAATTTGTCAAATCATACAAGCAAAATTATTTTTTCTCTGGGCAAAAAATCCTAGCAGGGTGAAGAAACCTCTGTGGGATGAACCTATTCCTCACTAGTATTTGGGAGTCAGCACTGACAGATATGCTCAAAAAACCTTGAAGTATATTGGCTGACAAAATAATTTCCATTCTAGCACTGATCATTTAATCTCTATTTTTTTCCTCCACATAAAAGTCTTTGAAGTCCAAGAAAGATACCATTAATCTGACAAATTTGTAGTTCTGCGATGTGCATTCTTCATGTGGGGCTGACAAGAGTTTGTCTAGTACTGAATATACTTATTGACCTCTTTTTGTATCTTCCAATGATCCTTAACCTCTATTTGGAACAAATACTATGTGTTATTACTCTATTTTTTTTTTCTTGCATGGGAATACAAACAAGTAGTTTTAAAAATTCCTATCTAAGGTTAACACACGAGCTCTAGAAATGGTCAGATCTGATTTAAAAGAAGAACAACCAGAGGAGTGAGGAAAAATTAGAATAGAAAACCTATAAACTAGTTTTTAAAACTCCATTAGGAAAGCAGCCCGGGAAGAGCCAGAGGGGCCTCGTGTTAGTTGACAGTGATAAGAGAAATTGAGTATGTTGAGAGCAAGACATTATTCAGTAGAAGCCAGAGAGGCAGCTTGAGGGTTAGGAAACTCATTTATTCTCCAAGAAGAGTGTGCAGCAATTATAAAATACAAACATGTTTATTTTTTCAATTAGTTCTCTTATTAAGAATATAATGTTTCACGTGAACCCCAGATAAATAAATTATCACACCCTTCGCTGGAAAATAGCTCAAATCTTTCCCATTTTCTTCTCATGTGGTTTTAAATCAACATCCGTGACAGAGAAAAAACAAGCTTTAGGTAAGATGAGAAGCAAATATGACTGATGCACACATGCACAGGCACTCATACATGCAGGTACACACAGATCACTTTGGCAGGTATTAATAGCAGCCATGGCTCTTAATTAAGAGTGAAGAACTCTGGAGACAGTAGGTCCTGACAGTCTTATTTGCGCATCACATCCATTTATTGGCCTGATTTTCAGCACACCATATACTGGACGTAAGTACCAAGAAGGCAGAACTTGATTCCTCCTATTGCCTGTGCTGAATTGTTGATGGGATACAATACAACCACAATATGAGAATCATTTTCATCTGGCCAAAGAGTGGGATTACATGACAGAAAATCTATCAAGACCTGGGTCACTGTGGTGGTTTGCCCCTGGCTGGTTGACGGGTGCCCAACAAAAGCCACTCTTGTCACTCCCCTCCTCAACGGGACAGGGGAGAGAAAACACAGTGAAAGTCTCATGGCTCAAGGTAAGAACAGGGCATGGGCATAAGAACCTGTCATGGGCAAAACAGGTCTGACTTGGGAAATTAATTGTATTTATTATGAATCCAGTCTGAGCAGGGTAATGAGAAATAAACCTAAATCTTAAAAAAGCCTTCCTCCCAGCCCTCCCTTCTTCCCAGGCTCAACCTCACTACCAAGTTCCCTACCTCCTTCACCGCAGCAGTGCAGGGGGACAGGGATGGGGTCAGTTCATCACGTGTTGTCTCTGCTGCTGATACTTCTTCAGGGGGAGGACTCCTCATGCTCTTCCCCTGGTCCATTGGGAGGTTTCTCTCCCAGGAAACAGTCCTCCATGAACTTCCTCAGCATGACTCCTTCGCACAGGCTGCACTTGGCAAGTTGCTCCAGTGAGGGCTCCTTGCACCAGGTGCTGGTCCTTCAGGAACAGGCTGCTCCAGTGTCAGTCCCCACCAGGCCACAGGTCCTGCCTGCAAACCTGCTCTAGTGTAGGCTCCTTTCTTCACAGGTACAGAGGTCCTGCCAGGAGCCTGCCCCGCTGTGGGTTCACAGCCTCCTTTGGGCATCCACCTGCTCTGGCTTGGCATCCTCCACGGGCTGCAGGTGGATCTATGCTCCACAGTGGTCCTCCATGGGCTGCAGGGGCACCATGCCTCCAGCACCTGGAGCACCTCCTCCACCTCCTTTTCACTGGCTTTGGGGTCTGCGGATCTTTTTTCTGTCACATGTTTTCATTTCTGTAACTCTTTTCCCCTTCTTAAATATGTTATCCCAGAGGAGCTACCACCTTCACTGATGGGCTCAGCCTTGGCCAGCAGCGGGTCTATCTTGGGAGCCAGCTGGCTTTGGCTCCATCAGAAATGGGGGAAGCTTCTGGCAGCTTCTCACAGAAGCCACTTTTGTAGTCGCCCTGCTACCAAATCCATGCCATGCAAACTACAGAGTCACTAACAGCCACCATGGACTCACTGACCTTTGAAAATTATTAGCAGAAGATGGACTCCAACCCCTGGTAGTATCATTGTCTGAACACATTAATTCTTCAAAAAGCATAAAAGTCAAAGGGGTCTGATGAAACTGGTTGCCAGCAAGGGCATGTACCTTCCTGCAGACCACTGAATGTGATAAATGAGAGAATCTCAAGTAACAGAAAAAGAAAAGTTCATAAATCCTTCAGTTTTATTTCACAGTTGTAAAGGAGCAATCAGCATGTGATTGTAAACAAGTGCTTACCTACTTAATTTGCTGGAGTGAGTAGGCTTAGTAATAAAAGTCTTACTGAGATAAAGAATAGGGTTTAAAAATTATTTAGAGGGCATTTTCCTTATGTCCTTTCCCACATCAAACTGCAGCGATCAATTCAAGTACAAGGGACATCAAGTCTCAAATCAGGGGAGACAAATTTCCCTCTGCTCCTCACTGGAAGTGGATTTTGAGGAGACAGTTCATAATTTGGGTTGCACATCTGTACTGACACAGGCATTGAAACACAATCTATGGGGAAGGCTCACTACTCAAGAAAAACTTGCTTGAATCATCCACCGTGACTTGTGAGAACTAAAGTTTCTTGAGAGTGGCACTTTCTGCCAAAGTTTTGTTTCATAGCAAAACAATGAAAAGGAGAATTGAAGCTACCAAAACAAGCATCTCAAATCGTTTAAACATTTTTTCCTTTCAAAGTTGCTACAGACTAATTATGGAAAAAAAATTTAAACTTAAACTAATTTGACACTACCACAAAGTAGTTGTTTATCTAATGGAAACCAAATTTTGCTGATTAGGCTGATTTTTTTTAAAGTTATTATTCCAGTTTTGGATGGTACAGAGCCTTCTCTGGTAGTAGCAAGGAATGACAGCAGCAGAGTTCTGCCACATTCAATTTTCCAGATGGAAAAGGGCAGAGAGTTTGGTTTATTTGAGTGAGAACTGAATTCAAGGCTTCAGTGGATCTCACAGGTAGATCTTGTGATCTCTCATGTAAAACAACTTCAGCTTCCATTCCATAGCACTCATCAATGCCCTGGACCTCAGCAGTGACAAACAGAGTGAATGTGCTCTACTCCAGCACTCACAGAAGTAAAACTACACTCATTTAAAGCCCTTTCTTCCAGCTGTGAATCCAGATGTTGCCAAGAGACCTCTTAGTAATTCTTGAGATATTTTAGCTTTCATGAAACTTATCAAAACTTTCTAAACAGTCCTTGTAACAAAAGTAGCATCTTGTAATTAATGGTGGTTTGACACAGTCATCTAAAACTAATGGTGTTAAAACATCTGGAAGTTATTATCACATCTGAATGAATATCATGCTTTAAATTAGGAAGACACTAATATTATATTAAAATCACTTAAATGACAGGTTCAAAAACTGAAATTTTCTTCCTTCTTAATCTAGAAGCCTATAAAAACTGTATGTTCTTTAGTATGTAATGAATTTTCACTGCATCAAAACACTTTCTAATCAACCCAGGCTGCACAATTTGTCTATTTTTATGCTTTTCAGTGCTTTAATACGGAGCAGTCCTCTAAAATAACTTGAAATATTGCATACTTCCTACTTGTGTTTTATTTAGGAAATTTATTTCTATTTTTTGTCCTCCCCTTTCCTCATTCACAAGCATTCCCAATGCAGAAGAGTTTACTCACTTAATGTTTAAGGGAGTTGAAAAGGCATGTCATTAGATTTTCTTGAGACTCTTCTGAAATAATGGTCATAATTGCGCAAATGTATTTATATTAATGCTCAGTCCAGGGTACCTTGATGAAAATAATTTTTAAAGGACAATTTGGCTTACCCACTGGTTGAACCTCAACCTGGAAGTACCTTGGCTGATTCTTTTCTGCAACATTACACCACCTTTGGATTAAAGTTAAGGTCTCAGGATTTGCTGGATGAGAAAGGCCAATAGATATAAACATTAGAAATAAACAATAAAAAATTCTCATAAGGATTCTGGGCTGGGATTTTTATTCAGACTAAATATATATTTCCAACAGAAAAGAGCAAAAGATATATTTGAATGAATGTTTGGCTTCACCTCTCCTTGCTTTCCCTTAGCATAAGTGTGAATTGAGCTACACAGCCGAAGCCAATCCAGCTGCACCAAAGACACTCTGCTCTGTGTACAGGCCCTTTTAGAGGGCACCACACTTTTCCTGTGCTTGCAGGCACTTTTTTCCCTAGTGCTGGTGTTCTTTTCCAGATGGTTCATGTATGAAGCTCCACAGGTCCATGTTAGATGATGTCCCAAATGTCTGCAGTGGACAATCAGTGTGCTGGAAGCACACAGCAAGAAGAGATCTATGTTTAATGCAGAAGACTTCCTCTGGGATGTGTTCCCAGCAAAACCTGGGGAGTGCAGTAGAGACCAAGTCAGTCTGTGGATGAGATTAGCATTCAGAGAAACGCAGACAGGAGGATGCTTAGCTTTTCTTACATCTACAATCCTTGCTGAGAGTGATTAATGGGAAACTGCTGACCTTCTACACATATCCTCTTATGCTCTTCTTTTTCCCTGGAAAATAGGCAGCTAATTACTCCAAATGACTTGGGAATAGAGCCACAAAAGGCTTTTAGTACTTAAGTCTTGCCTAAACCTGAAGTTGTGATCCTTTAAAACCTGTCTCATCTAGTGCTGAAAGCCTGGAAGTGCACATGGATATCAAGTGCAGCATTCATTTGAACTCTAGCTAGATTTAAATATTCCAAGTAGAAATTACATTTCCAAGCCTTGCAAGCCTGTGTGCCCCTCTCTTGGCCCATGCTTGCATCCTCCTGGCACCCACAAGTTACATGCCTCTCTCTGTGCTGGTAGAGGAGCCCAATCTGCCATGCCTACACCACATCAGCCCATTATTGTCCCAGCACAGTGACAGTCAAGTGGCAGAACCAGCATGCAGAAGCTGTGTTATCTTGAGACATCCTATGGCCTCCCTCCCCAAAACCACTGTCTAGCTAACTAGATCCCACATCTGCTAAGGCTTCCCAGCATGGAGGAGTTTCAATAGGCAAATCTGCCCTCATGTCTGAAGCACATCTCAGATTGCATTTAGCCTTTAGCTTTATGATTAGAGTTCTCTGGTTGGAGGGTCCAACTGGCCAAAACAAAAAACCAACCCAAATACCTTGAATAACTTTGAATGCCCTTTAACAGTCTGAATACCCTTAGTCTTATTGCCTTAGAAAAAAAATATTAAACCTTAATGATCCAGTGGATTCTTATGGCAAATCCTGGCTAAGGGTTTAACTGCAGAGAAGGGAAGAGTGGAGGGGTGGGTTGAGTGCAGAACTGCCAGGTGGAGATTTGTGGCCAAGAGGTAGGTGCCCATATCCCACGGTAGGTTGGAATTAATTCTCTTCCCTGTGTTTCTGAGTGGTGATATTAAATGTCTCATTGTTCAACATACTGATCCTGATTATCTGGCTCTGAGACCTCTCATTTTTTCTCTCTTCTGCTTTATGGAGTAGTACACCCCATTCTGTTGGTCAGGCATGCAAAACATCAGGTAGAAGAGCACACAGCCCTGAGACACTCACACTTTCTCATTTTTTCACTGTTGGCATTTTCACAACATGGAAACTGAGGTGTAGAGATGAGCTGCATTCACCCATGACCCTGGATGCAACTTAATTGAAGGTTATCTAATAAAACATCATCTCTAATGAATAGGGGCTCACAAAGCATTAACCTGCTATGATTGATTAAATAGGTCAGGAAAAGAAAGAAAATGAATTTTCTGATAAACAAGGTTATCCTTATAAACAAAAGTCCCATAAGTAGTTTTGCATATTAAATGCAAAGTGGCTCTTATCCTGGAGAAAACTCTTGGCAACCTCTTTCTGAGTTTAATTTCCATTCAAGTTGGACACCAGCATGTGCTGAAACAGGACAAGGATGTGTATGTGCCTGCAGAGCAACCCTCAGTGGAGATTTCAGTGGCTATCCTCAAGCTGGCAGAATCAGGCAACTCAGGTTAAGTGTGCAAAGGGACATGCAAGAGACAGTTGCAAGGTCCTTTACAAGATATTGTCCATTTTTCCCTGTTTTTCACTATATAACTAGAATTTTCTTGGCTTGTTAGACTCATCTTGATAACAAATAATCTACACTGTGTTTTTTTGCAATGTAATACCCTTAAACAAACCTCTTCCCTGTGCACTCACCGAGGTCTATGAGAAATTTTTTCTTCTGGATCTTTACCAGATAATAAGCCTGAGGGAAACAGTAGACTGAATAAATAGCATAACACCCAGGGGAAAAAATTATTAAAGACAGAAGAAGAGGGGAAGAGAAGGATATCACAAAACAGGCCAAAAAAATCCCAAAGAAATATGCAGCTGAATTAATTCACACAAGGATTCATCCTCTTAATAACAAAAGCAGCTAAAGAAAAAGTGCACTTTCACTGGGAATTACAGAAGGTCAGGTTATTATTGATAATGATGCCAATGTAACAAGGCAAGTGAGGTGTTCAGTCAGTGAGAGTGAAAAATGCCATCAGCAGATCAAGAAGTAGTGGTAACTTTTCTGGCTGGACTGCAGGTTAGTCCTTGGTGTAACTCAGAGGACAGTGCTGGGAGCTGCATGGCAGAGCTGGTTAGACCTGTCCTCCAGAATACACTTTTGTGTTTTAAGGCTCACAAGAAAAGCTTCCTGCTGTGAGACCAATCTCAAGCTTTCCCTGTGCACAGTGTTTGCACAGCACTATCAGCACAAACAGGGAGTGCATGGCCCTGGATCCACAGAGATGAGTGTGCTGCCACAGCCCTGCTACTCTGCATGCAAGGATCCTTTCGTGCTTTGACCAGGGATATGAAGACATCTCTGGTGTTCTTTGGAAAAGAAATGATCTTTTTACCTGACTGCCAGTTCCACAGGGTAATGTAATACTAATAAAACACTGAGGTGTGGATGGGCACTAGCCATTGAATTAGCAGTGAATTAAAAAATGAATCATTCAGATAAAAAGTCTGGTGTCCTTTTGTCAGCCTCACATTTTACATATGCAATATGATTCCATGCTGCTATTGCAACTTTGCTACTGTATGGTTTTCCTGGGAACATTTCACTGCTGAGGCTGCAATTTACTGGGAATCATTTTCCTCCCAAAGCACACAGTATTGATTGCTCCTCACCCCCTCCATGATTTTGAATAAGTCTTTTGCATTGTTTCCTAAAATAAATAATGGTGTCTGGAAAGTATGGGAGAAGAAGGCCTTGGAAAAACACATTCTTCTGAAAGCAGAAGCTAGGCAAATTCAACTTAAAATTGAAGTGCAATTAATCATCAGTGAGGCATTGCAACCACTCAGACAGAGATGTCTGTAATTTGAAATTTTTATCACTGTGTTTCAAATCTCTCTGGAAGAGACAACTTAGTGAATTCAAGTCAAGATTTTTCATGCCAGAGTTGTTGAGTAAGGACTCTATATGGTTGGTACTGTTAAATGACCATAGATTTTGTAGATTTGGTAATTATTATTTTTCTGCAAACAATGCATGAAATGCCACAAAGATTTACTGTGCAAATCAGAGGAGTATCAGGGCTGAGAACAATGCATGTATGGTCAGGCAGCTCAGAATTACAGCCAGAAATGTGAAAAGGACCCCAGACACTCATGTACTAATGCTTTGCTTGTTAGCCTGGACTAAACGTGGTTTGCACCTGCAGACCCCTACATACTTTCTTTAAGCCTCTCTGCAGTGTACTGCAGCTTGTCTAGAAGTGGTTTGCTCTTCTTTACCATATCTGTATGCTGTAGAAATAGCCACAGGAATGGGTTTATGGATCTGAGAGTTCTCAAAACCACTGAACGACTTTTTTCTGATCCCATGGCTGGTCATGCCCTGTTTCTGTTCTGCTACTCTTCAGTCTTCAGCAGGCATCTGTATTTGCCCACATACTACAAATTTCATCCAAATCCAGTTGGATTCTCTGAAGTCCTAAACTTTTATTCATATAATAGAGAACATCTTGTAAAGAAAGCAAAAATATCCCAATACGCCTACAGAAAACAAAATTAGGTGATTTTATTCAAATTGGAAGAAAAATTCATTCTGCTTAACTCTGCTTGTCACATTTATATGTCTCATTTCCTAGCTCTATAAAAGCTCCAGTGTGTACTGAGGATACTTTGTTGTTACATTGTCTGCCAGACTGACATAAATAAAAGTACATTCACTAATTACTTCTTCTTTTGGCTGAGTGTAATGCCTGCCAAGACAGTGATGCACCCTTGCTGTCCTCTCCCTGTTGCCTAATCAGTTATATCTGTGTAGGAAGTTGATATTTAAGGTATCCAAGATGTGGTAAAAGCATAAAGCAATTAAAACAAATGTATCCTGTCTCTCTTAGGTTTTTTCTTTTTGCCAGGAAGTCAATATTTAACGAAGCTTAGCATTATCTGACAACCCTTCAACTTTCCTCTAATTAACTTGCAGCTCTTTGAATAAAACCTTTCAACACAGTGGGACTGCCTGTGAATGCAGTATTTTGCTGCCACTTCAGAAGACATTGACCACTTTGGTGTTGCTGGGAGGCCAGTTCTTTAGTTTCTCCATTAATTGTTCTTTCCCTTGAGAGCCGTATTGGTGCACACCTCTAAGCAGAAATTTATTGTCCTTTCATGAAAATGCTTAGCAGGATATTGCATATGCTTCATAATTCAAAATACTAATGTGTATCTAACAAAGCCAGATCCCTTTTATTTGCCTGCTGCAATTCATGTTCTTCCTTCCAAACCATGATCAAAATAATGGTGACCATCTTCAAAACCTAGCTGGAGTCTGGGATACTCAGTTTTTAGAATGTGTGTTGCTCTCCTGTCCAGATATAACTGAATGACAACCCTTGGATGATATTTTGAGAGATAAAGATCCTTTATCCCTGTTTCACCATATCCTATATGTAAAAACCTTCCTCACAGCAAAAGGATCATTTAGATGAGAGTATGCCCAGTAAGTGTCCCCTGCAGAGCAATAACTTTCATGATTACTCTTAGTAGGCATTTATCTGAATTCTGCATGTAATGTAGAGGTTAAAAAAAAATCCGATGAGGATTGGCTGAACCTCAGCAGATGCAGAGTGCTACATATTTTCAGCAGTGAAGACCACTCATCCTTGCCAGTTACTTGTATTTCAAGGTAGAAACAAGTCTGTGCATTCCTAAAAAAGTGTGGTTTCCTGACACCACCTCCTCCCACAGCACATGACACTTCCTGTAATAGACAGGTGAGGCTGACTGTAAAACTGTCAAGAATATCAGCCTGGCCATGCAAGTGAAGAGCCTGGGAATGAATAGACAGACCAAGGGATCACAACGAGCAAGCATTGCTTGAATGGGAACCTCTGCAACATATTTCAGGGTAACCCTGTTTTCCCATAATTTTTAGCCTCAAATACTCTGGATTTTTGGTTCTTTGTTTTTTTTTCATTTCAGATGAAATTTTCAGATGAGAAACTGGATTGTGGAGGCTCAATATCAAAGCAAATATGCCGGCAAGACACAGGATCCCATGAAACAGTTTTCAAGAGCAAAGGATTCTTGTCCTACTATAGAGGGGCTTGGTCAGAGTAATTAATAATCTGTCATTGATGCCTGGTTGCATTCTGTGTAGAAATCTAACGACATAACAGAAACTTTAAGATTATTTGAAGACATTTATAACCAGCAGTCTGTATAACATTCAGTGTGAGTTCATCAGCATCAGATCCCACTGTCACCTCCATAAAAAGCCTTCACATTATTTTCACAGTCCATATACACAGTGCTGTTCTGGGGATGAACCTAAAATCTTTGAAGAGCCAAAATTCCAAGCCTCCCAGCAGAGCCACCAAATACATTTGCATTCATATTCCACATCTGAATAATAAAATGGAGAAAAAATGCTGAAGTGTTTGTTCTGCAGGAAACCCTATAGTAAGAACTAAGAGCATCATTCAGAAGAGAAGCCTTTATCACTGGTACCATAAACCTCTTTTGGGCAGGAAGCATCCTGAGAGTAGGAGAGAAAATGAGCACCAAGAGAAATACACTCTTAAGAAACAATTCTGTCTGTATGTATTTGTTTAACTTATAACCTTTTATTTCCTGCCTTTCAATGAGAAACTTGATCTTGAAGTCTCAATGTCCAGTTCTTGGGGTTATTTTAGTATTATTCCTATTTACTGCCATTGTTGCAGAGTGAATTATGGACCAGCATATAATTGCCTGTTTTCCCAAAAGCAGAGAATTCAAAAAGAGTTGTGTGTGCAGGCGCTGCAGGGTGTTCTATACCACAAGTATTTCATGTTTCCTGATAAAATGCAAAGGAAACCTTTGAGGACTGCTATTAACAAGTGCAAATTTTGGAAATTCCCTTCTGCTTTTGCCTGACTCGGCATTATCTAATATATATGCCACAGGAAGATAAAGAAAAAGGTCATCCCACCTTTTTGAACAACCCCATGCACCACACCTAAACAACAGATAATATTTCCAAATTTATATGGTTATGATACTGATATCAGCAGAGGAACCAGTGTGACTCACAATTTGTGTTTGGGGATGCCACCTTCAGGAGCCTCTTGCATGACTGGATACCTTACACAACCACAGTCCTTTTCCTACAAAGGATGCCCTTCCCATGAGATGTTACTCAGCAAGCTCTCCATCCCACAGGATCACTCAGATCTCAAACTGCTTACAGAGCCCAAACTTCCCCACAGGGACAATGTCACCTTGCTGCCAGGGACAAGAGGCCAAGGTAGAAGAAAAACATGGACACAAGGCTACTGAGATAATCAATATGCTTTTATGTTCTACCTCCTCAACCACTAAAGCATCTCCCTATCCAATTTCAGGTAATATCAAGGACTGTTGTTTGGAGAGAGAAGGACATGTCAATTTTTTTGTTGCCCAGATTACACTTTTCTGCTTTTTGAAGATAGACACAGTGTCAGCAATTCTCCAGTTAAATGAATTTTATCTATCCTTGATAGAAGTCTTACAACTTCTTATGGTGAGTATTCCAGTCTATTATGGTAGAGGTGATCTGCCCCCCAGACATGAGGACATTAATGTCTCTGAGTACTGAAATCACCTTAGCCCAATTTTTTTTTCCCATGTCATCCAAGGGGAACAATAAGAAGACAGCTATGAAAAGGTTTGCAGGCTTTTGGATTAAACTGTTTCAAAGCTTACCTGCATGGGAAGTTGTACAGTACAAGAGACTAGCTGTGTTTACAGACCATCTGTCACTCCTTCCTGACAGCTCAGCAAAGTGACAGTGCAGAAACCCAAGTAATGCTTCTAAAGATTTAGAAAATTAGTTAGTCTTTGCAACAGTCATCACAACGTTACTGTGAATTACTTAATTGTTAACTGTTAGATTAAATAGCATCTGAAAGATACCATATGTTTTCATCTATTTCAGATGGCATGGACTGCATGGAGTGCACACATTCTTGGGACATCTCAGGTGCCAAAACAGCAGAGAAGATGAAAGATGAGCCAAGGATAAAGAAAAGGAGGGACTGTGGGCCATTAAAGAGATGTGTTGAGGTTCTCCTGTCCTTCTCTGTGAAGAGCTGTGGCAAGCACTCAGATCAAGCCACCCAGCCAGGCAGGCACCGGGAGCCAGTCACCCTCAGGGCTGGTCTTCCTCAGGAAAGAACCAAGTTCTAGGAGACATAACTGGATGACAGCTTTGGATGTTAAGGGTGGCAAGTTTACTGGACTTAATCTGAATGCTACTGTGAAAGGCAGCACCAATATTTAATGGTCCCTATTCTTTCCTTTAAGTCTATATTTTTTTAAACACACATGAAGCAAGAGAAATAATTTGAAATAATTTCTCCTTTTTTTTTCCTTTTTAGTGCATTCCTTATTAACCCATATCAGCTAATTACAATCACAACAACTAAAGCTTCATGATGAATCCCTATAAAGCTGGGCAGTGCTAGGAATAATGCTGTCCCTTTGGCTTCAGTTCAGTCTTCTTGGACCTATGAATCCAGATGTGGTCTTTAACTATAGGAGAGCTGTTCTTCCCCTAGATCCTGCATTGTCACTGCAGACATGTGTGGAGTAATGTGCTTCCCTCTCATTGCTCAGTGTGCTGGCACTCTGCCTCGTTCATTGAGGGCTGTTGAAGCCATGCCCTGGTGGTAAGGTTGTTAATTTCGTCCAGAGCTTTCCTTTAGGACTGATCACTGCTGTGACACAAACATTATTCAGTGCATTGTTGTAGCTCCTCAGCAGAGTCTCTGCTGTACAACCAGGGAGCAGAGTCACTGCAAGATTCCTAATTTTGAGGTTTATGGTATAATTTTCCTCAGTAACTGTTTAAAGTTGCATTACACTCTAGATACTTAATATGCAGCTGGTTTTCATTTCAGTTGTAACTGTGAGAAAGTTATTGATAATCAGGCTGGATGTAGAGAAAATGCATCCAGTGTAGCTGCTTCTTTTTTTGCCATGTTTATGTATCTTGCCTGGCAGTATGTACAGAGCAGTTGATAAGGAGAATGCAAGACACCCTTCTCCAGGACAGCCTAGATGTTTTCATTTCTTTCCTCTGGGAGAAGAGTGAAACAAAACTGCCAAATTGTTCTGATTCCTTTAAGAGCACTCTGACACACTTTTGTTGCTCACCCACATAGTGGATAAGTAAGCTTAGAAAAACTTTGGACTCTTTAGATAGGTAAGGGCTGTGAACAACATCCTATGATTCTCAGTGCTGCTGGAATAACATCTACAGTCTGATCATCTGACCATCCTGCTGCTCCAGGTGTACAAAAATCATCATTCTGCCTCTTTGGTGGGTGAGTTTCAGTTAAAGGCTATCTCTTAGTAACTTTGTAACCCCTTCCTCATTATGAAAAAGACATCCAGTTCCAGTGGAAGGAAGAAAAAGTATTCTCTAATTTGGTTCCTGATGTTCTCAATGTGTAGAGCAGAAACCAGGTTGTGCTGTGGCACCCAGGTGTTGTTCAGCCTCAGTGAGGCCAAATCAACCATAGGCTTCTTTTTAGCAGTGACAAAACACCTGCAGGGAATCCTTCCTTCCAGTTTCATGGTGCACTGTGTTTGCATATGGGTTAAGATGCTGCCATGCCAGTGCAGGTATGTGACCCTAAACCATCAGGCCATCCTCACCTGGAGGAAGGAGGTCCCCTGTGGCCGTGGAAGCTGGCTGTGGGGCATGCAGGAACATGGAGGGTACACTGGTACACCTTGCACTGTGGAGTAGGAGGAATCTGGGAATTTCTTTGAAACTAATTGAAGAGATGTGTTTGAAAATGCAACAGGATTTCATGAGGTAGTGTACATGCCACTAGACTAAGGGATGGCCACCCATGAAGCCATAAGGCCTCTCCCTCACAGTCTGGCCCGAACAAAATTTCTGTACCATGGCATCTGAATAGCTCTAGGATCTGATTGTCAAGGGAAGTTTTGTGACAGTGTCATTTGGATCATCAAGAACAGCTACCAGAAATTACAGGTGTCTATTTTGGGTTTTTTTTGTCCTAGATGTAGATGTAAAAGTACCTTTGAGCCAATGTATATTTCTCAGCTTTCTGTAGGTTTTTTTTCGTTTTTTAGATTGTTGATTTTTTTTTTTACTCTACCTTTTGCTTTCAAAAGCGTTTTCAAATTCCCTCAACAATTTTCACATTCATGCCTCATAACTGTGACACTTAAAAAATGTTAATGCTAGCGGTCACCCTTCATGAGATGAAGGTTACATAAATGCCTCTTAGGTAACTACAAAATGCTGCAAACAAAGAGCTCCAAGTTTTTCCCCAATGAATGTTTCTTTGGAGATTCAGAAGCTGATATTTTACTGAAACTTGTTCTGCCTGTGGACAATCATAATAGCTCTCAAAAAAGTAATCCACACCAATGCTTTATAGCTCAACACAGAAAGCTGCAGGAAATTAGCTTTATTTTGCTGTTAGTGGAAAGAGGCAAAATCCTGCAGTAACTTAACTGTTTTGGTTTTTGGTTTGGTTTTGTTTTGTTTTTTTTCATTTTTAAATGATTGAAAGAGATTAATAAAATTCAGGAGACAGAATGAACATGAAAGGGCACCGTATACTAACAGCAGATTTTTGTGATAACCATAAAGCAAAATTTAATGAAATTGCTTCAGAGAAATGCAGCAATAAATACAAGTAATGAACCAGCAAAAGAAGCCAGGAGCTAAGGTGCTTCCATAGATATGAGTCAATAAGTGCGTTAGCAAAAGGAACAATGGGATCTTGGAGAGAAAATTGCTTAAAATTATCAGAGATGAGAACAAAAGCAATTTGTACAAAACTCCAACAAGAAATCTTCTTTTTTCCCTCTGGTTATATTTGAATATCTGCACTTTAACAGAAGTCTGTAAAGGCCAAAACAGTAGTTAAGCCACTATGTTTTTACTGTCAGCCAAAATATCTTCAAAGGCTGATGTGTGATATGAAGCAAGTTTTCCACACTCCATGCACTGTATTACCAACCAGCACACTAAATACAGGTCTGCTGAAGAAACAGCAGTCTCAAGATGACCATATCTGGAGTTTTGCATTAAAATATGCATCAGTTTAAGATGGGACCCACATTAAATGAACCAGTAGCTCTCCAGTGCTTGGATCTTTGTGGTGCATGGCTTGCATCATTCCCCTCACACAGAGGCATTTCAGAGGCATACAGGTGGTAGAGAGCAAAGCAGAGCACCAGTCTCCTTTCTTCATGGCTTTTGTGGCACCAGAAGGGACAGGTGAAGGTGCACCCTGTATATTTACACCCACTAACTGCAATTTGCTGAACAGAAGTAGCACAAACACATCAAGTTTGTGATGCCGTTACTACCTCCTAATGTTTTACTCACTGATATTTGCAATTTTCTAGGCAGCTCCTGTAGAAGATTCAAGTAAATGACAGCACTGTCAAAGTAGCTGCCTCCATTTGTGCAAAGGCAATTGCACATTTCCAGGCAGTCACTTGGATGTCTTACTAAATTACCTTATCTGAAAGGATGTGTGAAAGTCTGCCATGGTAACTCACAGCATATATCACACTTAAGAGGCCTAGCCTACACGCAGTCGGTATGTGAAGTTATTCATTTCTATGACACAGAGCTGCATTAGATGGTCATATGCAATGCATGCATCTCCTGGGCTGCAGACTGTGGGAAATGGGATAAACAAAACATTTTAGAGAGGACATGGAAATAAGACATTTCCCTGAAATCAGAGTCACTGCACAGCACGGAGCACAGACCTGACAAGTCCTGGCTGTGACACCAAATGGCTTTGGAAAGTTGTGTGTTACATGATTGTTAGGAGAAGACTCCAAGGATCACTCTCACCCAAAATAAATTGTGGGAAGGGCTCTTGCTTAGAGCCACTGTCTACAAAGTGATAACAGCCAGCCTGTGCAATTAGGAAGCCAGCAACAGTAATTATTTCCCTAGAAGAGAGAAGGGGTTTTGAAAGACATTATACACTAGTAAGCACTCCTTCTGAAAACCAAGACAGATTTCTGTTTCTAATTGGTTAATTATATATAATTTCAGTAGGTACGGATGTTCCATTTTCTGGAACTGATCTTTTTTCTGTCAAGTGTTAATGGAGGTTAGAAGACAAATATATAAAGCAAGCTGCTATGCAAAAAACTAAGCACACCTTTCAAAGACTGGGAGTGCTGCAGGATACCTCTAATTACAGGTCATTGACAACCAGGGACTGAGAGCACTTATGTTCTTCTTTTCAGACTTCTCCAGTGGTTTCTTCACAGTATGTATGAATGATAAAAACAATAGGTTTCACAAAAAAAAAAAAAGGAAGACAAGCATTAAGTACAGCTATTCTATCAGTTAAGACAAATCCTGAGCATTGTATGCATCCTGCAACTTTCAGAGAATCGATGTAGAAAGGTTGGGCAGTAGGTAGGACAGTAAAAAAGAAAAATTGCACCACTCTCAGACGGAAATGGCAATGATGGGAGATTCCCTGGTCCGTGTGAGCATGAGGTTGCATTCACTCCCAGCACCAAGTCTTTCCTATCTCGATGTTTTCCCTGATTATTCCTCTCGCAGAGCTTTCCCGCAGAGACGTGTGCCAGCGGTACCATCTGCTGGCTAAACCCGGCACTGTCCGGAGGAGTGAGCGAAGGAGCGGGGCTGGCAGTCCCCATGGCAGCCCTTTCCTGCCCCTTGCCTTCCTCCCCCCGGAGGGCTCCTGTGCCTGGGCCAGCAGCAGCCAGCGCTGGGGAGGGAGCTGCTGCGGCAGGGGTGAGGTGGCAAATCCCGATCCCAGTCTCCGAGCCAGAAATGTGACCAGTTACTCTTGTCTCACACGTCTCTCAATGTTCTGTCTTTCAGTCCTGGTTCATAGGGTTTGGGGGCTTTTTCATTGTCATGCTTAATGAGAAAGAAATGCCTTGCCTTGACTGTCCACTTCTCTGCTCAGCTGTCCAGGCACAGAGAATAGCAGACAAGTATCTCGAAAACAGTAAAGGGCATTCAGGGATAGCCGGGAAGCATTAGGTAGCTCTGGGCTCAGGATTTTTTTTTTTTTTTTNGAGTGTTTTACAGACAGAATCACAGTATTTTGGATCTCTGTCCATGGAGT
The DNA here is from genome assembly GCA_013400515.1 of Erpornis zantholeuca. NCBI lineage: Eukaryota > Metazoa > Chordata > Aves > Passeriformes > Timaliidae > Erpornis > Erpornis zantholeuca. The sequence goes on from VZTN01016452.1 coordinate 57,544, forward strand.
TGCTAAAGAGGCTGGGAGCCTGGTCTGGGAGAAAGAGAGGCTAAGACAGAGGGGTGAGGGAGAGGACTATCTAGGAAGTAATGAAGAGAGATTAAGAAAGAATTATTTTTTTCTCTAGGTAAAATTAACTGGAAACTCTTGTAGGACAAAGAGGGAGAGGATTAGGCATACAAAAAATTACGTGGTGGATTAAAATGGATTAATAGGTGTTTTGCCATGCTCATGGATGCCATGGATGCTGAGAATTTGCATGGCTACCCAGATGTACAGGCTCTGAGGGCACCACCAGCACCTACTGCCCCATGGCAGTCCCCTGGGGCTCCCCCTGCCCCTGTCCCGTGACCCCATTGCAGTCACCCATGGCTCCAGTCCTTGCCCAAGGGATGCTCTAATCCAAACAGCTGGTCTTATGTACTGAGGCACCATCAGTGAGAAAATTTTAGTGAAGTCATACAGTCTTGCTGGATAAATTGGCTGAGAGGAAGGCTTAGATTCACCAGATTCACTATCTCTAAAGCACCAGGGATAGCAAAGGTAGAGAGTTAATTTATTTAATTCTAAGAGGGAATCTGAACTTGTTTCCATCACCTCTAATGAATATTTCTCAATAGCCCAACAGGTAGATATTATTTTTCATGTGTTTTTTTCTGTTCCTGCAAGAAAAATGAGTGATTTCTTTGCCTTGGATTGAACTGTTTGGGGTTGTGCTTGTCTGAGAAATAATAAAAGTAATTATAGCTTGAAAGAGAGAAAAAGCTACTTCTTCACTTTTGCTCTGTGAAGGAAAGGTTTTGTTTAGGGTTGTTTGGCTGACTAAAAAATTGACTGGGAGCTGCAGACAAAACTGCACCCTACTAGCAGTCAGTGAATTAAAAGGCTGAGCTGGTACTTCCAGAGCCTGAGCACTGCTCCATCTCTTCTATGGGACAAGGGAATAGAAATAATCCCAGTGAAGTCAAGATGTGCTCACACCTTGTGCTCACCACTCTGATTATCTGAGGAGCAGAAATATTCTGGTCAACTATTCTGAACCAATGGGTATGGATGGAGTTATTTCAGAAAGGGATGCCCACAGTCCTCATTGAACAGACTTGGAAAGGCAGAGGTTTTGCCTAATGATATATAAACAGTTGGAAGAAACAAAGATTTTGTCAGTCTTGGTCCCCATGCTTGGCTGGAGGGTAAAAAAGCTGAGCCAAGAACAGGTGTGATGTTCCTTCAGAGAGGGCTGGGGAGAGCAAAGCAGCTGCTGGGAGCTTTGCCCCATGCAGAAATGCCCAACATCGCCAGTTCCTGTTTTGGCACAATTATTTAGTCAGAGAAAAAAACCACAACTCCCTTTCCTCAAAATAACATAATAAAAAGTGCAGTCCCTATGACAAAGAGACAACCCTATACTTGTCCTATTCATAACATCTTTCCAAGGTCTGTATGAACCTCTGTGATTCAGAGTCAATGCTTTTATGAGACAAAGATCTGCTTTAGCTGCTACTGCTGCATTTTACAAACCACAGAAAGAAAAGCTCCAGGGATTTCAAAAGCCATAGACTCGGCAGAGACTCCACAGTTTAATTTGTGAAGTGAGACAGCTGACATATTACAAACTCAATTTTACTTCACAGTCACTAAAGCCATGAATCTAGTGCTGTGTCACTTGAATCAGTTATGATTAATGAGTTTCAAGAGCTTTAAAAGTGCAAAGGGAAGTAGTTTAGACAGGAAAGGCTTCACCTGGCATAAAAAGGAGACAAGACCTTGTTGCATGGTGACATGAGCCAGGTTTTCTCCAGCACTGAGGTAGGGCTGGAGTAAGGGTTACTGTGTTGAATGAGGATATAAGAATTTGAAACATTTCTCTTCCCAACAATAGTTCACTGCTGTCATTTTAAAGAAAAGTGGACTCCCATAGGCATCCTAGAGAGAAGTTTTGCATCAGATGTTGCCTAGTGCATGCAAGTGAGTATCCCTTGGAGCAGTGAGCAGAGCAATGTGTCAAGGAATGACAAATAATTGCTCAATATGCATAGAAATAACTCCTGGGAATTTTTATCCAAAGCCTGCAGGATCCAGGCTGGAACTGCAGTGCAAGGCATTTTGACAAATACAGTGCATATATTAAGCAAGAAAAAGCGGATTCAGGAGTATCAAGTCTCAGACCCATGATTCTCAAAAACATGAGTCTGATGGGAATTGAGCTTATCCCATATTCAGCATAGAAGTACTCTCTTTTTCACCACTAACCTGCTATTTTGCAGCCAGTCTGTCCCGTTTTGTCAAGCTCCTAAAGGAAAATGTATTTCCTTCTTAGTCATCTTGAAAAGAATAAATGTCAGTGGACAGGCAAGAGGAAATTCTCTGCCTATGCTCCAAAGCTGTAGGTTACATTTAATAGATTTGCATGTCTGTGGTTTCCAGTTAAGAGAAAATATAAAACAACAAGAAATGGAGAGGACAGCTGTGGATCTTTACACACAACTGCAGAAAGAAGAGCTGTGTCCCGGGATATGGGTGATCCCCCCTAGCAACTGCAAAGATTTATTCCATCAGACATATTTCAATAACCCTAAGGTCATTTTCTCACTTAAATCCATAGTTTTATTTTGTTGAGGTGTTGGTTTAGTTGTAGTTCTGTATCTTGTAAAGCAGTTTGCTGTCACTGTGCTCGCTCATTGTGGGCAGGGAATCCCAGAGGTGCATCTAAGGGACAGAGAATGATTGTCCTTCCACACCTCCCCAGCCCAACCCAATGGCACTGACAGACACCTGCTGGACTTCTGACCACACAGGGACCCCCACACGCCTAGTAAGGGAGTGCTATTGCTGTAGGAACACACAATAGCACCAGAGCATTGCATGTGCCTTTTGCTGAGTTGGCAGGAGGAACAAACTCATGCAAATCAACTTATGCAAAAGTTAAAAAAATAAAACAAAAACAAGCTGAAGACAGTGATCATCTTAATTTACATCTTTTCCTACTCTGTGGAATCTCTATCTCCTTTGCTCTAAGTCTCAAGTGAGCAAAGACAGAATTTCAAGAGCCCAGCTCTACATTAAAACATCAACAAAAGGAAAGATTTGTGCTGTATTTGCATTTCAGTCTCATCTTTACTATAGTTATATTTGAAGGAAATATTCTGTTGACTCCCTGCCTGCAGGTGGGAATGGAAGCAATTAGAATTCAAAACCCCATAGTATCAGTCAGTCCACAAAATTAGGGCTATCATTTAAAAAATAAATGAAAAACTGACAAGCAAAAGAGTATAAACTATTTATTTCTGAGAAAATATCCTACAAAACCACGGCTTAATTACCATTAAACTGTTAACATAAAAATAGGAAAGAATCTGATAAAATGTATTCCTGACAATCATTTAAGTCCTGCATTGCATTTTGAATGGTTTCAAATATAGAAAAAAATCCAAACATCACCTATAATGAGCTTATTCAGTTTGCATCTTTTACAACCTTTACAGTTTATACCTGGGTAAGTGTTGATGCATAAAGCTGTAATTCATCAGTGTTGATCACAATTTTTACGAAAATAAGTAAGTAAACACACTGAGATGACATAAGCTGAGCATACAGAATTCATCCTAATTACACTTGGGCAGAAAAATTCAAGTAAACAGAGTCATACCATGAATTTTTTATAAGAAAAGCAAACTGGAATCAACCCCCTCACCTGGTTCTCAGAGCAATTTCCTCCTGGTATTAGCGTTACTCCTATAAACCCATTGGCTGAAGTTACAAAATAAGATGCCTAAGAGCAAAATTAGTATGTACAAAAATGTTTCTCCATCATCTATAACATAATAAGATGGATCTCTAGCTTTCCCCTGTGTCACCAAAGCAGGGATTCTTCACACTTTAATCTCCAAAATTTAAGCACTAGGTTCATTGTCCATTCCTTGCCTGTTCAATGAAGATTCAGCTTAACCAAGATACTAATTTTAGAAGAATATACCTTTCCCACCCCAGATACCTGCTTTTATCCAATCTCTGTGAAGACAGATGTCTACTTTTCTTCCTGGGCATGAGGGAAACCATATAGAAGGCAATCTTAAACTATCCAGTTAATTTTTACATGGCTCAAATTTGTGTGATGGATTGGGTCAGATAAGTGACACGTTTCCATATGTCTCTGTCATCAGAGGAGTTATAGACCTAACTGTGTTTGTCATTTTGTCCCATTAGGGTATGATTTAGCATCCCACAACCCCAACAGAACCGTGTTTGGTCAGCACAAAGCAATCCAGCCATCACACTGGACACCAGCAGCCAGCAGTCTGTTGTGCAGACAAGGATTTGGATTGTGATTTACGTCAAATACCAACATCCAGGTTTGGTTTTGATCTCTCCTCTTCCCACGTGCACAAGAAAGGCTGGCACTGCACACACTGGCACACCAGTGAAGGCTGCCAGTCTCTCCACTTCTGAGATGAGGACTCTGTATCTCTCAGTGCTGGTGTTAGTGATGTCAGCAGGTTTTGCACTCCCAGCCCACTCTTACGGAGTGTCCACAGTGAAGTGGAGAAGGATCTCCAGAAGCACTGCAGTGCGTGGCTGCCCCTTCAGCTCAGGGGTGACATGGCAGTGCCTCGGGGAGCTGGGCATGCTGCTGCTCCCAGGTGATGCACTTTGGCTTAGAACTCAAGAGGAAACAGGGTGAAAAGACAAAGAGCTGGAGCCTCAGCATCCTTGCTTCCACGTGTATCAGGCAGCTGATATCCCCAGGGGAACACCCAAATGGTTACAACTGCACTTTGGTTTGTGGCAGCAGGACCCATTTCTGAAAGGGAAAGAAAAATGCCCAGTGTTTAAGCTTAGCTGGAGGAAATATCTGTTCTTATGACCTGAGTAGATTAAGAACCATGTACGTCATACACTGAGTCAACTGCTCGGCAACTGAGCAGGGGGCAGAAATGGTTCACTATTTTTCTAATATGGAATTGATTTAATTTTTTGTTTTATAGCCACACATTAGAGGTGTTATTATTACCACTTCCATGGAAAATGCTATGAATGAGGTAGCAACCCTCCCAAAAAAATATATTATCTCACTCCTTATTTTATCTTGGGTGGAGAGAGGGTGTAGAAGCTGCTGCTTTTCTGATGCATGCTGTAAAGTGCTTAGAAAATATCACCTAATTTTCAGGGCAGAAACGAGGAGCACTGCTACTGATAGCCTGTTAGCCTGTGTCCTTGAAAAATAACATGCTACCAGGAGAAAATGTGTAATTCTGAAGTGTAGCTCTTCTATGTCTCAAAGTATCAGGAGTAATTGATTTTTAATGGATGATTAAAAACTTTTGCCCCACTATTATTGCACTGTAGGGAGCTGCCATCAGCAGTGACCTACTTGCTGTCATGGCAGAAATGCTTGTTTTAGATGCTGGCCTAAATGCAGATGATGGTTGGTCAGTGCTTATCTATCTGCAGTGTGATACCCCTAGAAAATAAGTAACTTCTGACTTGCTTGGCAAGTGGGTTCAGCTGAGTCTCCTCCCTTTACCTGTGGTGGTGTTGGCAGCCCTCACCCCTCACAGATGAGAGGCACATGAGCACTGCTTACAGAGAAAGCTCTCTGTAGCTCTCCCTGGTGTGCCTAATGTTTACAGGAAATGCTGTTAGTGCTGGGCTGGGAGATGTGTTTTCTTTGTAAGGGCTTGTCAACCACAAGACCTCTGAAACTGTGCCAGAGAACCAAGAGATCTATTTTAAAATGTTATGCTAATTTTCTGTGCTTTCAAGGGGGCTCTCACGTCACATTTCCAAGCTTCACTATGCAACCATGCAGGATTGTTTCTTTCCAAATGGATTTGGTGGGGGTGGTGGCCGTGAGGACTGAGCAAGTTGGTCAGTCCTGTGATTCCTAGACCCAGGCTTTACTAAGGGCCAAAAATCACCATAAATTTTCATTGCAAACATTGGTAAACACTAGCGATGAAAAAAGAGTCAACAAACCTTTCTGTGTTATTATAGGCACCATTTTGAACATGAAAAGGCTCAAATGTGGAGAAGAAAATGTTTCAGCTCATCTGGGAGGAGAAGTCCAGATATTTTTTGATGCTGCTTGTATCCAAAGCACCTCCTGATGCACAGGCGGCACAACTGCATCAAGGACAGTGGCCCTGGAGAAAGATCCAGGGAAGAGGTTACACACATGGCTTTATAATGCCAAAACTATAAACCCAAAATAGCAGCTGTGCATCACTGCTCCCCCCACCTCCTGAAACCCACCTCTCACCAGCTTTTCACTCTCAGCAGTGAAAAGTCAAACCTGCATCCCTCAAAGAACACCTGCCCACCTGCCATCCATTCCATGCCCAGTGGAATCAGCAGCATCAGTCTTTCCCTTTTAAGCTGCACAAATGTTTGTACTGTCTGAGAAGAGATGATTGATGCTACTTTAAAAGCCCTTCCCTCCTCTCAGTACCCCAGTGAGATCAAAGTTTTCAGTTCACTGCTTTCCTGAGGCATATTTCATAACAGTGATGAACACAAAGCAAAAGAAACACTATACAGTTTTTTATTTAAACCTTCCAGGTTAACCAGTCCCCATGTTGATAGATGGGAACCCTGCTGAAGAACCTTTGTTGCTTTATAAAAAATTTTAAGTATAATAGCATTATACACTGGTATAATCCTTTTCAGGAAGAGGAAGATCCTATGTGAGGTTTTACCTGCAGCACCTGCCTGTGTTCAACCCTCCAGAGCATGGTTTGCACAGGGGTGATGAGTGTGTAAGGTGGCAGGGGTGCGGGAGGACAGGCAGGAAGATGGGCATTGCTGAGGGGGTTGGATGCAGGGAGTGGGGAGGACATGAGAAGAGGCACTGCTGAAAGTGACAGGGAGGTGATTGAGCTGGGAGTGGACAGTTTGGGTGCCTCCCTCCCGCAGAGCAGAGGGAAGGAAGGGAGGCTGCAACTAAAGCAGTGAGATGGCAGCTTTGATCAGCTTTTGGGACTTCCCTCGTGCAGGACACCACACTTCCAGCAGCTCTGCAAGGCTGAAAACTGCTGTGCTATTGCAAGGGCCATGCAAAGGGCTGTACCCTTCTGCTAGGAGCCAGCATATGAGTTGTTACCCTGTTCTTGGGAACAAAACAAGGCAAGCTAGTTAAACTTTTGCAGTATCACACTGCACTTGTGCTTGACTCTGATCCCGAAGACAAACACTTGATTTAAGAAAAAAAGCTTCCATTAAAAGAAAAAACCACCAAACCCAAAACATGAAGGCTTATCAAAACACAAGCAGTGACACTACACTGGAAAATATTTAGCAAACGCAAGCACATTCTTCAAAACCAGCACATTTTTGAAGCATTCACTAATTCTCCCAGCCAAATGTAGGACTGCCCCTGAGATGTAAGCAGAGTGTGCCATGGTCCAGCAGCTGGGGTGGGGCAGGAGAGGAGCCTTGCATGGGAGCAGGGCCGGAGAGCAGCTCTTCCACCACTCTCCCAGACTGCAGTTGTTCAGCCAGCCAAAGAAGCCAAACATCAGCTGTCCACAGGCATGACCCCACTCAGCACTCAGAGAAGGGCACATTGGAGAGCATCAGAAAAACACTATTCCGCAGGAAAATTCCCTTCAGACATTTATTGTTTCTGATTTTGGTTGCTGAATTTCACTTAGGAAAGTTCCTCACTGCCCATGCTGTCAGCTCAGCCCGAGCAGAGTTTCCCAGGCCAGCTCCACAGGGTGTGTCTGAAATGTTTTTCTATCTTAAATAAACAGGACACATGCAGTGCTATGGGACTCAGGAATCAAATTCAGCAGGGACTGGAACTCAAAAAGATCACTGCTCTGTGTGCCATAGATTAGGCTGGGAAACTAAATATATGCTGCTCATGCATAACATGCACAGCACAGTTGTTTCCATGCTCCTTTCATGTTTTTATTTCAAGCAAGGCCTGATTCATCACTTTGTTATTCCAATTTTACCTTTCTATGGCAACAATCTCGTCAACATGTAACTGGCGTGGACCACACCATCACCAATTTGTTTAAAACAATGGAAATCCAGATTCCTTAGTAATGTGTATAGTTTGCTGACTGAATGAGAAAATCTAAGTAAGAACACAAGTACAAAAATGAGTAGGCACTAGAGATCTTATTCTAATTTCCCTCAGTAATAGTAAGCAATATTTCTCTCCATACTTCATCAAAGATTTCATAATCAATAAAATAAAATAAAATTACCTGGAATTATTTAATTTACAACTACAAAATAGGCACTTCCTGAAGTTTAAGCTTATGGTTTGATACTGCTATATTATTCAGCACATAAGGTTGGTCTTTAAAGAAAGTCTAGGGTATAAATGAATATAAATATATAATTCTTTATATCATTCCTGTGCAATTTTCTTTAATGTTTAAAAAAAAATCATGTAGTCTTTCATTTTAAAGATACTTTTGCTTCTATGTAAAAGATTGGCCCATCAATAAACGTAAAGGGCAAAGAATCTTTAATATACTTTTTTTTTAGTATTACATACATTAAAATTTTTTGGGTTGCAAATGTGCCTTTATGCATTTGTGCTGAGACAAACCTGAACATCAGCATACTGCAAAACCAGAGATCCCAAACCTCACCCTCACTACCTAGCCTCATCTCCCATCAGAGGTGATTTGCTGCCTGCATTTGTCAGCACATTCTACAGAACACCCCAGGGCCTACTTCTGTCTGACACAAGGGAACTAACAGATTCTCACTAAATTCAATGTTTGAGGTAATAAAAAAAGCTACCATTAATTTCTAAGGAGTTTTTTGCTTGTTTATTCTCCCTAAACTCTATTTTGCATTATATGGCAAGCTCAACATGATTGCTTCCTGATGCAGTAGATTCAAAATCTGGAGATTCAAGATGGGTTATTTTTCTTACCATAAGAAAGTTAGTGCACCACTAATTGAACAATGTCCCTATGTCAGCGAATGGAGGCAAGCTTAATTATTCCCAATTTTCCAGTGCTAGCAGCCTGGAATAGCATGGCCTCGTGCAATAGTCTGTGTGGGTTTTCCCTAAAACAAGCTCTAAGGGGCACCTTCTCTCTGCAGGAACAGCTGGCCCACAGGGCTGCCAGGTGGCACGAGCTCCACTGGCCTCTTGTTTTCAGCGTTCTTCACCCAAACATCTGCTCCAAAGTCCATCAGCAGCTTCACCAGCTCCACACTGCAATTCCTGGCAGCCATGTGCAGAGGGGAGTCCAGGCCCTTGCCGCTGTTCACGTTTGCTCCTGAACAATAAGAGAAGACGAGGAATAATGACAAAGAACAATCACTATAGAGTAGCCTATTTTCACCCACTGCACTAGCTGCTACTACCCTGAACAGCACACAAATGCTGTAGCCTGCACCCAGAGCTGGACTCTTCTACACTGGGGTTGGTGCTACGATTTGCTCAAACACAACTCTCACTGGTTGAGAAGCAGTGGGGTTGTGACTAAGAAAATGATCCCACAGGAAGAGTGCATGAGGAAGTCCTTTGCCCACAGCCCAGGCCATGGATATCTTGAAGCAGGACAAAGCTGTAGTTCCACCTACGGCCCACCTCTGCTTCCTATCCCTTAACACACACGCAGGATGTCAACATGCCCTGTACTGGAGGCTTAAGCTGGTTGGATTTCCAAATGCCAAAGTATCTGTTAGGGAAAAAAATGTGAGGATGGAAAAGTTCTAGAGGTCCTTGGCAGAAGAGGGCATAAGCAGCCCTGATGAGAGTTCCCCCATGCATTACCCTGGATTAATGGCTCCTAAAACACCCTAAGAATGGTAAGCTGCAGAACTAATTCAAAACTATTTATAGTGTTTTTATAGTACACATTACTGTATAGGAGGCAACAAAAAACAAATCAGCAGAAAAAAGAAAATAGTTGCCAAACATTTAATATTTAATTTTAATTTGACTTATTCCCAAAAACGGTCATTGTACTAAACAGTGACCTACCTAAAATGTGATATATATGATTTTTGCTTGTTTTTAATAAAGTAGCTTTGTTGGTCTGTAATGTTTGTACCAGCTGTGTGGCTACTTTAGGTTACATGTCTCCTTTGGCTAGATGAACTGTACTATTGTAGATAACCAAAACCAGTTTTGTGTAATTATCCAAGTGTTTAGACTTACAGCCAGGTTTGCATGATGTAAAGCATATGGTACTGAACCTTCTTCTGTGTTGGAAATGTCTCAAACTTTTTATGAACCCATTGGAAATTAAAACATGTTTGCAGAAATACTATGTAAAAGTGGCTGAGCCAATTGTTTTGGGTAAAGAGAAAGAAAAATTTAAAAATTAATTTTCTTTTTGTCCACTACAAATAACTGCAGCATCACATGCACAGACCCTGGGAAGGATAGTTAGTTCTAGGCCATGTGAAATCCAGGATCACCCATCATTTTGTTGGGAGACATAAAGCTGAATTCCTGGATCAAGAAGACCCTGATCACCCTTCTACCACATTCAACCCAGGGCTGCTACTAGGAGTGAAACATCTCCAGGTCCCAAAGCAGAAGCTCCTCTAAATATTTAGGGGAAAGATAATCCAAAGATAGATGCTGCAGGAAATGAAAGTACACCATTCTTTATTTTTGTTTTTACCTGACTCGAGCAGCTTTTTGGCACAGCTCAGTTGCTGGTTCTCACACGCTACATAAAGTGGAGTACCCAGGTGCTTGATGTTGTGATCTATATTTACCCCACGGGATGCAAGGAGTTCAACACATTGCACATGACCTTAAAAGGGATAAAGGAAGAGTCAACTCACAGAGATCACAATTTTTTTTTTCCCCAGCAAATTCTGCTGCAGTAGTGTAGTTTGGCAAAGATTCAATGTTTTGTCAAGAGGTGGTAGTGTAATACTTTCATCCACTCCAGTGGATCCAGCCAGCAAAACAGGAGCTGCAAAGTTCCTGTTCAACAAAACAGGCTAAAGCCTCACAGGCTAAAGCCTCACATTTTATGACTCATTTGAGATGTCTATTGAATATGAGATGAATCACTCAGTGTTTCTCTCCACTCCTTTTGAAGATAGCCAGATGTCTCCCTCAAATGTCCACGCTGTAGGCAGCTGACTTGGACAATGCATCCCCTTCCAGGTGTCACCACGTGAGCTCAGAGGATCTGACAGCTGAGCTGACCTGCCCTTGAGCCGTAGGGGTAGGAAGAACTGCACCCCTCATGATGACACCGATTAGCAAGGCATTTTGCATGACCCAAACAAAGAAAATTATCATCTTTATCTCTCTCTTCCACTTCAACACACTGCTAGCAACACAGAAAGAAGGGCAGATGCCCGTGGGGTTACCTCTCTTAGCAGCTTCGTGAATGGGGGATGCCAGGTCACAGGGTGGCTGGAGGCTGGCTCCATGCTCCAGCAGTAAATTCAAGCAAGCCACACTGCCACTGACACAAGTGTTGAACAAAGGTGTGTGCCAGTCCACAGTCACTCCATTCACCTGGGGGAAAATAACACAATTGGGCAAATTTTTTTGCCTTCTCGTTATTTCAGAATTGATGACAATTAAGCAGTTTCTCAGCAGAAAATAGGGTTCTCAATAGGTTTTATTTAATTCCATGCTGGAACTCCCCACTGTTTCTGAAGACTACAATTTTTCATTAAAATGATCATTAAAAGGTATTCTTTTAAATTGCCCCCAAGTCTCTCCTACTGCAAAAAAAGAAAAAAAAAAAAAAAGAAAAATTGCTCTGTGCCACTTCAGGGTCTCTCAGGAGTTATCTTAGCTGAAACACACCTGCCCATACCCCTCTCCTGAAACAGTCCATTTTTGGCTGAAAGTGTGAAGCTCTTCCTTATTTTTTTTTTTTAATTTTAAACTGAAAGGTAACATATGGTAAGGTAACATATGTATGAATTAATTTTCCTGATTGTATTTATATTTATATTATAATTTTGACATTAACTTGAAAAGTAGTGGCCATGAGACACTATTTCACCATTTTACTTGCATCTTGCTTCCATTTTCTTCCCATTTTATTGATCCTAACATTCCTATGCCTCTACTTAAGACTCTGCATATTGATACCAATAAGATTCATGTGTGCATAAAATAAAACACACCCTTAACTGCTGCAGGATTATAAACCCTTTGCAAGATGAACTTCCCCTTGTTCTTGTAAAAGACGAGAACATTTTGTCCTCATCTAAAGAACAATAATAAGTGGTGCTTATATCTGTGCTTTTTGGATTGCTTTATTAGGCAGTGCATTGCATAAGTACCTTAAGCAGAGCTAAGGACAGAGTGTAAATCACAGAGATACTCTGCCATGACATCACTTAGCATTAAAGTGTGGTAATACACCATACTAACACCAGAGACAGTGGTCTGTCCATCACATACTTACCTGAGCACCATGTTTTAACAGGACAGTGGCACAGGCAGCATGACCCCCTAGGCAGGCTTCGTGGAGAGGAGACACCTGGTCTGCTGTAACAAGATTGACATCACTCCCCTGACAAGAGAATGGAAAATATCATTATAGCCAACTACTAAAACCCTCATAAAAAAAACAACAATTAAAAAAAAAACTTCTGTCTTTAAAGCTTTATGCAATCAGACCTTCCTCAACTGTCTAGAGCTATTAATCTCAAAAAGTAAGCAGATGAAGGGGATGAAGGGGCTGTGATGCTTTGGCTGGAGTGGATACTGGCACAGCATACCCAAGGTCATGCCTTCTACAAACTGAAAACCAGCACAGAAAGCTTAGTGCACTGTCCAGTGGGGCAATCCACCCTGTTAGGAGCTCAGCATGATTTGTTTTCTACTACACTGTGGATAGCAAAGTCTGAAATAAAAGAAAATTATGAGAAGTTGCTGCTAGAGCTCTTGTCAGGGTCATGACTGCTGCCTTTTTCTATCACTGCTCAAGCCTTCTGACCTCCTGCCCACTGAGTCTGCAGTTGTTTGACTGGGTTGAATCCTGAAATGCTCTTGAAGTATTTTCTGCTTTGCCTCAAGGCACCCACTGATGGAAATAAATGCATTAGAAACATTGGTTTGATTCTACAAGATCTTTCGTTTCTAGCAATCTTGGTACTCCAGAAGACTAAGCTGGAAGAGTCTCCAATGCCCCTTCCCTTTCCATCAACTTCACAGGTTAAACCCAAGGACTTTGAAGAAACAGAGCAGTGAGGTTCAGAAATCACTTCTACCTATCCCTGACCTTCTGGAGTGGGAGCGGGGCCCTGGGATATGCTCGGGCACTTCAGAAACAGATGTCTGGGTGACTGAATTGAAGTCCCAACCAGACCCATTCCTGGGTCCAGAGCTGGCCCTCAGCTGGGGCACCAAAAGCTGCATACAGGCATGCACAGGAGCTGCAGAGGAGCTGCCCTCAGCCATCCAGAGATCCCAGTGATCAGGGTCCCATTACCTGTACCAGAGTTGAAGTATCACCCAGGATAGTTCAGTACATCATCGAATTAGCATGCAAACCTTGTGCTGGGCAAGGAACTGACTGTAGAAGAAAAGCCTGTTGCATGCAGATTTCACTGTGGCCTGGTTAACATGATTTTCTCATCCTGGAAGTTTCACGGTAAAGCACAGACTGCATTCATCCACTGAACAAACCCTGCAGAGAGCACATGAACGCAGTGGAGAGGTACCTGTTCAATGAGTTTCTTCAGAGAAAGCAGACGCCCATGGATAGAGGCCTCATGTAAAGGAGACCAGTCCGAAACAAAGTCTGTAGGGAAAAAAAAGACAGGAAAAAGGCTAAAAACTCTATTTCACTAGCATACTTTACTTCAACTGTGTGACCTCTCTTCTACTTTATTTGAGCTGCCAAGATATCTATGGAGCAGATGCTGTGAGGGAGACACAAGAAGATGGTTTCTCTCTGGGTGCATTTTTAACTCGTCCCATGTTTGCACTGCGCAGCTGCGCTCCCCTTCAGAAGACAGGAGAGAGATTTGCAGAACATCACCTGGTTCTGGCTGAGCTTGTCCCTCTCTTTGAATTATTTCCAGTGCCTTTGTTTTCACAAGCTTATTACATTTTACCAATTATCTCAAAAGGAAAGTTTTGAAGGGGGTTTGGCTGATCAGTCATTCACCCCTGCTCAGAGCTGGACTAGAGTCAACAACACTTGGCAAGAGAAGGTACCAAAGTACGAGGAGACAAATTGTGCTACCTGTTGATTTTGTCTTTCAGTGTTTGGTGTGAGTGGTGCATTTTAAGTTTAAGAGCTGTGTTCTCTGCATTGTTGAAACCACAAAGTGAGGTAGAACACATGTATACTATGCAAATATTAATAGAGGGAGATCTTCAGTATTACAGGATTTTATGGCTCAGAGCCAACTGACAGCAATAATCCCACTAGGAGATATTTACATCCCAGCACTCAAAACCCTGTGTCTGCTCTATGTCAGTGTCCCAGGTTCCCCCTGGGAAGGAAGGGAAGCCTTTACAGAGGGCACTTCACTCAACTTCCTGTGGAAAGACATTTTGCTGCTCTCTGGAGATGTCCCACTCTTCTTCCACTAACTACAGAGAAAACTCCAATGACCAAGTAGCTGGCTGAGTTGCTGAGGTTCTCAGGAACTATAATAGAGCACATAAATGGAATGGAATCCTTAACAGCAAGAAGTCTGCCTTCAGCAAAAAACCCTAATAAGCCACTCCAATTCCTTAAAATAATGTTTACACATAAGCTGATGGTCATAAAGGTTTTAAATGAAAAGAAGGTATATTTAGACTAGATATAAAAATGAGATGGTGAAATAATGCAACAGGTTGCCTAGAGAGGTGGTAGATGTCCCATTCCTGGAAAGATTCAAGGTCAAGTTGGATGAGCAACCTGGTCTAGTGGAAGGTGTTCCTGCTTATTGCAGGTGTGTTGGACTAGACAACTTTTAAAGGTCCTTTCCAACCTAAACTAGGTTATGAGTCTGTGAATTAGCTTTTAAATAAATTTGTATTCTTTTTTATTAGCATTATTTGAGCTCGGCCTGCCTCCTTATTTGTTTCATGGGCTGCATCCCACAACAGTTACAGAGTTTCATTAGGTTCACAAACATCCTTTGGCTTTAGCAAATCCACAGCCAATTCCAGAAGCTGTGGTTCTGGTTCATAAGGATAGTCAAACTAGGCTACAATTATTAAAGCACAGTACTATTGACTAAAACAGCTTTGCTCTAAGTGATGTGTGTCAAATTGATGCTTATCTGACAGTGCTGTTGTTCTTGCTGATCCCTCCTGTTACCACTGGTTGTGTTTCCAGGGTATGTAAAAAGCTTTTCCCCATTTAGAAACTAATTCCATTGCCTAAGTTGCATGAGTTGTAAGGGAAGTATATTTATAGAAATTCTAAAAATCTAGATTGAAGAACAAGTTTTCTGAGCTGCAACTTGAACTATTTTTGGCTACACAAATATAGGCAGGTGTTTGTGCAATCTACCAACTTGTTATATCATGATGTCCCAATTCTGGTTAAAAAGAGGGACATATCAACGTGAGGATTTTATCCATTCAGTCCTTGCTTGAGAAAAGACAGGTTTCTACTGAAACTCTAAAAAGAGCCAGACCAGCCATTTGTGGTCTGGCCATTCGCTTGCTATTTTCCAAGTCTTTACAATGAATTAAAAGATTGACCATATAAGCATCAAAAATAGATGTCAGTGAAAAATAAAGAAGTATGTATAACCTCATAACACATTATGATCCAGCTGGGAGTTCAGTAACTGAGAGAACCTGAGAGTTTTATCCTAGGTGGAAGTGGAGTCCTATGGAGTCCATCACACCAGCCTCAGACACCTTGGGAAGAGGAGCATTAAAGGCCTGACTGATGACTAATTGTGATGGCATAATTCCAAATCTGCTGCCATGAACTGCACAGCCCCAGGCTGATGTCTCTCCTGCCCTATCTCCATCTACAGCAAACACCTCTGCCCTGAAGCAATGCCAGGGAGGCAAGCCCCCTGGAAGGGAAGGCAAATTTCCCCAGTTTCTTGACCCAGG
This sequence comes from Erpornis zantholeuca, assembly GCA_013400515.1. Lineage (NCBI taxonomy): Eukaryota > Metazoa > Chordata > Aves > Passeriformes > Timaliidae > Erpornis > Erpornis zantholeuca. Next base: position 73,520 of record VZTN01016452.1, read on the forward strand.
ACATCACCTTCTGGAAAATGATAATATTTCTATTTTCTGCCTGTTGCAGGCTGGAAGTCATGTTTCTTGCCTGGAGGAGGAGGTAGGTGCAGTGGATTTCCATGTCTCATTGCCCTCTTTTATACTTCACAGGAGGCACAGTGTCAGAATATAAAAGATCTGTATTTATATTTTATTAAGGCCTAAGCCTTAATAAAAGGCCTAAACAAGTGCCAGTTTCCATTGACCACAGGCTTTCAAAATCCTGAGCTAGTGACTTTCATGAATGTGCTCAAAACACTGCCCACCAGAGCTGCACATGAAGTAAGGCCGGTATACGTGGGGGACACAGCTGTGTTCTTTGTAAGTACCTCTAAGTATCTGTAAGTACCACTGCAACAAGGATTCCTGATTGTCAAAAATCTGTACAACTGCTCTTTCACAGAGAAACAACACCATTTGTCCAAATTTGACATTTACCCACACCTCAGTCCACAGAGGCTGAGTCAGACCCAGTAGTTCAGCATCTAGACATCCAAAGCCCACTGGCTTTCAATGGCATTGGGTCACCTAGCTCCCCTTCCCCTGCAGAAAACTCCAGCCAGCCCCGGGGTCACACTAAACTTCTGGTTATATTTGATTGTACTGCTTTCACTTGGCTCCATGACACTGGCAGGGTGGTGTATACAGAGGGAGCCTTATAGCAACAACCATGCACACATGCAAATTCTGACTGCTCCCTGTGCACAACAGAGCTTTCACAGGACCTTGCTGAAACACTGGTTTTTGTGGTGATGGCTGAAGCAACTTTTTCCAGCCTCTGACCATGTGAGGGCATCGCACCCCCGATGCCTGTCCCCAGGGTGGCTTCCTTCCACGCCTCTCATGCACAGTGCAGCTTGAAAGGGGCTCTTGCATTCAAATCTGCAGACACAAATGCCTGAGGCATTATATAGAACAGTATTATGAATGGTGTTTTCATAGGCAAAGGCTGTCCCTTAAAGTTTGTGACATACATAGCCTGAGCCAAACACACTCCTGCTGGAAATTGCCAGCAGAGCTTATTGACTTTGCTAAGGAGCAGGCAGACACAAAAGGAATGGACTGAACTCTGATTTTCAAAGGACCAAATGATCTGGGTCCAGCAGTGTGACATGTGGGGTTCCCTCCTTCCACCCTCCATTTTGCTGGAGCTCATCTCCAGTGTGGACTGGTTCTATTCCTCCTGTTAATAATATCACTGTGCCGTCCCTCTCACCCCAGCCTCCGGCTGTACATACATGGACACACATGAGGACAGGCAGGCTACACTGCAGATAGACTGATCAGCCTTGCACTGTGGTTATGGTCTTAATTTTCTGTTTGGTATTGATGGAAACATTCTGAACAGCCCAGGAAAGGAGTGAGAACAGCGTCAAGTCAGATTTTCTGAATTTACTTCATTCCCTCTGCACTTGCCATTACATGAAGGAGTAACTTCACAGAATCAGAGCTACGTGGAACACATCCAGCTAAGGATGTGAAGTTAAATTACATGTCTTTTTTTACCATGTCATATTTTCAATGCCTCTGGGCCAGACACAGAGCAACAACCAAACTGAGGCCATTTGACTGAGTAACTGCTCACTATTATGTGTCCACAACAGCGCTGGTCACAACGATGCCATTGGAGAAGGATCCAGTAGGGTTGGTGGCTCAGCCCAAACAACAACACTTAGGTCTGCTCATCTTAAAGACAAGGGTAAAGGATAAAAGATAAAGAAAAAAAGGAAAAGGAAAAAGAAGAGGAAGGAAAAAAGACAAAAAAGAAAAGCAAAAATTAAAATAATCAAAAGAAAGGAGAAAAGACAGAAGGAAAGTAAGGAAGAAAGGAATGAAAAGAAAGAAAAAGAAAAAAAGAAAGAAGAAAAAAGAAAAAGAAAAAGAAAAAGAAAAAGAAAAAGAAAAAGAAAAAGAAAAAGAAAAAGAAAAAGAAAAAGAAAGGAATTCAGCCAGTACTGAGCTTCCTGCTGGCACTAATTTAAGTCAAACATGCCACATTGAAACTTATTTTTCAGTATGCTGTAGTCCCAGTCCTACATTTGTTTCTGCTTGCACATACTCCAGTACAAAATCAAACACTCTTCTATGATAAACAAGAAAAAAAACAAAATTTCAGTGTCAAACAGAAATAGCTTTTTAAAGTCCCTTCAGGAGTACAAAGGCACGAGGGTGTTTTGCGGGACCGACTGCGGACCTGTCCTGGAAGCAGGAGCCGGGGAGCAGCAGCCACTGCAGCCCCGCTGCCCTTGGCTGCCTTGCGGCGCGGCAGGAGTGTCACTTACCCCTCATCAGCGGGGCTGGGGGAGACGCCGCACATGCCTGCCCTCCAACTCCTTGCAATTTGCTGGCATTTTGATTTGTTCTCTCTTCATCCATCTCAGCCCTGTCTGCCCAACTGCTGTTTAATCACTTTGTGGTTGGTTTCCAGAGTTCAAATTCCATCGTCCCCGGTGAGCCCCCAGCGGCCGGAGCGGTCTCTGGAGCAGACTCTGCACGCATGAGTCGAGCAGCCCTTGCAGCAGCCCGGGACGCCGTGCCGGCAGCTCTCTGAGCAGAAACTCGAGCACCTGGGTTGGAATTTAACAAAACAGCTCCCGGGCTGCCCTGGTCGGCAGCCAGCGATCCGGCGAAGCGAGAGATGTGCCTGATGTCACATCCTCTCCAACACGACGCCCAATCGGGGCGCCCGCCGTTCGTTTTTATCAGGAAGGAAATTCTTCGTTTGCCAAGAAAACAAGACAGAAAGAGCCAGTTCAACTAGTTGAGCAAACTCTGCCTGCAGGGGATGCTCAGCGAGAACCCGCAGAGCCGCTAGAGCACAGCCCTGCCCCGCTCCCCAGCCACGGCTTTGCCGGCAGCTTGGCCGCGCCCCGTGCCGAGGCAGCGCGCTGGTGCCCGGGCGGGGAGAGAAGGGCACAGCTGGTGAGGTGTGCTGCTGAGGGGCAGAGCTGGTGAGGTGTGCTGCTGAGGGGCAGAGCTGGTGTGATGTGCTGCTGGACGGCAAGAGCTGGTGTGATGTGCTGCTGAAGGGCAGAGCTGGTGTGGTGTGCTGCTGGATGGCAGAGCTGGTGTGCTGCTGAGGGGCAGAGCTGGTGTGGTGTGCTGCTGAGGGGCAGAGCTGGTGTGATGTGCTGCTGAGGGGCAGAGCTGGTGTGCTGCTGAGGGGCAGAGCTGGTGTGCTGCTGAAGGGCAGAGCTGGTGTGGTGTGCTGCTGAGGGGCAGAGCTGGTGTGATGTGCTACTGAGGGGCAGAGCTGGTGTGATGTTCAGCTGAGGGGCAGAGCTGGTGTGATGTGCTACTGAGGAGCAGAGCTGGTGTGATGTGCTGCTGGACGGCAGAGCTGGTGTGATGTTCAGCTGAGGGGCAGAGCTGGTGTGGTGTGGTGCTGGACGGCAGAGCTGGTGTGGTGTGCTGCTGACGGGCAGAGCTGGTGTGGTGCTGCTGGACGGCAAGAGCTGGTGTGGTGCTGCTCGGCTTTGAGCTCTGCCTGTCCCGCAGACACCGAACTGCATCCCAGTGGAGCTGCGCTTCCCGCCGGGCCCGTGCTCCCCGCCTGGATGGAAATTCCAGCCCTGCCAGGACTCGTGTCCTTTCTCCCTGTTCAGCTGATTTCACTGACTCACAATCACGCCGGGAGTTTTGTACCAAAACACTGTCCTTTTATTTTTGAGCAATTTCTCAGCCTAAATAAACCATCGCAAACCCAACAGCAATAAAGAAAAGGCAATTTTTTTTCAAGAGGACCTCCACCTCATTTCTCTGGGTCTGTTTTCAAAAATCTATTCTCACAGATCATCTCTATTTGCACTTTTTATCTTCCTAATTTAGTGTAATTTACAAGAACAAAATCCTTTTTCTGTCACTGAATATTTGCCCATTTGTGTACAAGTGCAAGGAGGCAGAACTTCCACGCAAATTCTGAACCAGGTGTTTTTTTCTTTTCTTTCTGTATGGCTATTAGAGAAAAATTTGTGTTTGTGTATTTGGGGATTTAAAATTGTTAATGTTAATCTGATTCTGACCCTAACTCCTCTGAAACTTGGTTTCAATGTTATTTCTCTCTGTAACACATACAAGAGATCTGGAATCATATTTAGGGTTTCTGTGTCCATATCTTTAAAAATAATCATTTATATTAAAAGATGCAAAGAGCAGCTGAACATCATCCACAAACCTTGCCAGCAGGAAATCTGTGACAGCAGCCTGGGCACAGGTGAGGACAGGGCCAGCCCTTTCCATGGCTCTCCCTGCTGAATGCATCTTGGCTCCTCGGTTTGGCCTTCCATGCTGAATGCAAGCTGATGTTTTGATCTGCCTGGAAATTACATTTGTGTCTTAGCCATTTCCACACTGAAACTGTTGTGGGGAAAATGTATAAACAGAGAAAGAAGGTGGGTAGGTGTTGTTTCTGAGGATTAACATGTAAAAGGAATGGAAAAACAATTTTTCTCCTTTAGTGTTGCTTGAGTTTAGAGATTAGGTTGCCACATCTCGTATATGATCATATCTCTAGCAGATCTAGAGTTAACAACCATGTCAATAATTCCACCACCAAAATTAATCAGCATATCCATCCAAGTGTGCATGCTCAGAACTGTGTTGTCATCTTCTCTGATGACTAAGAGAAATGAATGACCAGCGAGATCAAGTGCCTCAGGAAGTTAGCAGAAGTTAGACATGAAGTTAAATGGTGCAGCTGACACTCCTTAAGGACAGGATGCAATTACTGGGGACCTGGACAAACTTGAGGAGTGGGCCTGCAGGAACCTCATGAAATTCAACAAGCCCAAATGCAAGGTGCTGTACCTGAGACAGGGCAATGCCAAACATGAGCACAGACTGGGAGAAGAAGTCATGGAGAGTTGCCTTGAAGAGAAGGGCTTGGGGGTTCTTGTGGATGATGGACATGAGCCAACAATGTGCACTTGCAGCCCAGAAGGCCCATGGCACCCTGGGCTGCATCAAAAGCAGAGTGGAAGGTTGAGAGAGGGGATTCTACCCCTCTGTTTTGCCCTCATGAGACCCCTGAAGGAGTGCTGCATTTAGCTCTGGGATCCTCAGCACTAGAAGAACATGATAGAGTGGGTTCAAAGGAGGACTTCAAAGATGGTCAGAGAGCTGGAGTTGGAACTAGAACTTTACCTCTCCTATGAAGACAGGCTGAGAGAGAGCTGGAGTTGGTCATCCTGGAGAAGAGAAGGCTCTGGGGAAGCCTTGTTGTGGCCTTCAAGTACCATAAGGGAGATTATAAAAAAGAGGAAGAGGAACTTTTAACATGGGCAGATAGTGACAGGACAAGGGGCAATGACTTTAAATTGAAAGAGGGTGGGTTTAGATTAGAAGTTAGGGTGAAATTCTTTGCTTAGAGACTGGCGAGGCACTGGGAATGTTGCCCTGGTAGGCTGGGTATGCCCCATCCCTGGAAGTGTTCAAGGCCAGATTAGATGGTACCCTGGACAACCTGATCTAGAGAGTGACATCCCTGCCCATGACAGGAGCTTGGGACTAGGTGAAATTTAATGTCTCTTCCAACCCAGTCCAGCCTGTGATGACAGCTGTGCTCCTCTGAGTTACATTTGAGATGCCCTTATGCTGATATGCCAGATTACAGCAGAGAGTAGCTGGAAAACACACAGATCAAGAGTTTGATGGACATAAATTATCTCTTGACCTCTTGCTTCAGCTAGCAATTCAGACATACTTGCAGAGGCAGTGTGTGGCTTTGGCCTGGTGTGGCAAATAGCTTTGCTCACCATAACATTGTTTTACCATCTAGAGCCACTTGGTTCATAAGCATTATTTTGATGTGAACAACATCATCAAGCTAAATTAAACTCTCCAAATAACAAATTCCAGAACCAGGGGATTCCTATGGGGTGTTCTCAGCCTTGCTGAGAGCTGGAATATGCAAGTAGGCTTTGATTCATTTAATCTCCTTTGTTGCTGATCTTTTTTGGAAGCAAGCGGAAAATTCTCCAGTAAAAAGGGAACGTGTTTTAACACTGACCTGGATCTCAAGATAAACAGTACAAAACTTCAAATACAAATTAGAAACATCTTACACAACACAGGCACACCAGAGCTCTAAAGCATTACAATACTATTTTCCATTTAAATAGCAAATACATCCCCAACTTCTACATGATTAGACCTAGCTACAGAAATAACTTTATCACTATCCAAGTGCAGCCATCCTTGGTGAATAAAAGGGCACAATAAAGTGGAATCTACAACACTTAATATTACTTTTTTCTGTTTATGAAATAAACAGCATAATTTATGAAAGAAAACACTTTTTTTCATCCTTCAGAAATGTAATTTTTTTCTAAGTAATTCAATGGACTCTTCTATTACCTTGGTTCTTTTTTTTCTTCAACTTGCTAATCCATTTTTTAAAGTGTTCAGATAAATTTTATATTATTATTATTATTATTATTATTATTAGCACAAACATTGGTACAAAAGTGAAAATGCACTTCTGAGAAATCTGTCTTGGCATGAAATTTCACCATTGGTTTCTTAGGATGCAAACCACAGAATTACAGAAAATGTTTGGAAAATTGGACACAAAACTTAAGATTTGTTCAATTTAACTTCAGAATTAGGGCCAGAAATCCTAGATTTTCTTTAGTGCTAACGAAGAAATATAGGCATTTTCAAACCACGATTCTTCTCACCTATTTTAGGTGTCTGCTTTGAGGGAACACATGTTGGAACTTTGGAGTCAGTCTTTACCGACTGTAAAAGGGATCCCTAAATCATGAGCAGAGGATTAGGTGTGTGCCTGTAAACAGCTGAAACCCACTTTAAAATATGGCTAAACTCACAGCCAAGTGTCCCAGCCCTGATACCCCTGAGCTCTGTCATGTGCCTGGTCCTGCACAGCCTCAGGGTGCCACAGCTCAGGGTGAAACACCTTCAGTCCAGACAAAGGCCAGCCTTGCCTGATGCCCAAACCACAGAACCTCAACTTTGGAGTGTCTATACCTCAGAGAGCAGGGTTTTGACAGGCAGTTCAGGCAGATTTACCTACTGATGCCAGCTGTTGCTCCCTGCCTGGCTCCCGACTCTCAGCAGAGGTTATCCAATATGAGGGATGGCAGCCCTGGCCACAAACTGGTGCCACAGCAGTCTCAGTACATGGTCCTTTGTGTCAGCTCAAAAACCTGTAAAAGCAGTTTTCTTCTCCAGCCTGCAAACTTGAGCCCTGAGACACTAGCACATGCCACATTATCCTCTAAGGCAGTGATTTCCAGCCAGTGAACAAAGCAAATATCTGGAACAGGCATGTTTTAAATCACAGCAGTTAAATCTGTCAGAGCTTGCCCGCAGGAGTACTGAACCACTGGCATCATTTCCAGAGGTACCTGGGTTTTCTTTGAAAAGCTGCTGTGAAATCCTTGAGCTGACATGAAGTGGAGAAGTTCTCCCTTGAAGAAATTAATAATACTGTCGGATTCTTGTATCCCTAATTTCCTTTCCTCAAATCAAGTCTCTCCTCCAGAGGGTTTTACAGTTTCTCTGACATGAAATGTTTTTATTTTCCTTCCTCTCACCCTCACAGAAACTTCCCTTTGTAAGCATCCCATCAGCCTGGCTGGGGACCAGAGAGACCTGTGCAAGTAATAGTTCCCTTCTGCAGGATGGCCAATTTGCCTAGCAAAAGAGACTCTAAATTGAAACAAACAAACAAACCCCAAAGAAAGCATCAAACACATCTTGGTGTCAGTAGCACCTGGATCTGTGCTTTAATTCATTGCAGATGTTCAGAAGCACTAAGATTTCCAAGGAGCAGGGCAAACTTTGCATGAGAGCTTGCAAACAAGGCTATTGTATTTTCATTGTAGCAAAGAGGGGGTTAGGGGCATTCTCCCCACAGAGAGAAAAGCAACAACAATCCATTTTTCACCTCTAGTGCCAGTTGTCTCTCAGTGAACATCTGTGCAAGCATATTCATATGTTACATAATATATCTTGACATTGCTTTCTGAACTAAGTTTAAAATATATACACTCCTGCCCAGGCAAAAAGAATCCTGAAAGTTGGTGGGTTTAATTTTGGTTTGGTTGGTTGGTTGGTTGCGTTTGGTTTTTTTTCTGTTTGTTGGTTTGTTTTTTTTTTTTTT
>VZTN01016452.1:81756-302073 GCA_013400515.1 Erpornis zantholeuca
TTTTTTTTTTTTTTTTGTTCTTTGTTTTTTCCCAAATCACTGTCATTTCTATCATTCTTGGGATGTTTTTGTCCTGTCTCATGGGCTGCAATCATGGTTTGCTCCCACTGCCAGGTGAATACTGTGGTGAAACATCTCATGTGACAAGTACACACCAGCAAGCAGACAGTAGGTGTAACAACAGCAAAAATGTCAACCTAGTTCTTGAGAACACCCAGTTCTGGTGGTTTTTCAGCACAGTCTGCCAGCATCTGGCAAACTGTAAGGTAGTCTTGTCCAGTACCAGCTTTAAGTGAAGCCCAAATCCAGGCACAGAGCAGATTTTGATTTATCTTTCTTTCTCTTTCTCTTTTCTAAGTTTTCATTATTAGTTTTGAAAAACAGTGGGAATTCTTTGGTTTGCTGGCACATCTTTTCGGTTCCCAAACTTTCCAGCAGAAAATAGCCATTTCTGATGATAACCAACTTAATTCCTCAGAGACATTGATTTTTTCAGAAACTTTGCATTAAAAAAAAAAAATAGTTAGAATTGTCCACTAATCCTAGTGGTTAGACCAGTGTGGAGAAAACCCAAATGTAGTAAAAGCAAGCTCAGAGCCACAAAGGTCAGCTGGGTTGGCCCTGCTAAGCAGCACTCACGTGGCAGGTCCCACACAGAGCATGGTGGTTCTTCCCAAACAAAGCAACTTTCCATGCCTTCCCCTAGTCACTGTCTCTTCCCACTGCTTATCAGTACCTGGAGGCAATGGCAGTAGCAGCTAAGGAGTATGGGAAAGGCAGATGGAATGGTGAAAAAAGGCTCATGGGATGGAGGTATCTAATTAAGTGTTTCCTCTGCCCTGGTGCTTCTTTTCCCCAGTTTCACTGGGGTTAGATGTTCCCTGCTTATCAAGCACACTGCATTTCAATAAGCTCTTTCACCCATATTCACAGCCTGCTTTCCAGACCTTGGAATTCACCTCTAGAAATGTCCCACAATGTCCCACATCTTTTCACACTTCTGCATGTGATGGGAGCAGGCAGCACACTCCAGCTGTTCTCACAGCCATGACCTCCCAGGAGCTCCCCTTGGACCAAGCTGCCAACACCTTAGTGCCTCTACAAAATACAATTTGGGGACTTACATGAAAGTTAGCCTGTGATCTCCTAAACCCTTGTCCAGAACTGGGACTTCTGTTTGCTTCCAAAATGGTCTCCAGAAAGCAACACTGCCAGCTCAAGTGCTTGAGCAATAATGGCAGCCAAAGAAAATGTCCCAAGATCCTGCATCTGGGTCTGTTCCCTCCAGCATCCCAGGCATTGCAGGTGCTCCCATTTTCTTTTGGTAAAGGTTGTTAGCATATTACTAAGGTGAGTGAAATTACTCAGCTCCCCTGAACAACATACTTGTCTCACTGCCCTGCTCCTGGAAGATGGCGTTTGGTGCAGTGGAGAAGAGTGTGTGTAGAGTAGTCAATCCCATAGGATCTGAACTGTTCCCAACATTATCTTCAGTTCTAAGAAATCCAGTCACCTGGCATTGGACAGATTAGCTGCTCGGATCAGGAGCTATCCATGTTTTCTGTGTTGAAAATGCAATGCTGGGACTGCAGTAAGCAGCCATCTACAGCAGTAGTGTGCCTTGGTAGAAAGAAGTTTCCTTTGCTGTCTCTGAGCAGAGCTTGGCTTTTGTTTTGCATGAGGCTGGAAATCCTCTGAAACAGCCAACAGAGGCTGATTCACAATGCTGATACTGTAAAAATAAGAGATTCCCTTCCTAAAGGATTATGAGCTGAGCACAGTGACAACTATACAAGTTTTGTCTTAGTACCATATCCACCTTGGCCACTCATCTGAATATCTGATGCTGCTACAGAAGGGAAACCACCCCTGGGAACTGACTAGAGTGCAGGGCTTACCTGAGGCATAAAGATGGAAATGTGTGGCAGGGCTGCCTGACCCTGGAGCTGTGGCACATCCCTGGTGCACAGCAGGCTCCAGATGCCCTCCCCCGAGGCTGCACCTAACCTGGTGTGGGCCACTCCACATCAGGTCCCAGGATCATCTCCGTGTCCCAAAGCAGGACTGACAGAGCCTCCCTGGGACCCGAGCAGCCCTTTGGCAGGTGTGGGCAGGGGAAGGTCTGCAGCCAGCCCTGGCCCTGGCAGGGCTGCAGGGAGGCAGCGAGGGCCAGACCCAAATGCTCCTTCACCCTCAAAGCCCACACATCCCTCAGACTTCTTTGAGGGGCCAGTTCTCCACACACTTTCCCTCTTCAGAGCAGAGCTGGGAGCTGTCTGCCCATGCAGACCACAAAACGAGAGTTCTCTCATTCATTCTCCAGCTTGAAAAGGCAGTGATTATTTTCTCATCACCTCTTCTTGTGACAGCATTTGGGCAGGCAAAGAAGAAGAAGATCTGGAACAAGCCCCTCACTCGAAATTCTTCTGATGAAAAAATTTGCTAGAGATTTGTACCAGCAAAGAGAATTATCTGTTAAAGTGTACCAATGATGAACCTTTTTAATCACATGCTTGACTGCATATCCAAAAAAAAGAAAGAAAAAAACATCTCTAATGAGTAATTTAATGGTCAATGGCAAAACCATAATTTTTCCCAAGCTGCTGCAAGCATGAAAAGCCCAGGTATTTCTCAGCCATTTACAATGGATGAATAGCAGACAGGGACATTTTCTGCACAGTAAATCATTTCAAAGGCTTTCATAAATATCAGATGAGGTGCCATCCTGCCAGACACCCAGCAGAGCAGCTGTGGTGCCCTGCAACCGTGGCTGCCCACAGTGAGTGGGAGGGGAGTGGTTTGGGGGTAAAGCTGGAAAGCACTTTGAGAAGAAAAGCTGTGTCAGCTCAGTGGAAAATCTCTTGCTGTCTCCACACCAACAGCCTGTGGGAACCTGCCCGTGGAAACAAGCTGGTGTTACTTTTACTTGTTGGCATTGTTTTAGAGGAAAATTTTCATTGAAGTCTTGGAAATTCCCAACCAAAAAAATGTGTTCCTCAGTCACTGTAATTATTCAGGATGCCATGTTTCATATATATGAATATATATGATTTACAGCCTCACTGTAAATCTGTAAATCTGTAGTGACCCTGAAAGCACAAGTAGCAAAGAAAAATTATTGCATTCATTAATTAGGAGCTACTCTGGGATATTTGGGGATAAGTGGTCTTCGGCAGATATTCAGTAATGAAAGGCACAAAGCTGCTGGGACAATGTACTTTTTTACACATTAGGCTCCAGGCAGCAGGTATTCACCCTCTGAAATGGTTAAGAGCAAACACCTGCCTGTAGGATAATGAGATACAAATAACAGGCAAAGGGTGAGCCTCTGGGCCAGTGTCCTTAAAAATATTTCAGCTTACTTACATTGTGATGGAGACAGAATGAAAAGGCAACACTAGTTTCTACATAGTTTGAGGAGTATACTTTTTTTGTATTTAATGCATAAAATGTGAAAAAAAATATGCCTTGTTTCCACTGTTAGTAAACCTTATCACCCTCACAGGGATTGATAAATGAGCCTTCAAAGAAATTCAGGGCTACTGTCACTGCCCATGACAATTTGTTCATTGTGACCAGAGTAAAATAGGTACTTAGTTAGCATCTAGTGCAAGAAAAGTGCAGAGAACCATACCCCCTTCTCTCCCAGCACCCCCCTCATCCCCCCCAAAAAAAAAAAAAAAAAAAAAAAAAAAAAAAAAAGATAATTTGGAATTATGTTTGTGAAGCTGCTGGGGAATTATATGGGCAACATAAAATGAATAAGTCATAAAGCCTGTGGAGTCTTTAATTCTTCTCTCCCTAAGACAAAAACTCCCACATTTCACTCACATTCCTAGGACAAAAAATAAAAGTTAGAACAAGTTTTCTCTGGAAATCTGTACATCTCCCTTCTTTCCATTCTGTCTAATTTCTACTTTGTTAGGGCATGCTAACCTCTACAGCCAGCAGGTAGATCTGGCAAAAAAATGAACTATTCACCACAAAAGTATACTGCTAGCAAGTCCCTGGTAACAAACAGCTAAAAATATGGCAGAATGCTGCAAAATTCACAGAATCATAGAATGGTTTGTGTTACAAGAGACCTTAAAGATCGTTTAGTTCCACACTCCCTGTCACAGGCAGGGACACCTTCCACTAGACCAGGTTGCTCAAAGCTCCATCCAGCCTGGCCTTGAGCATCTCCAGGTGCCCTAAGGAACTCCACCATTCCATGGTCACTGCAACCAAGGCTTCCCTTGAGCTTCACATTCCCTGCCAGCATCTCCTTGTTGGTGAGAACCAAGTCCAGCACAGCTCCTCTCCTCATTGGCACCTCTATCACTTGGAGAAGGAAGTTATTACAAATGTGTTCCAGGAATTTCCTGGTTTGCCTATGCCCTGCTGTCTTTTCCATCCAACAGATACTGGGATAAAAAGTCCACATGAGGACCAGGTTTTGTGAAAGTGAGGCTGCCCCTGTCTATAAGGGCCTCACCCATTCAGTCTTCCTGGTCAGATAGCCTGTAACAGACCCCCACTATAATGTCCCTACCTTCCCTTTAATCCTGACCCCAGAGATCTCAGTCAGCTCCTCATCCATACCCAGGCAGAGATCCATGCACTCCAGCTGGTCATTGACAGAGAGGGAGGCATCTCCTCCATATCTCCTCTGCCTGCCCTTCCTAAAGAGCTCACAGGCTCCTACAGGAATCCTTCCATTCCAGCATTCCAGTCACAGGAGCCATCCCACCACATCTCCATGATGCCAGTGAGATCATAGCCCTGCAGGTCTGCACCCATCAGTAACTCATCTTTTTTATTCCCAATGATGTGTATGTTTGCATAGAAGCATTTAAGTTGGGATATAGCTGGATAAAGCTGACTTACTGTCTGGAGAGGGGGAAATCCTTTGTGCTGCACTTCAGGTGCTCTCTGCTGACCTGTCATCCCTCTCCAGGCTTTGGGCATCTCTTACCAGCCCTGACATCGAACTGCCAGGAGTGGGATGGATTGAGATTCCTTTCCTCCTGCAACTGTAGTTTAAACACTCTTCCCTAGCCTGACAACCCTGTGACTGAAGATGTTCCTCCCCTTTCCCTTACAGAATCCCTTCCAGCAGATCAGGTTTCTTAAAGCAAGTTTCACATCCTAAGCAGCCAAACCCCTGGCTGTAGCACCAGCCCTGTCACCATGTGATGTTTCACTATATTCTTCTGGTCCTTTCAGACCCTGCCACTCCCAGGACTCCATTTATCCTTCTTGATACTCCTCAGGCTGCTCCTGGCTCTATAACCAATGCCTAGCAATTCACCTGCCACAGGCCAGAAAACCCAGCACACAGTCAATATATCAATTTTTGTCCTTAATGACTTTAATTTTAATCTTATTTTCTACAAGACAGGGATTCCACAATTGCAGGCACTAACCCAGCAGGCTTTGACCAGGCAGCACCACTAGCACAGTGAACCATCTTGCTGGCAGTGGCTCCTGGCTCTGGTCAAGAACAGAAGTACACAAAGGAGAAGACAAACCCTCATGCTACGACTTCTCAAGGGCTGGGGTGAAAACACCTGCAGAGCAGCTCCCGTGTGGGCTGTCTGGGCAGGGCAGCCTGCGTGACTTCCATGCTTTTTATAAGATGCTAAAGTCCACTGCCTGATCCTGGTTAGGGCCAATACTGGTTGAGGTCCTGTGGCTTGTGCTGTGTAGGAAATCAGACAGAAACAGCCAAAGCCTCTACGTGTGAAATGCTGCTAAAGGGCAGGGTATTTCTTCTCACCCTCTTCAGAACTTTTCCACTGGATCTTTACGTCTGGAAGAAAGGCCAAAACTAGAAGCCCACAGGCTTAAACACAAATCCTCCCTTCCTTGAAAAGACTGGTTTGGGAGTCTCATTTTCTCCCCTGTTCCTAGTCAACACAGCATTTGTGACACCTCGTAGTTAAAAGCATTAAATATGTCATTATAGTAATTACCAAAATCACTATTTTTACACATAGCTGGAACATAATTATATTTTTCAGATCTCAGTTTTGCACTTGAATGAAAGCAAGCCAAGTTAGCAGTCATGATTCTGGTAACTCAAACTTGTAAGATAATACCACAGAGTAAGTACAACAACAAAAATCAGTATGTTGACTCTGTCCTGGCTTTTGTCATTTACAACTATTTTGTACTATTTATTCTATTCTGTGATTGCTCTGAATGAAAATTCTAAATATGTAACTTTAATTCACTAAAAAATAACTTCAAAATCTTTCACATGAGAAACTTTGCCCATTGCTAGAAAGTATATATATTAGTTGCAATGACTTGCTGACTGTGTTGCTTTGACTGGCTTGTTAAACAAAATGCTTGAATGACATGCTCTGCTGATTCATGTGTCTCCCCCCTTCTAGATGTTGTTCTCAACTGAATATGCAGATTAGGCTTTATTCTCCAACTCCTGATACCCTTTATTGAAGATTTTTCTATTCTAAACCTGATATAGTTTTCCATTTTCTTGCAATGTATATTGTGACTTTCTACAAATAGTATGAAATTTAAGAATAAAGGAATTTTCAAGAAATAAAAATCAAATTATGTAGAAGGTCTGTGTGGAATAATCTGTATTTGACAATAATATATTATACATCTTATGCAGAACTTTAAAAAAATCACAGTGAGGAGCAATTGGCATGTGGGAAATGCTAATTTCTGGGAAAAAAAATACACAAACACATCAGGAACAACCACCCCAGGATACAGGTCAGACAGATTTTTCAACTAAGATCCAATGAATGTATTTCATTTTCATTTCCATTTTCATCAGACTTGCCCTAATGCCCTGCTGGGACACAGCATTTTCAATCCAATAAAGACTGGAGGGGTGCTAAATGTCAACAGCAGAGCTGTGCTGCAGGAGAAGGTCAGGTTTGGGACAGAAAGGTGCTGGGCAGCCTCTGTGCCTCCTGTCCTGCAGAGCAGGCAGCAAGTGGAGGGCAGAGGATGGCACTGAGGGGACACTGACCCTGTGCAAACCTCTGCCCCACTGCAAAACCACTGTTTGCAGAGGGGCAGCACAGCATTTAACTCCAGTGTGTGTGGAGAGAAGAAATCTAAATGCTTTGAGGAGGATGTTGGCCAGGCTCAAGTTGCCTGGGGGAAAATAGAGTCAGGAGGAAATGATCCTCCTGTTCCACTATCCAAGGTGGCACAGGCCAGTCCCACTGTAAGAGGAAAGAGCACACAGGTGGATGGACAGACAGCCTCCCTCACAGCCTGCATCTGCCTGAGAAGATGGGGTGTTGACACCTCAGGGCAGATGAGGGGAATTTCAGCTTCTACAGCATTTCAGCTGTAGTTTCAGCAGTCTAGCATTTCCCTACACTTTTTAATTTCACACTCTGAATGACAGATTCAACTGGACAGACAGAGATTCAGGGGCTGCCAGATCTTCTGTGAAAAGCTGAGTCCTAGAGGTGATGGAGGATGGTTAAATGCCAGTAGCAGGGTTGCACTGTAGGACACAGAGGTCACCTCGAACCCAACAGGCTGGTCAGATCAAAACAGAGATCTTTTGGGGGCTAAATCAGAATGGATCTTCTTTTCCTAGCTACATTAAGAAATATTGTTTATTAAACCCCTCCAAAATGTGTCAGCCTATTTATATTCACTGTTGTATCTCCCAGAGGATGTGGCCCAATGGCCAGAATGCTTGCAGAGAAAACCTGGGGAAAAATTAATCTCAAACTACAGGGAAATCTGTGAAGCTGGGTTTTGGGCTAGAGACTGAGAGATCATTTTATAGCAGTGGACATTGCAGCACATAAAAATGTCTGCATCCCCAGGAAAACCATACCTTATCCAAATAACTGGTTTCAGTCAATGCTCATAGAATGACGGAGAAGACATCACTTGTTTTGAAGAAAAGGCACATGGTGAGAGCAGTTAGCCCTTCTCCTACCTGCAGAAAAGCAGCTGACAGATCTTTTTTGAACTCATTCTGAAAAATCACCAAGACCCAATAGTCTCATGGAAAATTGTCTCAATCCTTCCCTATCCTCAAATGAGATGGCATTTTTGAAAAACAACTAAATACCTCCTCCAGCTGTTTCCGTAGTATTTCCACGCATTGTTATAACACAAAGCACAGTCAATGAGAATTAAATGCGTAACTTAATATTTTGGGATAGGAGCAAGAAAGTCTAGGTAAAGTTTCTAATGAAATTTCTTAATCTCAGGACTTCTGAACTTCTCTTCTGATTTATTAAGGCTGTGCTCCTGTCAGACTCTCTTACATGCAGAATTTCAGGAAGAATGATGTCTCCAGGAAGAAGGACAAGTAAGGTGATTTTTGGATGGGAAGCTAATGTCAGGAACATAGGGCAACTTCTCCTTGTTAAGATAAACCTTTCTGAGAGACTGAATAGACTTTGCATTTTCTTAATGGAGATACATTTTTTCAATTTAAAATCCTATGCAAGTGAAATACTGCATTCATTGATGGTCGCAGCAGGAAATCAATTCAGCATCACACATTCTGAAATAGATCCCATAAATTGCTTTAGTCTCTTGATTGCAGTGCAAGTCTGGCAACTCACACAACTGAGACTCTGCCCATTTAGAGAGAAGATGGTATTCTCACTGCCACCTTATAAGCAGAGCAGGTGAGTTTGCAGTACAGATAGAACTGAGAGAGATCTGCTGACATCAGATTAATATAGACATTTCTTTCTTGATTGATTTTCAAAGGCTCTTGAGAATTTAGTGTTCAAATCTCCGAGATTCATGATGTATTATACCATACAAAGTCATTGATGTCACGGACAACTTTATGGGCAGTAGCTCTTGCCATCAGATAACATTCAATATGTGCAAGCACAGGCTGAAAACTGCATCCATTTTTGACTGTAATGTTGAAGGTCCAGTCTCAGGAGCTGCTGAGAGCTCAATTTATCTTACTTGTGCTGAATTAATCATAAAGAAGTATGGGAAACATTAGACCTTTGTCTCAGAGAAACTGTACTGCTGACATTAAAGGATTAGCATTGAACCAGAGACTGCTGCTGCTGGAGCAGGGACTTAGGAGCTTAAATAGTGCTGGAAGACAGTCCCATATCCAGGCTCCAGCAGGCCAATTCCCTCTGACTTAAGATGTATAGGCAGTGAAAATTGATACCAGTATGCCTAACTCATAAAGAAACCATTACATTTCACAGCCTGAAAATGTGTCAGTAGCCTCTTGGACCTATGAAGCCGAGTAAAATGGAGACAGGCTACTTTTAATTCTGCTTCCCATTTTACTAACACTAGTGAAACACCATTGCCTGTCTCATGGCAGAAGTTTACCAAAACCTTGCTCGGAAGAAATGTTTCATCCCCTGGAAGAACCTCCCAGGAAAAATAAACAAACCTTTACAAAGTCAAACAGGCACTGCAACTCATTTCTCAACTCAAAGAGGTGCATGCTTTCAGCCTGCAAACTTCTCCTGGTGAGGAAAATCTAACAAGGAGAAAAATTGGGTGATGCACAATCATCTTTAGTGGCCCTGCTTCTCTCCAGATCCACAGCTCAAGGACTTACCCTGAGAAATGTCAAGGCATGAAAAGCCAAAAAAAAAGCAGCACTCTTCCCTTTGCTTTTCCTTAAACCTTGCAAAGGATGGACATTTTATGCCTCCCATGAAAACATTTGCAGCTCTGTCCTGGAATTAAGCTAAAAAAAATTGTTCATTTAATAAACACAGCCAGATCTCAGGTGATACAGCTTTGGAGGGATTTTGTTTTAGAAGAAATGAAAGGGTTTTTTAAGACTTTCAAACTTTTTTGTGGGTTTACTCCAAACTCCTGCACTTGCTTTCATAATGTCACTTGTACTTCCAAGGACAAGATGTGTCAGCACTGGGGATAGCTGTGCTCAGGGCTCAGGGATGTACAGTGGCAGGGCAGCCAGAACCTGCTGGAAAGTGATAGGACTCCAGTAGACAACAGAAAGGAGACTAAAGGAGGCAAAATCAAAGCTGTCAAAAGATGTGCAGTACATTGTATACATCTGACATTCATCACTGAAAGCTTTCACTTTCACATACTAATTGAAGAATAACATCCACTACGTTGATTTTGACATTGAGATTGGATAGACCAAGGGAAGAAGCTGCACAGATACTGGACAAATAAATATAGCCTTAAATGCAGGGAAAATCTCTGTGTGGGGGGGGCGAGTGGATGTGTGCATATGCATCTACAAATGTGTCAAGTGAGCTGTTTACGTACTAGAGCTTCTCAGGCTGGTGTAAGTTGATGTGGCAATAGATTGTGAGGGAACTGTATCCACAATACCATTCACTGCCTGTGAAAAGGTGTTTTCAATTTTCACTGTCACATAGCAGCTAATGTTCGGTAGCCACAGAAGAGTAAATGATGCCTTTGATTTTTTTTCTTTGATATAATAATCTTGGAGTAAACAACCATTTGTTCCTCTTTCTTTTCCAGTCTAAAGACATTCACAGGCTTATCGATAAAGGAGGAAGTTCTCGAGTGGCTCAGGCAGGTGCAGCTTGTGAACTGTGTATAGGCAGGACCGGCCCAGGTGCTTTCTGATACACAATCGGCACAGCTGGGCAAGGCTGGCAGGACCTGGGGGGAGAGATAAAAGGCAAGAATAAGCACCCTCAACCCCACCACTGGTATCAGCCAAAGCAACAAACATCAGCAGAATTCACAATTCAGATCAAGCACTTCATAACAACTTGCTGAAATCAGGGAGAGTTAGATACATTACTGTTCATATTTAATTTGTGTTGTCAAAGTTGATTCGGCAATTTGAAAACTGTGAGTACCAAACACCTTTTTCTGTATGCACGGCTAGGCTGTTTGACATCTTCCCTTGTGCAAATACTTAAAACACTGTAAAGTATCTGCACTGGAGAGAGAGCTCTGGGATGCACAGCCCTTGCTCAGGATATAAGACGACCCCCAGCAGTTTTGTGAGGATAAAGGATAAGTACAGTTAATTGTTCATGCATACAGAATGTGCTTTTTCCAACAACTGGTGTCCCAGCAGGTACCTGCACAAGTAGTAACTGCAACTTAGCCTTTTTACATGACCACAGTCTCAGAATATTTACATTTGTCAGTCAGTCCACCAGTGCTCCTCAAAATATTTTCTTACTGTTATCTAATTTTAACTAAGTCTGACTGAAGGGAAAACTTGTGAAGAAGGGTCTCAAAGATAGAAAGTCTTCAAAAGCTTTGTTCAAAAAGACATTAAGGGTAAAAAAAAAAAAAAGAAAGAAAGAAAGACAAAAACCCAAGTGTTTTTGCACTTTCCTTGCTGCATGTGAAAACTCTTGTGAAACATCAGGGAGTTGAGTGGTAGGAAAGCTGTCAGAGAGCTCATCCTGGGCAGTGGCTGGCACAGTGCTGCCCACAGTGGTGCTGCCCCGGTGTTTTCCCCAGAGCTGTCCCCACCATGGGTCAGGTGAGGAGCATGCCAGGCACAAACCCACTGCATATGAGGCTCCATTAGTTCTGCAATTGCAAGCTTGCACATGCAAATGCACCTTGCTAGTGAATGTGTCCCTGCCCCTGCTTCGCTTTCCTCTCGCCAGAGCTGCTCCAGGTGGAACCTTTACACCTGCCCAGGGGTACTAAGTTTTTGAACCTTCTCTTGCCCTTCCACTCCAGTATCTGTCCAAACAGTAGCAATCACAGCAAAGTTTGACAAGTAATGGGTAGGGATGTGGGCTTAAAGGCCAGTCCTTATATCTTATGGGTAAGCTTCATAACCTGTGCTTTTACTACAGGAAAATTTAGGAGCTTAAACAGGCTGATAATATCCCCTGTGAGAAGAAATTAATGGAAAAATATGTGAGATATAAAAAAGAGCATTTGTACAACTGTCACTGGAAGTGAAGACAGAAACTACCATCTCCTAAAGCACTTAGGAAAACAGACACAAAATTTTATATTTCACATCAGTTAACAGCTAGTGAGAGGAGCAATTAAAGGGACCCATCTGAGTAACCATAGTGGAGAAGCTGGGAGTAGGGAAACTCTTCAGCCTGGGTTACTTATTCCAAACAGAAGGACCCCAAAAATACAGAAGTAGGGGAAAACTGTAGTTGCATGTTAAGCATGGCAAAATATGTGAAAGTGGGACTGAAGGTGAGGAAACTGAGGAAACTTCATGCCTGAAAAACAAAGAGTTAGCAGGAACTGAAATGCCTCTAGAGCCTCTCTGACTGCAAGGGAGAAGAGAGTCCCAAGCTGAGAGTGGAAATCAAAAGAAAGTTTCAGAAAGAGAAAATTATTAATATTAGGATTGTTTTTATCTACACAAACTCTGATTGACACAGGGCAATGGTAGTTGGACATTAGGCAGCACTGCCTTTGCTCACACAGTCTGCCACTGAGCCCCGAGCAGCTCAGATATGGGGACAGCAGTCACACAAGGTGAGAAGCATTCAAACAAAAGTCCTCTCAGAAGGTCTCAGACATGACAAATTAAAGCTTTGCGTGAAAAGTCATGGAGAAAGGGAACAGGACAGAAGGATATTAAGCCAATGTTTAAATTTCTCCATACAGCCCACGTGTTTAGAGGGTTGGCACAAAGCTTGTGTGCAACACTGACATTTATTAATTTGCCATGCAAGAGCTGCTTGGAAGTGGGCTTTTAGTGCACATCATGTTTTGGTCCTTGGTGGGTTGTGAGCAGGCTCAGGAAGGTGGGAGGCTGCATTGCATGGGTGGAGCAACATTCATCCTCCACCTTGGCAAAGCCTCAGGGGGGCACAGAGTGACTAACAGGGTACCAGTGAGTGAGCAGGGAAACACAGAGATTAGAGGAGGGGGGAACTAATTCAGCAAGCCCACAGCACAAGGATATTGCTATTGGATGCATCGAATTCTGGCCAAATGTTGTGCAGGTGAAAATGGCACAAGAGGATCCTGATTCATTTCTGCTCTTCTTCCAGTAAACTGGAAAGATAATTAATTGCAGGAAGCCTGGAGGTAAACAGAAAAGTGCTGGTCTGTGCTGGGATTGCAGCCCCATAAACCACATGGAAGAGCTGTGAAGCTGAAGAGTCACCTGGCAAAGAGCTCTGCTTTCTCCTGGCAACCAAGGACACACTGACTCATTGAGCCATGGTGGAAGGCGGAACACTGGATGGTGTACTACAATATTATCTATTAATAGGGCAGTTTTTAACCCTAAGAGTCCCACTAGGTAAATACATATAATTTTCCTTCAGTAGACAGGAAAAGAAATAACTTTATAACTGTTATATAACAGAATAACTGACTGATTTACCACCAAAACCATAGCACCAGGTGGCAGATCTAGCAACAAAACAGATTTCTGTGGCATGGGTTGCAGGTTTGAAGGCAGCAGAGAAGGTAAGAGAACTTATGTAGAGCATTACTTATAAAAGCAGCTAAGAAAATCTACTTAGGTAAAGGATACAGATACTGCTTTACTTAAAAAATGAGAAGAAGAAAGGAAACCATTACCTTCCCGAAGCAGAAGCGCCTGCTCCACTTTGCTGTGGGGCGTGGCAAGATCCAGGGCACACTTGAGGTCAGCATTTCTGCATTTTGGGTTAGCACCATAGTCTGTCAGCAAGACAACGATCTCCACACTGGACTTCCTCGCTGCTGCATGCAGGGGGGTGTCTAATTGCTTCCCCATGTTCACATTGGCTCCTTGGGTGAACAAGAGCTCATGGTTAGATCTGAAAGGCAGCTGGAATTGTCCAAACCTGCATCACACAGGCTGGTTTCCACCACAGCCTCAATAAATGAAGGGGATGGATGGCACACAGGACTCCCCCCATCTCTCCACAGCAGCTGGGCAAAGCTCATCAGGTCAAATACCTGCTCTGTAAGAGTCCTCTGGGCCACCAAACCCTGTCTGCAATGCTTGGAATTAAGCAGCTCGACCTTCAACCCCAGTGCATGTTCAAAGTCTACCATACGCTCTTTAAAATTGTTAATAGCATAAAATCTAACATGGATTATGTTAATTTAATTGCCAAGAGAAAAACAACCCCAACAAACCTTTAGGTATCTTATTGTAGTAACTCTGGAAGCAGAGCAAGCAAAATGCTTGCCCCAGGCTGGCTGGGCAGAGCAGGGCCAGATTTTAAGCAGGTGTAAGTCAGCTAATGCACACTGACAGCAAAAATTTATGCTAGTTCATAGCCTGTGCCTGGACCTGCAGTGATTATCCTGCCAAGCAGCTTTATGTTGCCCTCATCATCCACTGAGGAGTAGGTGAAGTTAATGGTTCTGATAAACTGCTATGTTAAGCAAGAACTGATTTTGGTCAGTAATATTAGCCCACATTTTCTGTGCTTCCTGTTATCATGCTAGAAAATGAAAATTCTATTTTCACATTTAGATAGCCTCAGGGAGGTGTCTGTAATAAAGAAGGCTTTTTACTTAGGAAATCATAATTTCTTCATCAATGCAGGGGAACTTTTTAATGGCCTCGAATGAGTCTCACAGACTCACTGCCCCAAACAACACTTAGGGAAATAACCCACAATGTTTTTAGTGGAGAGGCAGCTCAGAGAGAGCCACGGCATTGGCTCACACCACCATAGCTCTCCCCTGGCCCTTTTCACAGCTGTACCTAGCTCCAAAAGCTTCTTGACGCAGTCTGTCCTCTGGTACATGCAAGCCACGTAGAGAGGGGTGCCATGCTGCTGGTCCTCTTGGTCAATGTCCACCTCATGGGCCAGAAGGGTCTCCATGCACTCCCTGTGACCTGCGGAGGGAGAGCTGTCACCGAATTGTTGCAGAGCAGAACACACCCAGACACACCTGTGAGGCACAAGAGCTGTGAAAAAGCCAAGCCTATTTATCTGTACTGACATGTATTTTTTTTTTAAATCCTCTGTCAACTACAAAAGGCACATTTGTCACGTAGTCATTGCTGGCTTTGCTCACACCCTGAACGTTACCTCTCTTGACTGCTTCGTGGATGGGTGAAGGGAGGTGGTTCCCCAGCTGCGCCTTGGCTCCGAATTCCAGCAGCATGTTGACACAGGCTGCACTGCCACTGCAGCAGGCGTTGAACAGGGGCGTGATCCCATCGATGGTGGCTGCATTGACCTGCAACCACAAGACACACTAAGGATAATCCCATTTAAGAGGAATGCCCCTGCAACAGGCCTCCTGTGCACACCAGAAGTGCACCAGAGTGAGACTCTTGTCTTATGTAATTTCAGGAATTATCTTATTTACAACTTTCTGAGTTATACATTCTGACATCACATATATAACATTCTCCTTTGATGTCTGCCCTCTTTCCCAGATGGTTAGTGCCATAATGCAGAGACTCTGCCTGCTATGAATGCTCTCCCTGGAGCTGCTAAAAAATGCAATTTTTTATTCTTTCTCTTTTTTTAATGTGAAGAAGTTGAATATCTTCATGATTGTTTAGTTTGCACCAGCCTCGATGTGGAACACTGTTAAACAAAAATGGCTTTGATTTTAAATTGAAAACATTTACTTTCTGTTTAATAGTTTCACCTGAAAACACTTTCAGGAAAAGCCAGAAAGATAATCCCAAACAGAAAAGGAGCTTGAAGGAGTTGATATGCCTGTGTGTCTATGCAAGACAGAAAATTTTCTTCCCCGACTTCTGATGTAGAGACCTGGCAAGAACACTGTTGCCATTCTCCATTGGGACAGCAGAGCTGTAGATCACACAATCATAGAATCACAGAATATGCTGAGTCGGAAGGGACCCATCAGGATCATGGAGACTGACTCCTGGCCCTGCACAGGACACCCTGAGAATCACATCATATCCCTGTTTATGCTGTTTAACTACATAGCAAGCCCTCAGGGACAATTTATGCTCTAATGCTGCATGTCTCTAGCTCTGTGGCACACTGGAGAAGAGCAATGGATTATGCAAGCACATGCCAATTTGTGCAATTTCTACTGCCCTCACCTCCTCCCAGTCTCATCAGGCAGGAGTGGCTGGAGCTGCTGGAGGCACTGGAGGTCTGTTGACTGTTTTGGTGCTGCTTGGTTTCTTGCCATATAAATTGTACTTGAAAACCCAGCTGACATAAAAATATTTTTATCTATTTCATCCATTCCTTAATCTCCATTATGAATGTGTATTCTCCCTTAGGTCCAGGTGTGGGACTTGCCATTTTATTAACAGATAAAATGTTTCATCGCTTCAAGCACATCCATTTTTACTTACATGAGACTCCCAAACCATCCCATAGAAAACCAGATGTAATTCCAGTGATCATTGCTGAGGGGGAGGGGGAGGGTAAAGGCATAAGTTACTTTCTTCAAGGTTATTTCACTTAGCATCTTTCATTCCTTTTCCATCAACCGTGACTATGTTTCACACACAAAGGGAAACAAAAGAGAATAACGGGATGATACAAGGGGGAGACAAATCTACCACCCAGGGAAACAGCACACTGTTACATTTTTCCACATTTCTGTCTGAGATTTCTATTTGCATCTTGGCCTTGCCACATGGACAGCCCATCCGACATCCCCATTGATGTAGGAAGCATCCATTCTCCAGGTGCCCATGTCCCCGCCGGCATGCCCAGGACTCACCTGGGCACCGTTTTCCAGCAGCACCTTGGCACAGGCGACGTGGCCGCCCAGGCAGGCCTCGTGGAGAGCTGACACGCGGTCTGTCGTCACCAGGTTCACGTTGAAACCCTGCAACACGGGGCCAGGGGTGTGAGGGGAGAGCCCTGCCCGAAGCACAGCTCCTCCAGGGCTGGGGTGGGTGCCCATGGCAGGAGAGTCATGTCAGTGGGTGCATGTCCAGGGGAAGTGCTCAGGTGGGATTAGTGCTGTCAGTGATTCAGTTCTTGTCCCCACAAACCATAGCTGGTGATGGGCTTAAAGAGGGAGCAATTAAAAGCTGTGCCTTCTGTTTCTAGCTCTTCACAATGCACTGTCAATGCAGGAAAGACACGACATTTCTTTAACTTATAAGGGTGGCATTCCCTTCCCTACTAAGTCCTGCACCAGCAGCTATAGCTGGAGGTATTCACCTCCCTGAAGAAGGATGATTCTGGCACAGGTATCTGCAGCTCAGCTGGAGCTAGCAGCTCTTCCAGTGGGCAGAAACAGGCTTTCCTAGGATATGATTCATCCTATGCTAAAGCAGCTGTTTCTAGCAGGGCAGATGAATGGTGTCCTAAAAGACCTTTCATTGACTACATGGGGTACCCAACTGTGTTTCACTCAGAGGTAGTAAGTACCTGGTTAACCTATAAGAGAGATGAGTCAAATCCCACCCACAAATCAGGAAATGTTGTGGGTGACATTTCCTGACCGTCCAGGAAATGTTTTACAGTGGAAGAAAGAATAGTGATTTACAAATGCTTTATTACAGGTATTTCCCTAATTGACATATCTATTCCTGTACAAAGACAAACCAGACATATTCACAAATGAGAAATCAGTTGTCATATGTGTTTTCCTCTGAATCCAACCAAATCTCCTGGTAATTAAGCTTTTACAACCACATGTGAGAACAGGCCTTGAAGCAGCTCCATTTTGCACTTGATGTCATATTTTGAAGCACAGTTGGTGTCTGCCTGATGTGCTATAGACAGGGCAGCTCACGAGATGGCAGCAGAGCACTTTTTGGTACACAGCACCCAATGCAATGGGCAGAAAGGAGTACCTGGGAACAACCTCACACAGCAAAAAGTCAGCAGTCCTGACGCCGTATTAAAAGCAACCACTGTAATCACTTCAGGCTAAGCATTATATGATAGAATCCTTTTCAGTTATGTGAAAATATTAACGTGAAAGTTGTTAAAACTTTTCATGCATTACACTGGTGCTGGGGGAATAGATAAAACCTTGAAAAAATAGAGATTATTCAATTTTCTAATTGTATGGTTGTTTCATACTTAGTGATCAGCATATTCCTTTAAGATTAATGTCTTCTAAAGACTCCTAAAAAGGAGACCTATTCTCAATCATTATTCATATATATATGCATATATATATTTAACAAATAAAACTCAGTTATTTCAAGTGAAAGAATAAGCACTGATATCTTGGGGAAAAGAGCAATTCCTTCCATTACAAAATGAAGAATAAGTTGTAGATCTTATAATGGCCGTTTGCCAAACATCACTCATGTTAAACTTTGTTTTCAATGTACATGAAAAAGCAAACTCTTTTTTCAGGCATTGAACAAGCATTGGTGATTTCTTGAGCTGTTTTGAATCTCCAGCACTCCATCACATCCCTGTGCCCAGGCATTCCCTGTTGAGCCAGAGCCTCACAGGGTTTCTTGAAAGCTATGGTGCTGCAGTAGAGACTTTTGAGTGTCCCACAGATACTCAAGTACAGTCCCATACTTAATTTCAGGCTACTATAGTGTAACTATACTGGAAGCAATGAGCAATGATTATGCTGCTCCATGAACAGCTTCATCCCTACATTTATCAACCTGTGGTGACTCAGCTCCAATTTGGGCTCTACAGACACTGCTGCCTTGATCACTTTACATCAGCAAGGACCTCCATCCTTTACTCTCAAAATTAAATGTCTTCAGGAGAAGGAGAAAGGGTGGATTAACTAAATTATATAACCACACTGCTGGGTGCTTCTTCAGTGTACAACCATGAACCAGGGCATCTGGTGAATAACCACACCACCAGGTGCTCCACAAAGCAGGTGGTGTAAGGTCAGCATAAATGGAGATTAGAGGGGTCAGAAAACCATCAAATCCCTGAATGAATAAAGCCTCTTTCTTTTTATCTCTAACCTCCATCACTTCCTTTTCCAAAAAAAAATTTTATGTCAGCAGGTGAAGGAAAGAGGGATCAGTAAATGGGAGGGCAAATACTGTCTGTAAACGACATCTTCTTTTAGCTGCAGCTATGCCTCAAGAGATCTCTGGAGTGGAGGCTTTCATACTGGCAGCTCCACTCCTTGAGGATGTTGTCCATTTGAGCTGTGGCCTCTCTGGTAAAAGTTATTTACCTTGACTATAAAAAGTCTGATAGCCAAGTCAAAAGCTTTACACACAGAGAATTGATTTCCCTGCAGTTGCCATGGGGGCAAGATGGTGAGGGGGACAGTTGCCTACTCATGACATATGAGTTTAAGCAAAGGTGGTAAGGAAGATGGCTGGCAGAGCACAAAGAACCATAACCTATCCCTTTTCATAAGCAGTCCTTTCTCATGTATTCTCTCGTCCTCTCTTTCTTTTGCCTCAAGTCCCAGTTCCTTTTGGAGCAAAGGGTTTCAGGCTGACTTTCTAAAAAGCAAGATGCACTTTTACATCTTTTTACTGTTTAGTTATATTTACTAGACTACATATATATATTTGCTCTCCCTATTCTCAAGCCTAGTTGCATGATTCATCATTGAGAAAGAGCACAAGGATCACGGCTTATTATATAGCAAGCTGCAAGCCATGATAGTCTTTGTCCCAGGCTTGTCCCCAGCTTCTTAACTAAGCAAACTAATAGATGCTCAGAGGTGTTTGTGCTGACATATTATCCATACAGCCATATTTCTTATGCCCCGTTGCAGTCTATTACCAGCTCTCCAGCCCATAAATGCAGTTCATGTGAAACCACCCCAGTTCCTAACCTTTTCTTTATTTGAGGGTTTTACCTGTGCAATCAAGGTTTTCAGAGAGAGAAGGCGTCCCTGGAAGGCAGCATCATGAAGAGGGGATCGGTCTGCCCAGCTGCCTGAAACAGCAAATGCATGGAAGCTAATTCAGGTATGCAGCAAAAGCAGACCTTGGGAGGACAGGGGAAACACAGCCACGTGTAAATGCAGATCGGGACTGAAAGCGATGTGGACTCAGCAGTGAAACTGTTGGATGAATTGATTTCGGCAGAGCAGCTGAGGAGTCAGCAATCCTGAGAAAGCTGTCTGCTCACTAAGGGACCTAAACAAAAGCTTCTTGGCAGAACTTTTAAAAGAATAGCTAAAAACGTGTTTCATCAAAGATCATGAGTTTAGTGGTGATGGGTCTCATATGGGGACTTCAGAACCCTGCAATTCTTCTACTCAAAGCCATATCAGCCTCCACCTTTCCTAGGCAGCTGTCGTCACAAATTGCATCCCAGCTTCTCTGACACTTTGTTAAGAGCCTCATAGCAGGGATGACTTGTCCATCAAATGAATTCTGGCATGTACTGGGCAGTTTCATTTCCTGAACTGATAATTTCATAAATAACATCCTCCCTCTTAGACTACCACAGAACAGGTTTAATCATTCTCTTCCCTGAAAGATTTTGGAAAATACATGGAAAAACAAATACTGCCTGAAGGCTTTACTTTTCTTCTTTAATAATTTTGAGATGTTGAACTGTTCAAACTCTTTCACATAGGCTTGCTTGACCTTTTTCTTATCCTAATCTATTTATGTGCCAAGAAAAAGGATTCTTTAGCCTAGCTACTACCTATAGGCATAAACATTCAGCTCAGGTTAAATCCCTGCCACTTGAGTAGAGAGCAAATTTACTTGTCCTATATTAAAATTTATAACCATATTGTGATACAATGTGCATAGTAAGTATTTCTCCAAAGGCCAGCTGCATTCCCAGGGCCACAGGACAGAAGCTATACCAGTGTTTGCATTCATGCTCTATTGTACAGCAACCCCATGGGCACTGTATTTGAAACCCTTGTCCTGTTTAATTTTTTCAGCTATGCCACACACCAGAGAGAATGGAAAGGGTGATTTATCTCCATTTCAAATGTTATCCAAGGCAGGGAGAAATCAATGAGAGGCACAGACACATCCATGGGGACTTCATGCCAAGGACTCAGGAGAAGTTTAACTCTTGGCCAAAGGAGTCTCCTTTTGTTACCCAAGGACCAGGATGCACTTCTGCTATTGGAGTTACAGTTTTAACTATAGTTATTACTTTTGTTTACATTTCTTTAAGAAGCACTTCCTGGGCTCCTAAGGCAAGAAACTGGCATGGAAAGAGCAGCTGGCACAATAAATGGCAAGGCTCTGAATGACACAGTCATTCAAAATGATGAAATCATTGACACATCAGTCAAAATAATGGAAACAGGAACCAAGAAACATCTTCCTGAAAACCTCCAAAATACCCCAACACCTCTCATCATGCTGGTGGCTGAAATAGGCAAGCTCAGCTCAGAAGGTCAGAAGACATGGCAAGTGACAAAGTTCAGAGCCCTTACCCAGCAGGGAAGATTCGGGGGTTACTCAGACAACAGAGCTATCAGGCCTTATTTAACCTTTTAAGCAGAGCACACCACGTGCGAGTGCGTGTTCTCACATGCATTCCCAGGCATTTCCAACGCATGTGTATGCACACACAGCCTCAGGACAACACACACTGCTGCACACTTCCACACCAGCCACACGACCTACCTCCCTGAAACGTGTGGCAAATATAGTTCCCGTACGGGGCACATCTGCCCGTCTCAGCTGGGAGTGACATGACTGAAGGGGCTCTTTTTAAATGCCCACGGATAAATTAAGCAGCCCTGCTGCTGCTGTGCTACTTCACTTCAAAGAGAAAAGGTTGTGAAGCTCTGACTGTAATATGATATAGTGCCCCAGCAATAACATCACATGATCTTACATTTTGTAAGATTATCCTCAATGGCTTTCTGCAAATGGCAACTTGCAGATAAAAATATGTTATTGCCTGCTGAATTTCAAGGCACCTCAATTTGAACCTAAATGAAGGAAAAGCTGTTGTTCACCACGTGTCAGACTATGATTGCATAAAGGTGTTTGGAAAAAAATGACAGTAATAAATAACTGGAATTATATTCTCGAGAATAAAAAATGAATTAGCAACCAAGACATGCCTATATATATACAGGCATCATAAAGGCTGTGTCAAAAATGCTTGGCTGCAGTATTTCTCTTGGCCAGATCTTAATCTCCCTGCTTCAGGTGGCCACCCCACACCATCTGTGTTCTGCTGCTGTTCATGTGCCTGTTCATGATGGCACAATCCATCGTGAAGCAAGTGCCCAACAAACGAGTCACATAAAAATGTGTGATGTCACAATGCTGAGAAGAACCTTCAGCTAGGAAAATAAGCCCTTGTTAGCAGTAAATTTAAAATACTGTGTCATTTTAATTAGAGGAATTAACAGGCACGCAAACACATGCCTATTCACTCTTACAGCAGTGATGTGAAGGACTACAATCACTTGGAAAAAACCAAAGCCACAACCTACTAAGTGACCTATGAAATAAAATGCATTCTTATGCAGTGCATTTTTCAGAACAATTTTAGCTGCATTCATTTTTATCATCTGATTTTAAAAAACAAGGATTCTTGGCTTGGATTCATAAAGTCATTAGTTATATCCTCCTAGCATCTCCTTTCAGTAAATCAATGTGCTAAAACTTTTCCCTAAATATTCTCTGGCAATAAAACTGGGTGTTTAGTAAAACCATCTGTAACCACTAATAAAGAATACCTTGCATCTGAGAACAATATTTTTGTTTACCAGAGTGCCTAGAGCAAATGTTGTCCTCATTCTAGCTGGGTAATTGTTGGAGTCTCATATTTTGCACACCTAAATTATGCCAACACATACTGACCCTGCAAAGACCCCTGAAATGGGAGGCACTTCAGGTTAAAAACATTTACCCATGCACTTAGCAAAAAATCCCTTATTTCATGGCAACTCACTAATTTAAATTCTCAGGTTACAAAAATGTGGCAAAAAAAACATTTAGAGAGTCCATATTTTTACTTTACCTGGGACTATTCCATAGATCTCTTCTGCTATCCTGGCAGCTTCTTTTCTGTTGCCTTTAACAATATAGAAATGGCTCAGCAAAGCCAAGGAAATCTTAATTAAAAGCTTGAAGCAAAACAAAGCAAAAATGGCAAAATAAATGTTAGTGAAAGAATGGAGTATAGAACTGCCCTCCATTTTGGTTTGCTCTTTGAATAGTTTCTCAGGTTGGCTAAGTTGCACTGGGCTATTCTTGGTATCATATGTCATCTATTTTAAACTCTTCAGGACCTGCTGTTCCTCAGTTACCAAAAATACATCCTGGTTTTATTTGGTGTGAGAATACTAAATAACAATAAATTTGATACTAAATAACGATATAAAGGATAAGATATTTAGAACATTTCTGCATACAGGAAACAAATCAGAAAATGCTTTCCAAAACTACATAAATGGGAACAAATTTTCAGACAGATGCTCTCCATACCACCTGAAAGCCTATATACATTAGATTTATTCTTTGAGGTAGCAGTTCCATTTTCAAGGACTGCATAGATAAAGTTGCAGAAATTGTTCAGAAGTGCTGCAAAAAGAATACTTTTCTGTCTTTTCCTTCTTGATAACAGGCCTTGCTGGTACTCAGATACAGAACAAAGGCAAACATGTCAAAGAAAAGCATTATCATGAAAGAATTTGAAATAAACTCACATGTTCAAAGCCAGGGCTAAGAAGCCAAAGTTATTATAGGAGGAGAAAAATACATTGAAATTGCACAATAAGAAACATGATAACATACCTTTTTTTTCCATTACTCAGAGAGAAAGAATGGTGTCCATTGGTATCTCTTACAAACAGCATTTTCTGTTTTGAAAAAAGATAAATATTTTTACATTATCCTCCACTGATTCAAAGGTGTAACATTTGAAATTGAACAAGATGCACCCTTTCTTTACTGCCCTTTTTACTTTTGAAGGCACATGACTTCCATAGAGAACAAAGGATTTTTCTGGGTCTATTTAATTGAATCTGTGTAGAACACTCCATCTCTTTTTATCTTAAACTTTTATTTATTCCTATTTTTCTATATGCACCACAGAAGGAGGATTTTTTTCTTACTTGATCCCCCTCTTTGCCCACGTTTTCTTGGCCTTCAATTCATACATGTGTCAAGGAAAAGAGCAGGATAACTCCTCTCTTAGAGATTCCAAAGAGATGGTGGATATGCACAAGGAAATTATACAGCAAATTATTTCTCTGGGCATTTTAGATGTAATTTATTTTAGTTTATAAAAATACAATTGGTTTAGTACCTTGCTGTCTTCAGTGCTCATCCCTCCTAGGAGCAGTAAAATGCTATATAAAATATGTGCAGAGGCTGAGATAAAACACCCCAAGCAATTTTCTCAAGTGAACCATTTTTTCTGAAAGTCTGAATTAAACCAAGTTATTACATTATGGAGTTATTACCAATAACTCCATAAACTCGTGTTACATCTACCCTTCTTTACACAGTAATATTATATACCTGTAGAAACCATAATAATTAGGAATCCAAAACAGGAAAATTTCCTCTTTTTAGTCACTTTAATATAGTTTTCCACCAGACAAGACAGCTGAAGATATGGATTACATTACAAGTGAAGTTCAGTTAAGGAATCACAGAAAAACAGCTAATTCTGCTCAGCTGGGAAACAAAGAGGATAAATTAGCAAGCAAAGGTAGACAAAAGAAGGGATGATCAGCCAGCCCAGAAAAATCTGAGATTATGGGAACATTCCTTCCAAAGCCAGAGGAATAGTAAAAGCTGTAAAGAATAAAATGTAGGATGCAGAGAAAAATACGTAAAAAAATATTAAGACAAAGTAAAGTCAGACTAAATGATGGAAGAATCTTTCTCATGTAGGATTTACGAAACTGGCTCTCAGCAGGATGCAAGCAAGAAGGGAGAGTACATTTAAGAGAAAAACCAGAAAACTGGCTTTTGGTTGCAAAGGAACCAAAATTTCTTTCACAATCAACCTGCTAGATGGTATGTAGAGTTGTACATGTCCACAAAACTCAGAACAAGACAAGAAACTGGAGATGGCATTTCCATTGAAATTCTCTTACCCCTAATGGAATAATACCAAAGAGCTCTCCAAGTGCTCTAAAAAACAATGAGAAAATTTGAGTGCTTGGAAGCAATGGAACATGACTCTTCCAGAAGGATAAACTCTACTTTGTGTAGCAGCAAAATCACCCTCTTGGCTTCAGAACAAGACAAATAAAGATTTTCAGTTAAGTTATGGAGTGAGTCATTTGAGAAAAACGTCTGTAATCTCTTAATCTGCTCTTAGTGTACAAGAGCACTAGGAAAATTACTGCAGTGGATGTAAAAGAAAATCATCAGTGGGAAGATGGCTGAACAGCAGGCTGGAAAGTATGAAGGCTGGTGAAGCTGGTAGTCAGGTAAACCACAGAAAGACTGGGTGTGGTCACTTGGAAATCTCCGGTATTTTTGAAACTGGAGAGATGAGCAACATAGTGTAGGCGTGAGAACAGGCAGAACACAACAGAAGAGCAATGACAGAGCAGAAACAGGATTCTCATCGTTCTTCCCTTGCTCTTTTGAGCACTGTTGCTGTGAGCTGAATGAGATGGATTATGAACCTCCATTGATAGACTTGAGTGAACAAGGCAGCCTCTCGTAGAAAAAACACACCTCATTGAGAACTTCTGCAAGATGCCCAAACTACTCGATGAACCACTCTTCCTTACCTCTAGGATTCTTAAATCAAAATACCAAAAAAATATATTAAACCTTCAAAAAAATTGTCATGAGATGGTGAATTTAAAGAAGCAGTTCAGCTGGATCCTCCAAAGAACTGGAAAGGTAATGTTTACATATGCTTAGTTCACAAACATGCAAGGAATAAGCAGAAAAAGAAAGGCGATCCAGTTTAGAAAACAACTCATTTTCAATAAACTTCACCTTAACTTTATCCAGCTTTTAGGGAGAAATGTCAGATGTGACCTGAAGAATTTGGCAAGAAATAAAAATTAGAGGGATTCTCATCTAATAAAGTTCAAAGAGGTATTGGTCTATTCTTACTCTACACACACTTTGAATTACAGCAGTGTATTTCTAATGTATATAGTTTGGATTAGAGTATCAAATGTATTCAGCCAGAGTCAGAAACACTCAAACAAAAGAGATGAGAACTAAGATGTCCGTATAGAGCTTAGCTACTTCTTTTCTATCAGTTTGATCTCATAAATGGCACTACTTCCCCATACAAGCCTTGTCTCATCCTTAGGTAAGTACTGGAACCTGGAAACTGAGAATATTAAATTCTCTGTGCTGGACACTTACGACACTCCTGCTTCTGAAGAGATGTGAAGAGATGAAGATGTGAAGAGATGTGAAGAGTGACTCACAGGTTACTCCCCAGCCAGTGTGGAATCCATCTCACCTATCTGCCACCCATCACACCGGGTGGGGTCTGGTTGTTGTCACTCCTGCTGCTGCCTGGGCAGGAAGGCAGCAAACTGCAGCAAGCATTTAATTTCCCCTGTCTGAAGCCAGTGCCTGTGCTCCCAGAGAATGCACCAGCCCCTCCTGCTAAAAGCACCAGCTGAAGGAGCAGTGTGTACGAGACAAGCAGGCACGCACAGCTACAGTTTGAGGAGTCCCGCACAAGCAGCATCTCCAGAGCTATGATGGTGTTGAAGCATGTCAGGGTCTGAAAGCAACCTAACCTTCCTGCTAGGTTTATAAGAAACATTTATAACTTTGGTAAAATAATACCCCCAGATGCATAACCACATCCTGCCTTTAGTTTTGTTCCCTTAAAAAATACCCACCTTTTATCTATGTCTGTGCTCAAATCATTAGGGAAAACTGTGGAAGCCAACATACTACCAAGTGTCATGATGCACAGCAAGTATCATGAGAGTAGTTTAATGATAGCAATTAAACACTACAAATATTGAAAATATTTTAATTAAAAACCCCCAAAATAATAAATCATTTTGAGATTGATTTTTCTTTTAGCTATTTACATCAAGTTTGTATTTTACTGATGCAGAAAGCATCAGACTTTTACAATTAATTTTTAAAAGCCTAAGCATGTATTAAAAAAAGGGACCACTGAAGAGAAATATCAAAAAGGGAAGAACATAACCAGATACAGAACAACTTGACCACAGAAAAAGTGGATTACAGTGTATTTACCTTCTTACAGATCTATCCACACCCACTAAAACACGGTCTGAAGGACTAATCTTACATCCATACTTTACTTGATGCGTGGATGGCATATGGCATGGTTTAACCTAAAGTTTTCAATTATCAACACCTTAATTCACAGTGTCTGCACATAATGCATTGGAAACAGTTCTACTTGGGCCTGGGGATGGAATTTCATTGCAGTTTGGGGGGGCCTTCTATACAGGTCTTCCTCCTCCTCCTTTATACCAAGGCTGTGCTCTGTGCAAGACATTGCTCAATTAGCATCTCTCTCTTTGCTAACACTTCCCTGCTATTTCACAATGATCAAATGTTACCTACAAGCCTGACTGAAACATTTTGATTTTTTAACTAGTTATTTTACTAATCTCTAACCACACTACCTCAGTAATTTTTTTTAGTATTCTGATTATTTTATTTAACCTTTTCCATGTTACCTAGTGATGTTTTGTAAAACTGTAAATGTTCCTGTGACATCACCCTTTACCCCACTGCACAAGGCCAGTGAACAAATCACTCCCAGAGAGTTCTGCATAATAGAAGTGGTGTTATTTGGGAAACCAGCTATGGGTTAAGTTTGTATGGCAGCTTGTACAGAATGTTTTTTAATAATCGTCTTTCTCAAAACAACTCCAACAACCAGTGGTGGAAAGAAGCACTATGCTGTGTATTTCTGTATTTTCTAATGATATGTTCCCACATTGGAACATTAGATACATGGAATGTATCCATTCTTTACGGAAAGGTAAATAAACCTCTAGATAAACTTTACATTGGTCTTGTAAACAAGACTATAACAAGGTTTTATTAAGTTATTCATAAGTACACAATGTTCCAAAAAAGAAAAAAGTATTTTGAATGGATACCCACAATCCTTTTGATTTGTGTTTGCAGATGTTGCAGGAAACCAAACAGAAGACAACAAACAACATATTATTAAAAATACACATATATATACATACATATATAACATTTCCCTGGAGTGACAACCAGTACTTTCAAAAGGTTGTTAGAAATTTAAATGCTTGAGTAAAAAAAAAAAAAAAAAGAATAACTTAGAAAACTAAAATATTAGCTTAATTCCACCCACTTAGCCTTAATGCTTGTGGCACCATTTTAGATGACCTCCACTTTTAATGCCGAGTTTGAAAAACTCAAATTGTAATATTACACACTGTATGTTACATATCAAGGCTAAAAATTCTAGTAAAAGAAAATAGACTTTATATATGGCATTTATTTACATTTGTGTTTGATGAAAATACGTTCAATGAAATTATAAAATGCTTGTGTTATTACATCTCTACCCAAATAAGATGAATTTGGCAGAAGTAGTGTGTTAAATGCTACCCTTCTAGGGTTTGGAAACAGCATTTTCATATTGCACAGTTTTAATATTAATACAGTGCCCGACAGCACACAATACTCCAGAGTCATAAAATAGTAAGCTTATCATCATTAGTGATGCTTGAAAAAGAAATTAACCCAGTGCATCAGACAAGGGGCCATTTTAGAGGTGGTTGACAAAAATGAAAGAAATGCCTCCTCTCACACACACTGGCAAAAGGCTCTGCTGCCTATTGCCCCAGACACATCACTCAGGGCTCCTCACAGGTGCTCCTTCTCTCTGTCTGTCTCTCTGTGTCTCTCCATGAAGAGCACAGCCATTGGTTATTTCCACCAAAGGGATGCCTTCCCAAGATCTCACTTGCAGAACCTGCCAGACAGTGTCTCTGATGTGGATGAGGTGAAATCATTCACCCTCAACACTTGTCCCTCCCAGAGATGGACTGAAATGCCACTTTGGTCATAAGCGAGGGGGAGGAGAAAGAGAAGTGGGGGGGGGGAAAGGGATGGGTGGGTGGGAGGGGGGAGAGAGCAAGTAAGCACAAGTGTGCTTGTTAAGCCCTTCACAGATTTTGCTCTCTCACACACACGTGTTGCTTCACACTTTGGCACAGTCTGCTGGAAGTTTTCAGGCCTGAGATGTTTCTGAAGGCTGTATTATCTCTAAATAATACTATTTCTTCACCTATGTACTGAAAAACAAAACCAAAAACCACTAAAAGCTTTTTACATCGCTTTCACACACGCAAGTGAACAGGACAAATTTAGCACCTCTGAAAAGATCAGAAAATCATTATGGAATTCTGATTTAGCAACGGGATGAGTAACTCTGACTAGGGAAGAACTTCAAAATAATAATGCAAAACACTGTCACTGGGACACAACTGCTGGAACTAAATCTCTGAAATTTACATGGTAATGGCCTTTATGACTAATTTCAAGTGCCATTTTCATCTTAGGAGAAAAAACATCTATTTAGTTGGGTTTTTAATTATTTTGAAAGTCTTAAAATAAAAATCACAGTAAATATCAGGGATTATCAGGAACTACAGTAAGCTAATAATTTTTGTGTTTTGCTTTCCCAAACATTGTAAGGCCCTTTCTGCAATGTTCAAGTTGACAAGAAAAACCTTTATTTTTGTTTCCAAGGCTTCTGACACATATAAAAACCCATGTTCTCCTCCCAGGTTTAAGTGCAAAAGAGATGCTTATAAATTTGCTTGAACCCAAAACTGAACTTAAAACATCATCCTAAATTGAGGTAGCACATTGAACTAAGTTTCTTTCCAAGAACTTCAGAAAGAAACTAAGGAATTTTAAGAGTAATGTCTCTGTCAGCAAGCATTAAAACCTTTAGCGACTGATGCATTCTTCCTTCTCCACTTGAGCAATTTAGGAGCTTGGAAGTTCTTCTTTAACTCTTCTTTTTTTCCCAAGAAAATACTGTTTAGTCCATGCACCCTTAGGTCCTGTAGCATCTATTGCAACATCAATAATGGAATCCGGAGTCATCCACCTCAGAAACACCAAGAGAAGGAAGTTCAGAACAGCTAAAAAAGCAAAAATACACCCAGTCACTGGGCCACAGTGAGTCATTAGTCTGTCCAGTCTCTCATTCATTGGTAAAACCACTTCATCTGCAACTCTGTCATACACCTAAACAGAGAGAAGACAAAAAGTAAGATCTTACAAACACATTGCTTCTAACTCAAAAATCGGGCAGTACTTTGCCATCACTGCACAAAATAAATTATCTGTTCTTAGCTACCAGAGGGGACAAATATTACCCTCCAAAAAGCTCTGCAGATTTTAAGTGCTGGGTTATGTTCTAGATATTTCATTCATTTATTTAAGGAGAAATCCAAAACATTCTCTTTTTAAAAAAACTTCAAAAGTATTTCATTAACTAGGAAGGCTACATAATTTGTCTCTCATGTAATATTATCTAGAAAGGGTTGGGGGTTTTAATTAATTGAATGGGTTCTAATCTCATATTCACATCAGTCATAGGAAGAGCCTGAACATGCAATTATAAATACAAAGATGGATGAACTCATTGGTGAGTTTGGCAATATTCCAAATCTCTTATTTGAACAATGAAACAAGTCATAACAGGCTCCTGATTTTTGTTTAAAGAAACACTAATTCAATTACTGCACAAAGCAAATACATGTCAATAGTGACTTATTACACATGTCAACCATAGCCAACTACAAATGCACTACAAACCACTCCAAAAAGCCTTGAAGGACACATTTTTTCCTTAAGAATGTTACAAACTTCATCCTACAGGTAACTTAACAATATGCTAACAAACAACTGTCTTCTGTACAATGTAAGAACTATGCATACTTTTACCAATTCTATGAACATTTTCCTTCATGGAGTACTGCTGGGTTTTTTTAAGAAACAGCTATATAAAGCAAACACAAATCTAGGCTAACCTCTATAAAAACTTTGCAATTCAAATGTTGCTTGCAGTTACAAAATCAGGAAATGAATGGTACTGACAGCACTTGAAAATAATAAAAAAAAACTGGTTGTACATAGCACTTCAAGGAGGCTTACAAGAGTACATATCTGAGTAAGAGGCATGGGGCTCAGCTACTCACTCCTTCCTAAAACACAGGAGGTGAAGTCAGAGGTGACACATCTCTACAGGTGTTTGTAACATCACTGCAGCCAACATTCTTGATTAAAGGCAGAGTTTTTATACTGAAGTGCAGTTCTAATTCTGAAAAGCTATTTCAAAACTATGAAAATTAATTTTCGCTACAACCACAGCTTATGTAAACTCAGCTGTGTTTAGCCTTCCAGCATTAAACTACCTCTCACAATTTTAAACCACTTGTTAGCATGTGGTGTACCTTTGTCATGAACTGTCTTTACTTCTTCATACACCTCAGGCAGCACGTTTTCCAGTTATGCCAGAAAAGCTACTTGGTGTGAAGACTTGAATAAATACATGAGTAGAAATCTAGAAAGATCTAGACTGCTCTATACCATATTTATCAGCAGTCATGGCACATTAGAAAATAAAAATAGAAAAAATGCATGTATCTAGAGATGTACATGGGGAAAACAAAAAGCATTTTCTGAACCTTTTAAAACCATGTATGCTTGACAGGAAATATGCTGAAAAATTACACTGGAATATCATACAGTGAATGTGCATAGTAATATTTCAAAGCAGGAATTGTTTCAGAAATGTACTTTCAGAGAATTAAAAAAATGTGATCATACATACTTTCTCAGTTCTCTCTGCTACGTTCCTCCATGTATAAAATGTCTTTACTTCATTATGAACCGTTTCTGGAGGTGGAAGAGTTCCTGATCTGAGCTGGGCAATAGCTGTTTCTAGTCCATCACACAAAGATTTCACAGAGGGTTCGCACAAAATGATGAGATTTTCTGGAAGTACCTCTGGAATCCCACCTACTCTTGTACTCACCACCTTTGAAACAAACAAAAGAAACAGCATATATGCAACATAACAAATGAAATTGTGTGATGACAATGCTATTACATTGTTCAGATGCAGCTGTTAAAAAGACTAGGAAAATATCATGGTTTGGGAACTTGACTTGTATGTGAATTAAAGGTGTAAGCTCCAAAGACAGAGCATAGCAGATTACCTTCAACATTGTCCAGAATGATTCTTTGGATAAAACAGAAGACTCAGTCTAAGGAGTGGTTATGAGACACCTTTCCTGAAGGTGTTTGTCACAGTACACAACTAAACCTGTGTAAGCACATTTTGGACTCTTCCTCCACAGTATCACAAAAAAACCCCTGTTACCTCTATTTGGAGAGGATAATTTTACCACATACTTAAAATTTCAGTTTCCTAGGCTACTGAACACTTGTAAAAATGTATTTATCAGTTCAGTAATCTAAATCTGAATTATAATTTTTAAAAAGGGAAATCAGAAATTACTAAGACTCACATTGTGCAATCATCTCTAAACATTGGGCAATAAGGAACTGCAGAACTTCCTCACCTCTAGAGAAGAAAAGGGGTGAGAAGGGAATAACCAGAACTAAGTAGTAACTGCTGTCAAAGGGTACTAAAGTCACTCACATTTTCTATACTTACTGTAAATTAGGTACTCTTATCAGTCTGTCTTTTTAATAAGGTTTCTTTATATTTGAATATGAAACTCTAAGTTCTTTATGGCTGTTGATTCACCTTCTTTTTGAGTTGTCAGTCTGGATGGTAAATTAGTCAGAAAGAGCTTTCATTGTGTTCTCTCTCTCCAACTCTTATCTTGAATCCCACACAGCAAGGCAATTTTTCTGCAGCTCCTTTCAAAGTACTGTCAAAGTAAACCTTCATGAACATCAACTACCCCAAAACTCTGTAAAGGAGTACATACAAAATAGTATTTTGGAGAGGCAGTCTGGCTAGTTAGGAGAACTGAGAGCAGATCTACATGTTATTCCCAATTCTGCAAAAATTCTTCTTGGAGCTTAAGCAGTTTCAGTTAATCCTTCTGTCTCAGCTTTCAGGTGATCTGTAAAGGGGATAATATTTGCTTACCTCTGTAAAGACAGAGCCTCAGATGAAATCAAATATTACAAGCACATACTATTTCATTGTGAAATTTGTTTAAAAGGGATACATGCTCTCTAGATACTGAGATTTTTTTTTTTCACCTGTAAACCACAGCTTGCTGCTTCCACAATAGCCATACAAAAGGCCTCAGTGAGGGAAGTGTTGAGAAAAATGTGCCCCTGGACTAGG
Source organism: Erpornis zantholeuca (assembly GCA_013400515.1). Taxonomy (NCBI): domain Eukaryota; kingdom Metazoa; phylum Chordata; class Aves; order Passeriformes; family Timaliidae; genus Erpornis; species Erpornis zantholeuca. The sequence goes on from VZTN01016452.1 coordinate 114,762, forward strand.
ACATTTCTAACATCCTGGTGTTCCAAGCCTCCAAGAAGACGCACCCTGCATACAAGAGAAAAAACAAAAAACCAAAACAGAGATAAACACTAGATTTGGACCATAATAATGCTGTATATGTTACAAACATTCTGAAAAAGGTATCAATGGTTCATGCTTATATAGTGAAAAGAAAAACACAGGCCCCTTGGTTTAGTTTTCTCTAAATTTTTCTAGCAATGGAGAAATAGAAGATTCTGCTTTCTTATTGTCACACTGAAAGAAACTTCTGAAAATAAAGTTGGTGGGAGAAGTTGCTGTTTTAATGACAACTGCCTCCAGAATATTGCTACTGAGCCTTCTAGTTCTGCAAGAAAAAACAGCTTCATGCAGTTAAGATTTGTCAAATGCATTATTTGAATTTTCAATGTTAGGTCTGAGCGATCTGAGTCTGACAAGGGAAAAAGTTCTTAACATACAGTGATCAGGACATATCATTTTGAAGAGATATTAGAAAACAATAAAGGGTAAAATGGGAATGATACTAACGATTTTAATCGGGGCATTCATTGACTAAAGTACAAAACAGGCAACAAAAAGCCTAGAAAAGAAAATGAAAAATTAAGAACATGAAACTGTTCTTGATCAAGAAAACCTCAGAGAAATATATAAATGCATATGTATCATGGCAACATCCTGGTAACATAGTAGCACCATATCGACACATATGAGATAAGCACTATGCTTATGAGTCTCATACCGAAATAATAAAATAAATTACTAGCAGTGATCATCATCATGTAATTACTAGCAGTGGCACATGCCATATGTGACCCAAGCATCAAGGATGCAGAGAGAAGTATGATAAATTTGTATCTAAGTCAGCTTTTCTCTGATTTGAGTGAAGGCTCATTCAGGGCCTATTCATAGAAGTATGAATTAACCTGCAGGATCACAGACCAGCTTTCGAAGTCTTCAGTCTCTGGTTTATCTGCTTTGCCTTCAGGCCTCCAGCCTCAGGTTTTGGGGTTTATGGAGGAGGAGAGCAGGCAGTTCCCCACCCCTTAAGTACCTTGAAGGATCACAGAACAAACAACCACAGAACAAACCTGTCATGTAGCTGGTATCTTTCCCGGACTTCTTCCAGTATGATTCGTTTTGGTCCTTCTCCTCCAACTAAGAAATGTAACTCTGGATATTTCTGACAAAGCTCAGGAATTATACCACTAAGCAAATCAATACCTAAGAGTAGAAAATTTAGGGCAAGCCATTATTATATTTCATTTCAGAACTTCTCACAATCTAGCCCACTGCTACAACTGTATTCAAGAGCAGAAGAAATGGAAAAAAAGTCTCTTGAAGACAGTTAAACTCCTGTACACAAAACTATGAAAAAAGACAACTTGTGACTACCTAGGAGACAAATATGTAAAAAAAAAAACCACTTAAGTTGCCGTCACTTGATTAAATAAAAAACAATTTAAACATTTCTAACAAAATATATAGATTAGGCCCTAAATCTTATGTCCAACATAAACCAAACCTTCCATGCTACAAAATGCAGTTTTCAGTATCTTCAGTATTACAAAAGAAACATACCTCTGAACCCAACACGTGCAAAAAGAAATGCACACTTCTTCTTGAGTGCACATGCACAAAAGCTCGGAACAACCACCTCACCACTCCCAGTGCAAATTCCATCCATACTACAGATAAAGTCTAAGTGATACCTGACCAAGACCTTTCTAAAGAAAGAAAACAACCAAAACAAGCTTACATTTGATCCCTCATTACCTTTTCTGTAAACAAGTCTGCTGACAACAACAATTGTTATTGTACTGTCATCCCTCCTCGATGGGTCTGGAGTGAAGTCGGTGGGATCGACGGCGTTGGGGATGACAGAGACTATCCGAGGGTCCAAGGCTGCTCGCAACACCGTGTTCTCCTTACTCGTGTACGAGACGCAGATGATGTGGTTGGTGTCGCACAAGGACACCGTCAGCAGCTTGTTGGTCAGCACCGAGCTGACATCCGCGAACCCAAAGAGGGAGTGGTCAGTGAACACCGTCCGCAGCCCCATGGTCTTGGCGTGGAACAGGGCGTCGTGGGCCATGGCCGAGAAGGAGCTGTGGGCGTGCACGATGGTCACCCGCTCCCGCACGAAGATGTACCTGAGCAAGGGCAGGCTGTGGAAGAGCGTCGTGGCCGTGGACTGGTTGTACATCACCTTCAGGGGCAGGTAGTAGACTTTCAGCCCGCTAGTGAGGTAGCGGACGCCCTTGCGGTGACCGTAGGCGTGGGTGACCACCAGGACCTTGTGGCCGCGCTCGATGAGGCACTGTGACAGCTGGTACACGTGGCTCTCCACGCCCCCCATGTTGGGGTAGAAGAAGTCCGACACCATGCACACGCTGTGCGCCGCCGGGCCTCCGCCCGCCATCCCGGGCCTGCTCCTGCCGGGGGAAGGAACCACAAGGCGCCATCACTCGCCGCCGGCCGNGCGGCGGCCCCGCCCGCCCGTGGCGGCGCCACAGCCAATCATCGCCCGGTGCTGCGTCACGCGGGAAAAGGAGCACCAATCGCTGCGCGAGATAGGCGGGGCGAGAGGGCCCCGCCCCAGCCCCGCCCTCCGGATCCCGCCCCGCCCCATTCCTCATCCCGGGATCCCGCCCGCTCCCGCCCCTCTCCCAGCCCCGCATCTCGGGATCCCGCCCCGCTCCCAGCCTCCCAAAGCGTGATCCCGCCTCCCTTTCGATCCTCATCCCGGGATCCCGCTCCATCCTGCCTCCCGGGATCTCGCCCTGCTCCCGGCAGCAGGCGCCGAGGGGACCGCGCTAATGCAGCAGCGATATCCTTGCTGTGGTGGGAGCCCGTCCCGGACGGGTGTTCTCCAAAAAGCGTGGTCCGGAGCTATTGAAAAGAAGTGATCTGAATGCCGTGTAGGGATGGCATTGCCTCAAAATTCCAAAGGGTTTGCTCTGCCCCCAGTGGAGAAGCTCTTCTGGTGTTTTTGGCTCAGTTACAGCTGGGGCTCCCAAAATGATCAAGACTCTTCTGCTACAAGTGCTGAAAGCTTGCTGTCTCTAAGAGCAAATAGAAATAGAAATAGAAATAGAAATAGAAATAGAAATAGAAATAGAAATAGAAAATAAATAAAACATGATTTTTACAGACCGTCCAGGAGCTTGAACACTGGGAAAGGAGCGGGGTTGGCATCACTTGGCTATGTATTCCAGGTCTTCTCAAGGAACATTACCATCAGCCTTTTTCTGCAGCTTCAACACTATCCTGACTGCTGCTGGCTGCCTAGAAGGGTGTTCTTCCCTTTCCTGTGTGTTCCCAAAACTATGTTTGGCAGCTCCTTCTTCTTGCCAAGATTTCTGATATGAATTTTGTCAGATTTGATTCTGTCATCATGCCTATGCAAATGTGTTTATTGTGAGTGACAGTACAAGCTGACCTAGGCTGGAGGGCTGGCTGGATTCCTGTTAGACTGAAGCTTCGACAGACATGGTTTGGAGGCACTGATCCCAAGAAGGACTAAGGAGGAAATCAGGCACTTCATTCTGGGGGCTGAAAGATGTGCAAGACCCTACTGTGTTGAGCAGGAAAAGCATCACTCATTGATTGACTTTTTCTCATGTGTTCAGAAAGGCAGGACCAGAACTGGCAAATCTGATTTCATCATCAGGTGCTTCTCTGACATGGCAAGAACCTGAATTTCAGGGTGGGAAGGTGAGTGTGAGGCCAGAAGAGGGGAAGCTTCTCACCAGCAACAGCAGGGTGTGAAAGAAGAGTTTGAGAAGCAGGAGTTTGTAGGTATCCTAGTTCTCAGAAGAAACTGTGGCCTTTAATTGCACCTAGGAAAAAGCCACCAAAGTAGTTCTAGGAGAAGGAGGAACGCACTTGGAGGTTCTCCACTGCAGCACCCCATGATGTGAGCTCTGGTAAATAATGGTGGTGACCTCCCTTGCTGTCACACTGCCCTGAAGACTCAAGCTGTCAAGAAAACAATGCTTATAATTTTAACTATTTGGAAAATTATTTTTTTAGATTAGTTCTTCATGTGTGTTCTTTAGAGAAGTTGTAATTCTTGGTATGCAAGCTTAAAAAATCTAAAGAGAAATCATAACTGGTATATGACATAGCAGCACTTTTCTTTACTTTCCCATCAGTTAGTCATAGGCTCTGGATGTCTTTGTGAGGAAGATCAGGGATGGTGGCCAAGCCTTCATGCCCTTGGCCCAGCATCTGTGTTCTTCATTAAATGTGTCTAGTTGAGCTTAATGTCACAGCTGTCAGTGGTCCAGTCAATCCCCCTGTATTAGCAGCCTTCTCCTGTTGTCATGTTCAAGGGACTTTGAATAATTCGTCTACAGAGGAGCCTAGAAAAACCTCAATGGAAAGGAAAGGAATCTTTGCCTCTGCCAAGCTGAAAAAGGTGCTGCTAAATTTTCTCTTCACAACTGGTTCACAAGGATGGGATAACACATGCTTTTCACTGGCTGTGGTGTTATGTTGTTTATTCATAAAATTGTCACAGATCATGGTTGTATCCAGAGTCTATCCCGCCCTGATCTGAGGTGAAGCTGATATTGAAGGGACCTACAGCTGAAGAAAGAATCAAATCTTCTTACTTTCTAAATGTCTGCACTCAATATATTCCCTCCCTCACTTAAAGCACATACAAGGTCAGAGTGAGATTGTAGGATAAATAGAGAGTAAAGATGTAAAACCTGTGACAGCAGAGTAATTGCCACTCCAAGCCTGGTCCTTGAATACTCTCTAAAGCATCTCATAAATTGAGTTAATGTAGAGAGAAGATGGAGGACACTTAAAGAGACTCCTGTGTCTTTGTTCACGTAACAGAAGCCATCGTGCCTCAAGGACACCTCTTCAGTGTTCTTGAAAATATAGGAAACCTTTCTGCCGAGTACTCTGCGCTTTCATCTCCCACTCAGCTTCCTCTCAGGCTGAATTTGCCACTCTGTCCCCCAGCCTGGTGGATGACGTTGCACATATTCCATGTCTGTATGGAGCAAAGACCATCACTCTTTGGTGAAGTGGCTTTTTTGTGTGTTATAAGCTGGTGTGTTAAATGAATGCATTTATTTACATTTAATAAGCCTAAAGCATGCACATTTATTATTGCAAAACAATAGTAATTGACAAAAACACGCTATCAGTTGTTCACAGAGTGCTTCACAACACGGTGAAGCAGTGCTGCTCTGGAGCCTGATGCTGTGATGAGAGAGCCCTGGTGCTCCTGGAAGAGAAATCTTGGGACATGGAATAGTAGTGTGAGACTGCACAACTGGCTGGCTGTGAAGGACATTTTCTTTGCATGATTCAGGAAAGCAGAAACTGTTGGAAGCCACAAATGAAGAACATCAGTGAAAAATAGTATTGCTAAATGGAGAATATTGGCTATAGATGCAGCATAAACTGAGACTGATTAGTGAAACCAAGGAGAGAGCCAGAGACAGCCCAACACCCTGTTTGAAAAATGACAGCATTTGCAATTTTTTTATCCTGCTGGAATTAAATAGGCTCCAAAACAAGGAGGAAAGTAGTATTTGGAATTGTTCCTCTGAAGAAAGAGGGTGAATTGTCCTTCCATTCAGTTTACTTTTACAAGGTAAGGCTGGAGAACCTGTCACTTCTAAGATTCCTGTGTAGAGGGAGTGAGTGTCCAAGTGTCTACCTCAGCGGCTGTTTTTTGATGCTAGAAAATAGCAACAGGATCTAATAGATTTCTGCAATGCCTTAGAAAGGTTCGTTTTGTCTGGTTTCTACTGCATACAGGCAATCTCATTACCTGGCTGCAATACCTCCCATAAAGCAGCCAGGAAAAATCATGGTTTTCTCATTCAAGCACCTGGGTTTTCCTATTCATGGAATCCCAGAGAAGCTGGCTGAATTTACACGTTAATGTACTTCTAAAATACAGGTTTCAAGTTGAAGGCTTAACAAACTGCAGTGCAGTCTGTGAAGGAAATTACCATTAAACACAAACTCGAGAAAGCCCTTCTTTTCTTGAAGCCAAATTTCTCTCTTAGATGCCAGAAAATAAGTAGGTTTTCCATTTTACAGACACTTCTCCCTTCCAAGAAGTTTGGAATCCATCTGTGGCAGATGAATTTGCTAGCAGAAGGAAGAAGTTGATTGGCAGGGCTGAAGGCTGTGCGTGTTAGCTCTCACATGTGTGTAACCTGTGCCTCTCATGCATGGCCCAAGGTCTCAGTCACTTGGTCATCCTCTGCGTACTGCAATGCTCTCCCATCCCAGAGCCCAGAGCATTCCCTTCCCTGTCAAATCAGGTGAAGGTGAAGAAGAACATGAGGGCTTGGGAGCAGTCAAAGGATATGTACCAGAAGGAACTTCCAGTCCTCTGGGCTTACCAACAGGTTACATCTCTTGGCAGGACACAGGACAGGACAGTTGCTCACAGTGCATTGGCTGTTACTGACAATAATGCTCTTTTACACCACCTGCGAGTGAGTCATTCACCACTCCCATGCAAGATCCATTCCAGTACCTGAACACTTGGTCTCTGGTCCTTCCTGGTCCCTAGCAGGAGCAGTCATGGCAAACAAAGCCTGGATGGTGCCTGTCTTCCACCTTCTCAGCCAAGGCAGTGATCCACCTTAAGTACTCCTCAAAAGGGGCAGAAAAAATTCTTGGGCACACAGTGCAAAGTGATGTCTGTCTTATCCTGACATTTTAAGTCTGTCAGAAGGACTGATTTCTTTTGTACTGGCAGACCTGGGGGGTATTGGTCCTGCAGCCAGCATACAACCACTATCAACTCTCTAACAAACCATCTGACTGATTTGACAGAAATACAATTCTGCCTGTGTCTGATTTGAATCAAATGATTTACAGTAACACACAGATCTGGTGTCAGTTATGAAGCCACAGCATGCTGACCACACTAGAATTGGTTCTACTTTCTTTCTTTTTGTCAGCTTTACTAAATTTAACTGTATATTTAGTTGCAGATCTGGTTCTGTTTTGCAGCCTTGAGGCCACATCAGAGTACTTTAGCACTCATGTATCAGCTGTGCTAGAAGAGAAGGCCTGTCCCAGAGGTCTTCTATTTGTGTCTTTAAGATTGTACTTGACAAACTATTTTAAAAACTCCTGGAAATTTATGTTGTGAAGTTCTATGATTCTTGTATGATTTTATGAGTTGGCACAAACTCGAGTGGCAGAACTGTCAGATGGATTTCAGCTTAAAATGCCAACAAAATGGGATTAACTGAAAGCTGAATAAGTGTGAGGACTTATTGATTGAGGAGGAAAAAAAAGGTGCAGTGACAACAGTAGATGGTGCTATTGGAAACTTAAAATGTGTTCATCCTGGTGGCAAAATATCTTGGTGCAAAGCTGAAGAACCTGCACCTGGTATGTTTTATTTCCTACTACTAATGCTCCTACCACACAAATGCTCCAGAACACTGTTAGCACTGTTATTTGTAGTCATTATACCCCATAGAGTAGTGCCTGCCTGCAGTCTATAGTTTGACTTTAAAGAAAACTGAGTTTCTAATAAAAACTAAGCATGAACTTTCCTATATATTGATACTTTGCATCCAAATTTGAACTGTAAAGCAAGAATAATTAATTTTAACTATACTTTAAAACCCATTAAATGAGACAAGGGTTTCTTTAAATTGATACTGTTACTTTAGCCTTGAATATCTAGAGATAAAAACAAGGTAAGGTCTGCGGAGGAAGAAGTAATTTTTATTTGATTGTTAGAGTTGAGAAGACTCAGAGAGGCATCCAAACCGTTCTTGAAGTGTGAAATGGAAGCCACAGATTTCAAGCTTTGTGCAGACTGGAAAATACTTCTCTGAGGTTAAATTAATTGATGTGGAGCAGGGCAAGGTGAAAGGTGATTGAACTCCAGGGGACAGGTAGAGAAGTGTAGGCATTCTTAGCTCTGAAAACTTCTGGAGTGAGCTGTGGGTAGATTTAAAATGGGATGCACAGGGAAATGGAGGAACAGAGAAACCAGATGACTTTCAAGGGATTTTCATTATATGCCTTCATAACTGAGCTACAGGAAAATATTGATGTTTGTTGCAAAGACAATATTGATAAGAAGCTTTGCATAGTTCTTGTGGATGTGTTAAGCTTTTCCTTGTGTTGCATCACTTGTATTGGTGATTTTATTCTGGGGTCTGAATCAAAATAACTGCTATGAAACTAATCAAGGTTCCCGAGAAAAAAGATGAAAGGAGGCACGTGAGTGTGCATAGACAGTGGGATCTGGGCTCAAGGGAAAGTTTTGGATAAATGCCTTGCCAGTGAGTCACCTAACAGAAACTGATGGGTTAGTCTGGGTATCTTGCATTACCATTTCAGCTGGACCTGTGATCCTAAGCCACACATCAGAGATAGCCTTCACCAATTAAAAATACCACTTAGCATAAAAATGTGAGAGACTAAGTGAAATGCTTCCTACTTTGTTACCTTATTTTTTTGGCACATAATTTGTAATCACACTCCATAACTAGATACTTTTTGTATAACTACTGTTGTAGTTTTAAATATAAAGCATATATTTATGCTAATAAATAGGATTATTAGCATACTAATGCAGACTAGAATTAAATAATTGATTCTTCAACCATAAACATTTTAAAGGTACCTTTAGATGTTTAAGAAAGGAAACAGTTCATGCTAAATTATGGATCCTCAATGTTCTCAGCCTGGAAGGACCTTTCACATTGAGTAATATTGTAAAGTCTGATAAAAGTGGAAACAAAGAAGTGTTAATGGCATTGAAGTCAAAATGCAGACCAAGTCCTGACACATCATTTTGTGTACTCATTTTGTTTTATTGGCCAAAGCAGCTCTTTCCTTTTATCTTAATTTAAAACAGATTTTTTACCCCTGAGTTAAAAGTTTTTAGTGAGGTTTTTAAGTAACTGCTGATGTAGAAGTTTGATAAATAAAATAAATGGTAGTACATCACTTGTAACACCTGCTTGTTTGTTTTTTTTAAATGTAGACTTTAATAAATGAGAACATAGATTTACTTGGCTGGGGATCCACTTTGTAATCCCAGAAAGAACAATTCACTCCACATGTCCAGAATTAGAAGGTGACAACCTCTTTGATATTTTAAAGTTGAAATGCATTTACCAGATATTTAGAAAATACAAAGGAAACAGGCAGCTGAAGGAGCTTCCTCAGATTCAGTTTTGGGTTCTCAAGATTTTCCTTTCCTTTTTTTACACTGTTGTAAAGCAAAGTAACTTTAATAGCATAAATTCTGACTTACAGTGGTACAAGAAAACAAAAAATAAAGCCCAGCAGATTCACATTTGTTTTCACTGGAACACAGGAAGGTAAGTTGACCTTACGAGTCAGCTGGAATTGATGCCCAAAGGATACATACAGATTTATATCTCTGCAGTGTATGTGAGTTTGATAGGATTTATATGTGCTCTGTCAACCCTCCATGAATAATTCTTGCTATAAGCAATGTCACAGCATATGACCTGTGATGGCTTTTGAAGTAAATGAGAGCAGTACTTCCAAGATGTGCTTGAATTTCTTCCATGTCACCAGCATTTGGTAAGGTCACACATACCTCTGTCCTTCTGGACGTCAAGTATGGTTTTTGTAAGTAGATAAATATTTCCTGACTCGTTCAATGCAGTGTGCATTACTCCGATTCATATTCTTCCTTGTCCCTTCCTGCAAAAATGCACACATAAGTGGAAGATAGCTACTCATAAAAACTGATGGTTTGAAAAACTTCATGTGTGCTTATTTAGAATTAACAATTACTATTAAAGTACTCTCATCCCTATTACACATGTAATACAAATATCACATTAAAGACATCCCTCACTATATAAAAATTAAGACACGCTGCAACAGGAATTTTTAGCATTATTATTCTGGCTATGAAATCTGTAAATCATGACCATATGCCTAAAAAGCAAGTCATGCCAAACAAAAGTAATAAAAGGCCTTTCAAACTTCAAAGAGAACATTCTACTTCTCAATAACTTTCTCTCTAAGGTCATTTAGTCATAGGTTAAGAGCTAATGACATCAGTCAAAAAACAGATTTGCTATGAATTTTATATATCTCATTTAATTCTTCTGAATTGTTATATTAAATATCCTAATTTAAAGTCAATCTCATGTATCAATATGAAAGATAACATAAAGCATTTCTATTTTAAAGTTTGTTGAATATTCTTTTATGAAAAATCCAGAATTTCACCAACAAAGTAACATTGAAATTTTTAAAATCCCCACCAAAATCTAATTATCTGCATGTGTTTGCATCTTCACTTAGACCCTCCTTTTAAAGACCCTGGTCTTCCCTGTAAAGGGTATATGGCTATGCCACAGAGTTAGTAACCTCCTAATCTCCTTGGGGTTGTGGCAGTGAAGACCATCACACAGCACTGTCATTTACAGCTCTGTGCTTAAATTCTTGGGCTTTCCCACATGGTATTTCAGTGATTGTTACAAATACGCATATATGCTCTTGCTTTGGTAATTTTCTAATGCTTAGGAGAGTAGGGTGGAAAAGAGCAGCACTCTGTGATACAGAGATTGGCACAAGCCCTTAGGAGCAGATGATCTGCTGGGGTAAGAATTTATTGCAAAGGAAATATACTGGGAAATATGCTGTAAAATGCCTGTAGGTTGCACCAGAGCTGACAATCCTGCTTGAAGCATGAAGCAGTACATTCATAAGGCTTCTGGAAATTAGGGCTGAGAACCTGTAAGGAGAATTGAAGTTATAAACTAGATAAAAACCTGTGTGTTGGCTTCTTAGGCCACTCTTGTTAGCGAATACCACCACAAGCAGTTTCTTTTTCCATCTTCACAGTAAGCCTATGAACTGATCTTGGTCCATAAGATTTTGGGCACATTCTCCTACAAAGCAGAAATCCCTCAGAGGTAGAAGAACCTGTAGGGGGTTAAATTCAGTGAAAATAACACTGAATTTTACATCGACCTCCGGGTGTGTGTTTTTGACGATCACACATTCTCTGTTCCTTGAGCATGATTGTCATGCTCTGTCCTGGTTTCAGCTGGGATAGAGTTAACTTTCTTATTAGTAGCTGATACAGTGCTGTGTTTTGGTTTTTGTATGAGAATAATATTGATAACACACTGATGTTTTGACTGTTGCTAAGTATTGCTTACTCTAAATCAAGGACTTTTTGATTTCCCATTCTCTGACAGAGAGCAGATGCAGAAGAAGCTGTGGGGAAGCATAACCAGGACAGCTGACTCAATGGGTCAAAGGGATATCCCATTCCATAGAATGTCATGCCCAGTATATAAACTGGGGGAGTTAGGGAAGGGGAGTGCTGATCACCACTGGGATGGGCTGGGCATCAGTCAGTGGGTGGCGAGCAATTGTGTTGTACATCATTTATGTTCCTTGGATTTTATTCCTCTCTCTCTTTCTTTTCCATTACAACAACAACTAGCAGTAGCATTATTATTGCTGTTGTTGTGGTAGCTGTTATAGTTTATTTTGTTTCAATTATCAAATTGTTCTTACCTCAACCCATGGGGTTTACCTTTCCTTTCCAAATCTCCCCACTAGGGTGGTGGTAGGGCAGGTGAGTTGTGCAGTACTTAGTTAACATTTGGGTTAAACCACAACAATATCAAAAAAAAAAAATTTCCTAAGTGTTTAACACAGTGATCCACAAGATTTGGAGCAAAATTTTGAGGTTAAAGATTAAATTCACCCAGAGGCTTAGACTGGAAGAAGCCTATGGATATAGCAAGATCTCATCTCACTGCATCCCACTGGGATCTTCAGTCCTGCATTGGATGTCCAGGCACAGGTCTGTGTTTCAGTGGAATGGGGAAGTCTGGAAAACCTCAGAACAGGGTTCATAGTGGTGGTCAGTGGTGGTACCTTTCTAGCCTAGGTATCCTAAGGGCCATTGTAATCTCCTGGAGTTTAGGTGGTTCATGTTCAAATCCTTCTCTGTCTCTGTGAGAAAAGATTTGGAACATGGTTTTCAGCCCCTCAGTGACTGCTTTATCTAAGAGCTTTAATTGTCTCTCATGTAACAGCAGCTCAGTTTTGGAAAATGAAGTTAATATATTCACGGTCAGGACAGAAAACCAAGGAAGTCTCTACATCAACACTGACAAGACACAGATGTAATTAATACAGCATTCCAGTTGTTAAACTCCAGGTTATGCAGGAAATGTAAACTCTTGATTTCTTTCCACAAAATTTAGCTTCACAGATACTTTTGTGTGATTTTGTAATAAAGGCATATTTTTACTCCATATACCTCTGGTGCTACCAGTTAAGTGTCAGGTTTGTCTCTGCAGCTCCCTGGCTTTCTGAGGAGTGTGCTACTGGTGTAGCTTATTGGCAACACAGCCCTTTGTTCAGGGTGCCCCCAGATGAGACAGAAGTCATGGGGTAGTTCATTCCTTTTATGGACCCCTGTGCATCTCAGGGACCTCAGCACCACACACATATGTTTGAATTTAGTGTGTCTTGGGGAAGCAGGAGAAATATAAGGGTGTGCCTTTTCTGCCAGGCTGCTTCACCTGGTGTTGCAGTGGGATCACCTTCCACTTCTTGTCCATGCAGAGTTCATGTTGGTGGCACTTTCCTTTGCTCTGGAGGAACACGCACATCAGGCAAGCCCAGTGCAGCCCAGGAGGTACCCAGCTGCAGGGGCTCCCCACAGTGTGCTCACAGGTCAGACTATGCTGCTCAGTCAGAGGATCCTGGGCCAGGTCACAGCACAGGTAGCACAAACAGCCTGCAGGTTTGTTTGCCCCGACCTAGTCCCAGGTAGCTTAGGAGGCACTCACAGCACTCAAGAGCAAATCCTAGATGCCTTCCTGAGACTAAAGGCACTGTTTGGTGATTTGTCCAGCCATTCAACCAATCTTACAGGATTTGGCTCTAATTTTATTTTAAAGCAATCTATTTTTCCTATATGAATACAAAAAACCCCCCAAACTTAGTTGCACATCAGAAATCCATTTCCTGTTCTCTGTGTTGTGTCAAATGTTCCCTCTCTGTAGCATTTATTTCATATACTCTATTCCCTTTTTTCACAGTGTGGTGTAGAATTGGAGAATTCAGCAACTGGGAAAAATCATACAGATGTCAAGAATATCACTTCCAGTTCAGGATTATTGTTCATAATATTTTCTCTGGACTAGCTCACACCAGACGTCAGTGGCTCAGAAAATAATACTGCCCTTATGCCTGATCTGATTAAAGCACTGTTACTCACACTGGGGAGAAGAATTTCAGTGCAAAGGAATTATTTTCATTGCATGGTAGGCTAAAAGGAAAATCATCTTCTAGTGAACACTGCTTTTCCAAAATTCACTGAAGAGTTAGCACTTCAGTGAATTTTGTTAGTGTGCTGTTATCCCCTTAGGAAGATGAACACACTACACCAGGAACAAATAAATAAGTCACACATGCTGTCAGGCAGACATGGGAAAAATTGCTTCTTTTTTACTGAAACTATTGGGTCAAGTGACCTTGTTTCAACCTGGGTTTGGGCAGAAGCCAGTCCTCGTGGAACAAATGTGAGAAAACTGTACTTGAAATGGCTTTGGGGCTTTGCTTATTTTCTTCTTGTTGGGCAGAGTTTTAAAATAACAGAGAAAAATCAAATCCACTCGAATAACTGATGTATTTATTTTCTTATATACACTTAAATATGGCACATCTGACAGTAGTTGTACAATAAACACAAAATGATAATCAAAGCTGGACAGTAGATCAAATAACTCAGTGCTGAACCTATTAGAAGCCAAATCCTGTACACTGAATTTCTGAAGAAAGTTTTACCCAGGAGCTGCATTAGCTAAGGATTCAGAGGCTAAGATGATCAAGTCTCAGTTTCTGAATGACTGGCTGGAGACTGTGACTCTGTGTCCAATACAGAGCTTCATCTTCCATAATGTAACATGGAACTGATACTTTCCAATCTTTCTTCCATGCAGGCAGAAATTCATCAGCTGTTGTTTCCTCTTAGAGAACAATTACCAATTTCCCAGAGGATTCACTTGCAGTTAGTGATTACTCTAATAAATAAATGCAGACTGGATTAATTCTTCTGCTATTAATGTGGAAGATGTTCGTGTTTACTATTGTTTGAAAGTCAGTGACAGCTACTTTGCGAAGCAGTGGATTTTCAAATAATAGGGGAAGTTCAGTCAAGGAGTTTCTCTGCTTTGGGACCCATGAGAACCTTTCTTCTCCTTTGGACAACGACAATGCCTGGAACACACTGGTTTGGCAGTTGGGCATGTTCTGGGTTGGGATGGACATCTGTCTTCACAACTGTTTGATAAAGGAGACAGAACGCAAAAGAGAAAAGAATTTTAATATGATAATTCTTCACTGTCATATTCCTCAACTTTTTCATCATTGAACACTGCAATGCTCCCTACACACTGTTTGGGAAAGTGTTGACATCCTACAACACAGAAAGACAAGAATTTGCTGCCTGACAATTTTTGTCTTCAGCAACATGTCTTTCAGTTGTTCCATTTGTCCAGAGTCATGACTTAAGTGATGCCTTCATTTCTTGAGAGCAGTGAAGGCCCAAGGATCAGCACTGGATTGTGCTACCCTCAAACTCAGCAAAGTAGCTTATCTCAGTTCATGATTCAGCTTTGCTCCTCCAGAAATACTGCACATGGAAGTCTGGCATTAATGTCCCGTGTGCAGATTACAGTAATTTCTAGAAGCCAAATTCATGTAAACAAATGATTCCTCCCCTCCTGCTTGTCTGAAACAAATAAATAACCAATTCTTTTATGCTCATTTTAGCTCTGCTAATTGTTTTAGCTATTTTTATACTTGCCAACTATTTTGTGTTTGTCCTTGTTTTCAAAGCTGAACCTGAAGATGAAAAGGTTACTTCTGCAGAATCTTCCATGTGAATGAACCTATAAATGGACCCCGTGGGTGACCACTCAGTGAACTGCAGCTCTGACAAGGTATCCAGGGAAACTGGATGCTGACTATCCTTATATAAACTTTGAGACTAAGCTACTGCATGCTCCTGGGTCCCTACATGGGACCAAGGCTTTCTGAAAAATTAAAAAAATCAACTAACGCATGAGAACAGGTGTTTTAAGAGGACATTTTCTATCTGTGATTTGACACAGAAACCCCAAAACTAATAATACAAAAAGATTAGGGAAATTCGTGGAGTATAATAGCCCCAGAACAATTTTCCTACTTCTCAATGGAGTCAATGCTGGTTGAATGGATTTATATGTGTACAAAATTGCATTAGGTTTAGAAAATTACTAGCTCTGAGGACAAACTGGATAAGGAATGTGCTTTGTGCTCAGGGTGCAAATTTAGGGAGCATTTGTCCCTAACCATCCGTGAGATTGCCTTCAGCTGTTGCAGAGAACAGCTGCCATGGGATGGGTTCTGCCTACCTGCAAGTGTAAGACTTGTTATCTCACTGCAAAAACTAATGTCAGTTGTAATACAGTTTTAATCATCATTCCCTAAAGATTAGCAAAAAAAAANTAGCAGCCTTGTCCAGTTTTCTTTAAAATACAAATAAACCTTAGATTGCTTTAATAATGTAAGTATTGCAAATATAATCTCCATTATTATAATTGTCTCCCTAACTTCAGCAAGGTATTTATCCCAAGTGGACCTCCTAGCCAATTCAACACTTGCACTTCTGACACCTAGGCAAGCTAATTCAGGTCTTGCAGTGTAGACACTGAATGGCAAGGATCACTTACCTGCACGTTTCAGCATGAAATATCTTGTGTTTTAGAGCACAGCTCTCCTGGCTCTCCCTACACAAATAGCAGCTGCAGTTCTCTTTACTTTGAAAGAAATCTGTGGGGCACTTGTGTCTACAGATGCATTCACAATTTTCTTCATCAAATTCCATATGTTGTCCACACATAGCCAGCTCAGCAAGAGGAGGGAGTTCTGCAATAGCACACACACCTTTTAGCACTAAGGTTTACATGACTAAATCCTGCTTTTGAAGAGACTAACTCTTTCTCTTCTCAGTTCATTAGGACTCACACATGTACTTTCTGATAGATTCTAGACTTCACAATTTCTGTTATAACTTCTCATGCAGAAAAAGACTCGAGAGTATTGAACTGATTATTTAACACTATTCTAATACTGCTTTTTCTTGTGGGTTGAACCCAGCACAAAAAATTTTGGGGGCTGTATAATGCAAAAGTCTAGTGTTATGTTTTGGAATACACAAATCTTTACTGGACAACAAGTTTTAAAAAATAATCTCAAAAAGGATTTAGTCTCTACCCATGACAAAAAGGCACATCCATGCAAACTACCACACCAACCACATGTGTACTTCACTGCACAGTTACTGTAGAAATTTTTCAGGAGTAATGCTATGTCTACTAGGGGGCAAGCTGGCCTAGCACTTCAACAAGGAGCACATTCATATTTGTCAAAGGTGAAAGAAAATACTTTGTTTCAGCAAAAAAGTGCCAAAACAGCCAGGGGAACTCACTGTCTAATATCTTCCCTGAAAATGCACATCTGGAGTACAACATGAAGCTAATCTTCACAAAAAGGGAACACATTTTATGAAAGCTTTATTAAAATGCAAGCAGCACATCCCTGGTTAAAGGTCATGGCATATAAGGTGTCATTGGGATGGTAATTTCCTGTAGCTTTTCTATTAGCTCTTGGATGTAACCTATGGAATGTGAAATGTAATGTGCACCTCTGCCATCTGATCTCTGATCTCAGTGGCCAGAAAAGGCTTGCACATTACTTGAAAGAAATTTTCATTATTATTTACTCAGTGCTGAAAAACCAGTATCTCAGCAGAATAAAACCTAAGGTCTGTTGAAAGGGAGGAGGAAGTCTGCCCAAAATTCTTGGAAGACAAATTCTTTCCTTGGGATGATAAAGTTTGGCATGTGTGAAGTGGTGTAGAGTGTCTTGATCTCACTTTGTTTCAACCTCCAAGACAGATTTTAAGTTATTTTGTCCCAGCCACTTGCCAACACAATGTACTTCAGAGAATGATATTTTTTCTGAGGAAGTATTGAGTCTATGTCAACAAAGGCCATAATTCAACAAGCCATAGATTTTAATGCTCTGAGCTGACTTTTCAAAAGACTCTGAGTTAAGAGGGCTCTGGATATTCTCAGTCCTTTGGACTCATTCTGAAATGCAGAGTGCTAATCCTTTCTGGACTGAAGAGTCTAACTTGTGTTTGACCACCTAATCTGATGGATGGAGGATCTTATCCAGAGTGAGAAAAGATCCAAGAGGAACCACTATGCAAATTATTTCTTGCTTATTAACATTAGGAGGTTGCTATCAGTGGACCAGTTTATGAGGTTATTTAGCTTTATTTTAGTTTGCTACTCCAGAAATTGCTCATCAGATTAATTTATTGTTGCCTTGGATGTCTTCTTATTTTTCTTGCTGCATGTATCTTAAAGCACAAGGGCAAGGTTTCCTTCTCTGTCTGTTTCCTCTAGTGCTATGATCATATTATTTTGACCAATACAATTTCCTGAGGAAAACAATTTTTAAAACCTTGCATATGACTTGGAGAAAATTTAATTTCTCTTAATATTTATTGCTACTAAGTAAGTTTAGACTTAAACAGCTACCACCCAGAATATTTCCTGCACAATTCTTTGACAAATTAAAATTTTACAGGAGAAGGAGAGGAAGAAGGAGGGTTACTATTCTTCTGCAAACTTTACCCTCTTCCATTTCCTTCCAGCGACTTGAAGAAGTATACATACATACTCCTGAGTATGTAGGGTATATCAGTTTGAAATATTCCTAAATAATTTAAGATTATCATTAAAAGTACTCAAATAATTTGAAAGGTTATATAATTTTTTGCACTGACTACAGCTAACATGCAGGACTGGTTTTGCCCATCTTATTCCTTATTCTTTCCTTAAGAATTAAAAAAAAAAGTAGTACCTGCCCCATGTAAACTATTCTAGGGCATTTTTTTCTAGAGTTTAGAAGCTTCCCTAATGCCCATCTTAAAATTTAAGGTGCATGTGAAATAAAAATTTGTACAGCCCACTTCACAAAATCTTATAAATGCTTTCCAATGTCCTACTTATGCTGCTAATATAGAGAGAGTAAAACATCCAAGCAAAAAAAAAAAGAAATTAGATGGAGGAAGAACATATATGTGTTTATTTTCAGGTGAGTTTCCACACCATAATCCAAGTCTGTCTAGGGATATACAATAAAAACTGCAACTCTCTCAATGGAAAAAAGTGGGGAGAAGACCAGAATGAGACACACAGACCTTGGAGATAGTATGCAAAAGTGTCTCTTTGTCATTTCATCTTTACCTTCTCGTCTGTTCGAGTGCTCTGTGTCTATAACACATTCACATTTGTCACTATCCCAGATCCATCCATTATGGCAAAATTTGTTGGTGAAAGGGCATCTAGATGAAAAAGAAATTGAGATAGGAATTAAAAAAAAATAGTTAGAGGCATCAGAGTCATTTGGCAAAATGAACCTGCTGGTGTGCTGGGTCTGCCACCTGTACCACATGAAGGCCTGGCACCTGTGTGCACTGCTGCTGCAAACAGAAGATTTGGGTCTGGGTGGTTCTGCTGTGAGCTCTCTGGCTCACAGCAACACAAGAAGCAAGTTCAGCACCTATTTCATATTACAGCCTTAGGAAAGAGCTACAGTTTTGCAGCTCCACTTTTCCATAAAACAGCTTTTCCTCAGGCAGGGTGACCTTTGTCCTGCAGTATTCATGTCATGTAACTCTATTCAATTTTGCCTTGCTGCCAGAAGGTTCAGCTCCAGTTTAAATTTGCCCATGCTCATGGATGCACAGGAGACTATTTCAGTGTAAGAAGGACAAATTGACTTTCAGGCCCTTTGCTCTGAGAGGGGAACTCAAAAACTGAAAAAGATTGAGTTTCTCCTGTATTTGTCAAGAGGATTTGGAGTGGCCAGCAGGCTGAGGGAGGGCTGGAGTGGCTTTGCTGAAATGACACTTCTCCCCACCCTGATGTCCAGCTGAAGGGCAGTGATGGGACAAGCCGAATGCAGGGCTTGACAGAGACTTTCAAGCTGACTTCTAGTGAGTTACTCAAGCTATTTGAGTTTCTAGAGTCTTTGTTTAATTTACGTAGCCTTTTGTCACCAGGAGTACTAGTATTTTATGCAATACTATAGTATTTTTGTGCAATACTATACAATGCTGTGAGGTCACTTTTCTCCAGTCCATGAGCCCAACAGATGCAAACCAAGACTGGATCAAAAAGTGAAAGGCCACGATTCACGTTGATTCTGACGTGACGTGCCATAAGGTATGGCAGAGGGCTTTAAAAAAGAACAGGGCACAGAGCTCAGTGTGCCCTGGGTAAATAACGCATGAGCAGAGTTGCCATGTCAGGCTGAAAACATCTGTGCACACATACCCAAATAACTCCAGTGGAACATAGTGCTGATATGAGCACTTGGAGTCCCTGCTCAAGAACCTAAAGGTCTTAGTTACTCCAGATGCTGCTGAACTGGCCTACAGTTTATTGGATTCTGATGTCCATTCACCTAAAATCCACATGGTTAAGGTGAACTTTCTAACCCTGAGTGATAATCAAGTTATTTGGAAAAACTGTAGGGATAACAGAAAGAGAATGGACCATTGTAACATGCAAATCAGAGCAAAACAATTTCAACATGTGTGGAAGTTTGCAAATGAGGGAACTTACCCATCCTCTTCTGGATACTGGACAGATCTTCGTATGATGGTGTACTGGTGGCGCTGGGTGTTTGATGTACACTTACAGGCTGTGTGATTGGCAATTTTGACGGGCACAGGCTCGGGAACACTTGTCAAGGGAACTGAGATCTCAAAGAGCTGGGTGGGAAAAATAACGTTTATTATTCAGTTTCCATTATGCAGTTAATATTTGGAGGTTTAAATAAAAATCTCATATTTTTTCCACCATTTTTCCCACCCTTGCTCTTTTCTAGAGATAGTTACTATAAATATAAATGAGCAGAAGCGCACTGAGGGTTTTGAAGAGTGAGAAATTCCCACCAAAGTAGGAACTTGCCAAAATGGGTATCCTAGTTCTGTATTACAGTTATTAAACACCCAGGATTACTCAAAATTATTTGCAAGCAAACACAAAAACCCCTTTTGGATATTAGGGCCAAATGGGAAAGAGGTAGGTGTTGAGAACTTTGTTCTTGGTTATATCATCAGCTGAATCTCTACCATTTACAGAACCAGCTACTAAACTGTCCTTGGGTATAATCACAGTATGCATCTTTAGGGACCTAACTTAACCCTCACAACCTCCTCAGAGAGGGAAGAAACAGAAGTAAATAGAGGAAAGTTCATTCTGCTTCAGCTGGGTTTCTGCAGGGAATCATCCTGGAAACATCTCTCTGTTGAATATAGCAGGAGCTTAAGGAGCAAAGCAGCTTGCCTTCAGTGCATCCAAATTGTTAGGAGTGATCTTTGAGTAGGCCTGTGGAGACTCTGGTTCCTTGGGCAGCTATGTGTAGGAGCTGTTGAAGAGATCCACACTCCCTCTGCCCCTCAAACCAGCTTCCTTCCCATGGAAACCAAAGCACTGGGCAGGTCTTGGTGTGCCAGCATGTCTTGGCTTAAAGCTGCACCCACCTGCAGGGACTGAGTATTCCTAAGCAGACTGCTTAAACATTAAAACTTAGGTGTTGCAGTGTCTTAACTCAAGGTGGCATTAATATCCTTCAGTGGATCTTTTATACCAAGGGAAAAAATATCCTCCTACTAATATGGGAAAATGGGAATAACTCCATTAGATTAATAAATCTGGACTGATGGTGTTGTATCCAGAAGTGGAACTTAGCTGTGGAGATTTGAGGAAATGCTTATTGTGAAGGATGCTAAAGGAATGTTACACTCTGCAACAAACTTATGAACTGCTGCTCAGAAAACACATAAGTAAAGAAATACTTTTTAGCCTGACCTAGCTCCCTGAGCTGATCAGATATCCTTTGTGTGTGGCCAACAGCTCATAACAGACTTCTCCTTTTGGTGTGGAATGAAAGCAATTAATGAGCATTGACGCAAGAAGGACAGGCCTTGGTTTATTTTACTCCAACTATATTCCAGTACAACCAGACACAGTGGAATTACATTCCAACAAACACAAAATAAATACAGAAGTGATTTGGACCTGCTCCCCATGAGGGCTTCAATTTTCTTTTTGAAACAACTGCACTTGACCTTTGTTCTGATTTAAAGAAAAGCCTTTTCACGAGTAGAATTTAATTTATTACGCCAAGTGAACTAGGAACGCACAAGGTGAAGGTCCATCATAGAGGACCAGTCTCCTGTGCTTCATCTGTGGGTATGAATCATAGAATCATAGAAAGGCCGGATTGGAAGGAACCTTAATGATCAGTTCCAACACCTTACACCCTCCCGTGGGCAGGTGTGCCACGCACTAGACCAAAGTGCTGACGAACAATGGATGGTTTCATCCACAGTGCGGATTCAAAGTGCCAAACTTGGAGCTCTGCTCAGCCACCCACTGGAGCAGGCTATCTCTGTACACAGCCTCTAGTAGGAGTCTACAAGAAAGAGGCTGCCTGGCTACTCTATGCTCAGTTTTTGTCACTGGTCATTGAAACTTGGGTATCGCCTGTTGCACCTATTTAGTAATCGACTACTGGTTTAAGCCTTTCTTTCCGTAAGAGACATGTGATTTGGGACATTCAGATCCTGAGGCATGCTAATTAAGAGCATCTGGTCTCTCCTGATGAATATGTCTCCTTTTCTGGCTTGCAAAATTGCACATTCAAAATTATCAGCCAGCCTTCTTGCCAAGGACAGTAGTGTTGAAAGGCAGTGGCCCAATGCAACAAAATTTCTGGGTACAGAGGATTTCTAGGAGATAATGCTCTCAAGGGGTCCCCAGTCCAAGTAACAATATATTAAAGAAAGATTAAACTTCTGATCATCACATGAGCCTGCAGTCCCTTTCTCAGGACCTGATTTTCCATCTCTACACATACATAAACAATTTCTAATAATGCAACGTGAATGTAAAATGCTATTGCACACTCCTGCATCCACTCCGCATGGATAAAAAATTAATTCTCCTGTTTGTTATGATAGTGCAGACAGATCTTTCATAACAGGATCTCAGAAACCAAACATCCTCCTTCCCCTCCCTTTTTGGTGAGCCAGGGTAAAAAGAAAACAGATGAATAGCCTCATTTACCGTTTTTGATACGTAAGTTGTACTTGTATTCATGCAGCTGAGACTCTCCTCGTTGCAGCAGCCTCCACATCTGAACACATTCACACAGGGAGGCTTGAAAAATTTGTTGGTTGTTGTACCCAGCTCTTTGGCAACTTCCACGCAGGTTTCCCTTGGCACACACTGGGTCTTTTGCCATTCTTCATCTATGACTGGAGAAAACACCATTTTTATGAACAATCATGGCAAAGTTAAACCTCTTGATTAGTGAAGCAGAAGCATTATATAAATAAATATGGAGTTCTGGCAGGCCATTTGCACTTACTTGGATCAATTTACGCTTATTAGGATCAATCTAAGGTCCAGAGAGAGTCTGAGTGCAAAATTATCCCAGTAATTTTCACCACCTGCACTGGCAGAGAGGTTGTTGCATTTATCTGCCTTTAGCTTTCAATGCAAATGACCAAAATCTCTGTTAATTCCAGCAGATTACGTAGAGCTGCATTGATTTCCTTCAGCTGAGAGTCCCCAGCTCCACAGTGTCTGTCTGACAAAGCTGCCCCACACCCTGCTCCCCTTTGCTCCAGGGTAGCCTTCCTTACTGTCATTTTATCCTCTCTCGGAGTGTGCCCCACCGCGGGCTCAGCAGAGCCTGGGCCTGAGTGCAAAAGCACATTAATGATTAACAGATTCAGAGGGTATTAGTACTCCTGGTGGATGTCAGCCAGCCAGCACCATTTCCAAAATGCCCGATGAAATCCAAGACAAACAGTCTCACACCTCAGGACCAGCAGGGGGTTCAAGTCTGAATAACAGGAATATGAATCCAAGCGTGAGTTGTCTGTTCAAAACACCATGGCATCTTTCGAATACTGAATTGTTGTAGACTAGTAGACCAGGCTTGACTGACTTGTCAAATTCTGACTGTGAGAAGGAATGCATTAACTGCCTGAACCAGACAGAGAAAACAGTGACAGCTACATAATGCAGTCTTGAGTATTGTCAGGAGGTGGCCTTCCTCTTTTTGCCTTTTGCTTACTTGATTCAAGTTATGGAATTCCTCATGAGTCATCAATGCTTATGCTTTAAGTTCTTCTTAAAATGATGAAAAACATTTGTCCTCTCTACCTGCTATATTAGGCTTCTGAAAGACGAAAAGCAACACTTATACTATTAAAAAAATGCTCTCCCATTGCAGTCCACCTCCCTACTGTTGTAAAAGCAGTGTCTACATTTACAGTGAAGTTCTGAAAAAGAAAAAATTTTGGTATACTTTTAACCTCCATGTTATACCTCATCTTTAGATGTATATCTATTTTTCTCATTCCAGACTTTCCTTTTGTTATTTTTAACTTTTTATTCAACTGACTTTGTATATTTAAATTATTTTGTTTATCCCTGCAAAGTCCTTTGACAGGGTTGATTTGCTCCATTTTTCAGTCATGCAAAGAGTATAGGAAATGAGTTCGATGTCTGAATTGTGAAGAAGAGGCATAAATTAAGAGAAGAATAATCATTAAAATTTATAGAATTTTTTAGAGTAATGTTAGTCTATCAAAGTAGCAATCTAATTCTAACATTAAAATAGAAAATAAGTATTTGCCAAACTCATTAAGGTTTGTGCATGTAATCACTTCAGATGTCACTTCAATGAGCATAAGCAGCAATGACCTTTCCATCTACACACATCCTGACTTTATTGACCACTTCTTTAGCAGAAGGGCTGTTACAGGAGCTGGCCTCCAAGGAAGGGGGTGTCACATCTAGCTCAGAAGCCCCGTGGTCACCCTGATCTTTTCTGTGACCAAGCACAGGGCAGTTGCTGAGAAATTTGGCTGTGATACAGTCTCCAGCTTGGAAGTGCTGCAGTCCTTAGTGACTGAGCAGCTCAGGGGAGACTGTGGTTAGATGAAGTGGCACAAACTTTCAGTGAATTCATTGTTAAAGCTTTAGAAAGGAGGAACAAAGTCCTGAATTCTCCCAGATGGAGTTTGGAGTGCTGTGGAAGATATTCAAGTAAAACAATGATGAGTCCTGACCCAGCCTTCTCATCAAAACATTTTATTAAAACAAAACAGATGACCTTGGCAAAAAGGTCACTGGTTAATGACTAGAAAGGGTGTGGGAAAGAAATACATGTTTATGGGCTTGGTTTTTTCAAAAGGAGTTTGAGTACCTTGAACATATTAGTATATTAAAACAAAAGTAGTTTCTGTCCTGGGATAATTCCGCTTTGAATGGAAAAATGGAGAAGACAGCCCCATGGGTTTTTTAAACTTGAATTTCGGCAACTTGACTTTTAATGAGAAAGCTGATGTCTCTGTGTCTAGAGTTAGACTTTCAAAGGGAAAATAAGAAGCAACCTATAGCTCTTCCAAACAGAAAATTCCATCTATATGACCACTGTAAAACAGAACCACAGAAAAATTTCATTTGGAAGGGACCTTAAAGATCATCTAATTACAACCTCACTGCTGTGGGCAGGAACATTTTCCTCTAGACCAGGATGCTTAGTGTTCCATCCAGCCTGACCTTGAACACTTCCAGGGATGGGTCATCCACAGCTTCTCTGGGTGATCTGTTCCAGTGTCTTCCTAATACCTAATCTAAACTTACTCTCTTTCATCTTAACGCCACTGCCATCACCGCATGCCCTTGGGAAAAGTCCCTCTCCAGCTCTCTTGTAGCTCCCTCTTAGGTACTGGAAGACTGTAATTAGATCTCCATGGAGCCTTCTCTTCTCCAGGCTGAACAGCCCCAGCTCTCTTAGCCTGTCTTCATGGGAGAGGCGCTCCAGCCCTGAGACCATCTCAAATTAGCCACAGCACACTAAAGGGCAGAGTGACCTTATTACCTGAACATTATTTACATTAGAAACATTAAGTTACATGATTCTGCCATTGAATTTCAGTATGCCTGATCTCAGTAACATTTAATAACGTCCCCTGTTGTCATGCTGTTTGGACAAAAGGGGTATTTTAATTTTGCAGACTAAATGAGCAAGGGTAAATAGAGGATTACAGCACTTGACTCTGGGTACTACTTCTAATAACTCTAGGGATTTTTAAAGTTGCTGAGTAGAATTATAAAGGTATGTAGGCAAAATAAAAGGCATCTTAATTGTTCTTCATGTGTGTATTTGTTTTATCTTTTTTTTTCTGTACAAAATTTCTTTGAAAACTGTAAAGTCATGCCTATGATATGAAAACCCTCTTCACACAGGCACTTGTATACTCATTTCTGTGTTGTGGCTCAGAAAAGCAATTTAAAGCCTTTGCTGAGACATAATTTGGTTGAGTAATGGTGTGTGAATGTGGCTGGGGTTGTTGTAAAAGTGGTATTGGAACAGGATCAGCAATATCTGATTTCCCAAAAGGAAAGTGATATGATAAAATCATGTCAGCGTAAAGACAACAAAAAGATTATCTCAGCCTGTCCTTTATTAGACTACAGTTTAGCTTTGCTGTAGGATGTCCATTTACTAGACCAAAATTTAATAACTAATCCTTTGGTTTATATCCATGAATATGTAATGCCTCTTGAGCATCACAGCTACAAGGAATATTCATTCTTGCTCTGGCTGAGGGAGTAGGTGGTGATTCTCTGCTTTCAATTGCTGGTTGGTTGCTTCAAGGTCTACTTTTCTCTGGAGAAACTTCCTCAAACAGATCGAGGTTAGGACAACATCTTCTTTCTCTCAATTCCCACACAGACACTGCTGCTGGTGCAGTGCCTTATATCAGAGCACACCTAATAAAAAAGGGATTTCTATGCCTGCAGTAAAGTTAATTCATTTCTGCCTGCAAGCAAGTTCTGAGCTGCAGCACAATGCTGCTGCCCAGCCCCTCAGCCACTCATTCTGACCTGTTTTTTTTACATTGACTTCTTTTTCTGTTGTGGACTGACAAATCCCTGCACAGTACATCTTCTCTTTGGAGAGTGCGCAGAGAACAATAACCTGTTTTGGCCATGAAACAGGGAGGTGTACTTGGGCTGTTGTCTGACATTTTTTATAAGAAGTCATTTTCCAGTAATGCCCTGTTGCTTCCAGTATGGATGTATTCTGGGAACCCCCTTACTTACTTAATGGTTTACTGCACAAGAATCAGGGAGGGGTCTTGAAGCTGAGATCAGACTTGGCCACAAACCTGCACCTACCTTTCAGTGTGTCGATATCATAGAAAGCAGCAGCAAATCTGGTAGAGCGATGTGAAGCAGAGCGGGAGTCTAAGTTGGTCAGGCTCTTGAGCTTCAGCCTGCATTTCCACAGCTTCCAGTCCTCAGAGTGAGTGATGTGAAGCAGCTCTTCCAGGCTGGATGCTCTCCTAATCTGCTGTTCTGACCGCTCCAATGCTGACAGGGATGTCCTCTGGAAGGAAAAGGGGAAGTCAGAAAGCCAGTACTTAACAGCCTGTCCCTAGTGCAACATGTGGAGCCCTTGTACCAAAAGGCAGCACATTCCTGAGAGTACCTGGGAAAACAGGAGCACACAGAGATGTCCCAGGTTTAGACAGTTCCCAGCACCAGGCTAATCTGCAGGACCTGTGCCCACATTAATTGGGAAGGGGAGATACCCACTTCTTCACCTTCTTCATCACAGCCCTCAGAACTAGTTGACAAATGCAGACTTTACTGTGTCCCTGGTCTCCAGGGAACCTGGCAAACACAGATCACATCGCTGCTGTCCTGATGTCTCTGGACTCATGCCAGAGCGAATCCCAGGTCACTCTACAGGCAATCTGAATCAGCTCAGCTGGTGAGCCCAGCCCATGTGCCTCTGCAACAAGCCACCCCAGGTGCCAAAACTCTGGTTCCAGCCATGAGACACCACTGCAGGGTCAGGTGATACAGCTGGAAGCTGCTCTGAGTACGAGGGCTCATCCACATGGCAGGCAAACACAACATTCCACAAGCTGCAGAGCGCAGGATGCATCTGCCATCTCCCATGCTGGCTACACTTGGGTTATGCCCGAGTCAGCCAGCATGGCCTCATGTCCAGCCTCAGGGCTGCAGCTGGGCAGCAGCATTAGCACAGTCACTGCTAATCACATTCCACCTGTGTGATGTTCAAAATCACTCTGCTCCCATTGGAGAAAACTCCCTACAAAGACCTACACCATCAGTAAGAAGTTAATGTTCACTTTAAAAATAGCTGTGTAACACTTAATATTGCACAGAATCCCATAACAATACTGCTTTCTTTGGCTGCTGCTTTCTGACATCTGTGTTTGTGCCTTTATCAAGGCATTGAGTACTTATTTCCACTGACTCACCAGATCTGCTGAAAATATAGTCTCCAACACAAGTAAGAGGTTATCTTTGTAAATGTCTGTGTTGCACTGGGCTGGTGCTCTCTCAACTGTATTCTCTGGTCGTACAGTGAACTGTATTTTTTGACTTGCAAATAAAGGGCTGCAGTGCCAGCTGTCATAAATAAAATTCCATATCTTTAAAGCAAAGCTGTAGTACAAGAGGCTATCTATGAGGTGTGTAGCAGACAGCTACAGTCCGAACCAGTAGCGAGCGAGTGCTCTGTATAGGATTGGGGAAGGGGGGAGGGAAAGGGCCACCTATAACAGGAAGATCTTTAGATGAGATCTGAAATCCAAGCACTGAGTGCATCTGTTACTTGTTATAAAAACATCTGTGGCATTTATTTTGCAACAATACAGATGTTAGCCTGTACACATAGGCCAAGTTCGTTTTTGGGTAATTACCTTCCACTGACCTAAAATTCCCTAAGTAGTTAACTCAGAAGAAGTTGTTTGCTCTCCTTTTATGCCCATACAGAACATGGTATTGCACTTTAGAAAGTTGCCATGTTTCATTACAGAGATGGCTGTTTCATAGGTGAATGATTTCTCATGCATTTCATATGTGGTAAAAACTGAAAACTCCATCTCAATACTTATGGACAAATAGCTCAGAAGGAATGTGAATACTTAGCACCAGTAACTGAATTTCAAGACAGTTTTGCAAGCAAGACACCCAGAATTTTGCTGATCCAGGAAAGATGAAATTCAGCTTGAGGTCAATGTGTCAAGGCTTATTTGTTCTAAGAACCACAGCCTATGTTCACTCCCATTCACAAAGTGTCTCCTCACTCTTGCAAAACATGCAAGCGTAGGACCAGCACTGGCATTGTAATGGGACCAAAGATATCAAAACTGAACTCTATTAAGCATTGACATTTTTCCTCTCTCTTTGCGGTAAAAAAAAATGTTCTAGCTGAATCAGCATCCAAGACTTCTAAACTAGATTGAATTTACAGACAACCTGTAAAATGAGATGATAGCATTCTGGAACTTAGAAGATATATCCCTGCACTTCTTGTAAGAGTCAGCAGTTTGGGGAAAATAGCTTCTCAATTTCTTTTACTTACATATCAAGAGGTTTTATTAGTCATAGAATAATAGAATGTTAAGGTTGGAACAGACCTCTAAGATCATCAACCAAGCACCACTGCTGTGTTCACCACTAAACCAAGCCCTGATTATTATATGAGTAAAATAAGGTTTAAACCTAAGATGAATGAGCATAGAAAAAGTAGCAATACCTCCTTTAGATTTTATCTAAAGCAAGAATTTGTACTGTTGTAAGGACTTTTTCATTTGTAGTTATACAAATTCCATAATGTCAACCAAATACACTGAAATTAACAAAATTTATGCCTTCACAGGTACTAATATATAGAAGGGTCATTAGTAGAGGTCGTTTCTATACCAAAAAAAAAAAAAGCATCTCCAATAGGATTTGAATGCTGTCAATTAAAAAAAAGCCACCTCTGATATTGATGCATAATAGTGCTACTGGCAAAGTCTGCCTAGGTATTCAGGTTGTTCCTTCTCTTACTGCTTTTCATATATTGGAAATTGGAGGGTATGGTCAAAGGAAAAGGAAGGAGCTGTGCTCATTGCAGAATTGGCTCTGCCATCATCAGAAACGTGTCCTAATTAACCTAGCCATGATCATCCAAAACTCTCACAGAGTTACCACTTCTCTGTCAGATCCAGCTCTGCTCAACATTGCCTGAGCTATTCAACCCTGAAGGGAACCTGTTTGCCCTTCTCTTATCATGTTTCCTAACACCTATCCAAGCTCTGCAGTTTGATGGGATCATTTGTTGCCTACCGTGATAACACAAGAATAATTGTATTCCTTCTTCTTCTATTTGAGTTCTTCCTGAAGGGAACAGACTTTTGCAGCTGAATTTTTAGCTTCTTCACAAGATTCCCTATCCTGTACAAAATTTCCTGATGCCCTTTCCCCTAACAACAGCACTGAGATAAAGTACAGTGTTTGCCTCTGAGCATTGCTAACACTAGGCAAGATTGTGATCTGAAGGCACTCCTCGTGTTTAAGGGAGGTCTGGATCTCTAGTTGTAGGTTTTTACACTGGGGACATCTATTTTGTTTGTGAGCTAGTTGTCCTGAGCTCCTTCTGTAGCAAAGACAGAAAAATACAGACACTTCTAAAGCATGATTCATTTGAAATTGCACTGAAAGACTTTTTGCTGGGTGACCAGACCAAGACCACAAGAAGTACCAGCATGGTAGATCTTTGGTCAAACCTATCTCAACACAGCTATCTGGGGTATGAAACATCTGAAGAGAAACATTGAATTTTCTTCCAATCTTGCTAAGTGTCAAAACAGGAAGAGTGAAAAGCCCCTTATGTGTTTCTTTTGATTCATTTGAGACTACTACAATGCTTTAATCTAAAATGTTGTTCTAAAAGCTTGCTAGAACACACAGCAGACAGTTGAGCAACCAGAAGGACATCCTCACTGTAAGACACTTTGACCATAGAGGTGGCTGTCCACAACTTAAAAGCATTTGAAAGTAAAAACTTAAAAAATGAAAAGCATAGAAGGTGCATCAGCTCCATTAGCAGGACCAAGCCCTACAACCTGACCTGCTTCTGCTGGCCACCCTCTTCCTACAGCACAGCAGCATCAAGTAGTGCATTGTCATGAAATCTCTCCAAAGCATTCATTTCTGGTTATGCTATTTTGAAAAGGACAGCACCAAATTTAAAACAGAGCCTCTTATGGTCTCATGGCATGGATGAAGTGCCATAGGGCACTGTGCAGATGTGGAGAGTTCTTTCATACACTGCTGTTCAAATTCAAGTCCTGTTTAGATACAGACATACTCTGGCTGACTAAATAGACCTTCTTCAAAGAGTGCAGCTTTGGACAGAAATGTGAATAAATTAATAAATGCTTCAAAATGTGAAATTGGAGGAGGGTGTTAGGTTCAACAGAGTCCCAAACTTACCTGTCATGTGATCTTGGACTTTATACCCTCTCACGGATAGCAAGTGGACAGCAGTTAAAACTAGCATTTGATCAGGAGGGGAAATCCTCACTCAGCCACAGAGCAGGGGAAAGATACATAGGTGCCAAACTGACATTTCACTGACATTTCTGGGACACCCAGCTCCTCACAAAAAGCAAGACAAACAGAACCATTGACTGTCTGCTTCTCCTGACTGTAGCCATCTGCACACACTCCTTCCCACTTTTAATATATCCCTACCACCCTTTTCAGTCTTTCTCTGATAACTATAATCTTTCCATCCAGGTTCCCCTCCATTTCTCCACTTTGCTCTCAACATCTTGAACTGCTTGGATACCACTGTGCTTTTATATAGTTTATTTTCCCTTTTTCCCCTGTATTCTGCTATGTAGGAATCTAAGGAAACCTGTCTCAGGCTGAACTGCTCAGCCTCCTGGTCCAGAGGAACATTGATTTTTTTCCCTTTCAGGCCCTCATCCAACTGTCCCTTACATTGACACAGATTTTGGTAGTCAGTTCAGGTGAGCTGTCACCATTGTGAAAGTTGTTGGTTGTAATGGTTGCAACCAAGACATGGAGCAGAACTTTCACTGCACTTGGCATGTGTGGAAAGCAACAATAGGAAGCAAAATTATGAACTCTGGCCCCAGAAAGCTTAAAATATGCATTAAGACTTAAGAGAAAAACAAATCAGACAAAGAGTCATTGGGAAAGGGCCACAGAAATGTCATTTGCATGCTCCCAAAATGAAAAAATTACCTGTGCAGATGTATCACTGGAAAGCTCCAAATATCCTAAACTTTCAGTACTCATCAATGCACACCCCATAGCTCACCAAAGACATAATGCTATTCCTGGTGAGAAATGTTTGAGTAGAATTTATCAACAACAAATATCAAAGTAGTAGGTTTAAGTAGTTTATTCTTATCTCCTCAGCTTGCTGCTCCTCTTAATGTCATTTTTTCTAAGTACCTTATCTAAAAATGGATCCCATTCCCCAAGATAAAAACCAGATTCATAATTAAATGAAGTTGCATGTTTTTCAAAACACCGACCTCTCACATGTTCCAAAATTATTCTTCAATTCAAAGAGGAATATCTGTTTTCCTCTATTTTGGCTATGACCAATCACCAGGAAATGATAACGCAAGTTAGCACTGTGATTTTTGGATAATTACAACTCTTGTCCTTCCAAAAGAAACCATAATGGGCTATCTGTCTTCTTCCTAGCAATCTTAGATGCCAGAAAAACCCTAAAAGTAGTCAGCATTGGAAAGGAACAAGAGAAAAAGCAGTGATACATTCAGTGGCCTTTCCCGCCTTGGACACTGACTGAGATCAGGCACTGAGTTCATTTCCCCACTGATTTATGCTAGTCCAATGTTTAGCTTATGCACCATGTCATACAGATGCACAATCCCACAGACAGCCTGCACTGTTCAAACTGGGCTCTTTCTGGAGTATTACTATTGACTATAACCTGTCAGGGGCTGCAGCTCTGCAGTTTGCACCTTTTCTCCATCCTTGACAAGCTCCTAGGTTTCCTGCTTAGGAAAAATACATCAAAATTATGTCTAAGAAAGCCAGCAGAACCTACTTTTGCAGAACTCCTTTTTTTTTTTTGCATGTGCTGCTCTTTTCATCATGGCACAGGTGGTCTTTGCATTAGTTCTGTGTTTCAAGACCTCCTGGAGGTGTTTTGAACAACAGAGGAAAGATGTGGAGTGCAACAGTAAAAAAAGAGGCCTGCTAAGGTCTTAAATTAATTTGAGGACCCATAGCATAAATACATGTGAGGTTGTATTTAAGAATATATCTGCATGAATGATCTGCATTGATGATGCATAAGAATAATACTTTGTGTGCATGAGAAGGCAAAAATAAAAATTGATTGAAATCCATATTTTGCTAAATCTGCTCACATTTCACTCTGTACTCAAGCACACTCACAGACCCAGGAAATACATCCTGAAAGCTTTACAGCTTTCAGAAAAATATGACTATTTTCCTTAAGCCCCAGCCTCACAGTCTTTCTCCACAGCAGGACATAAACCTCTGCTTAAAGCTAAACACATGTAAGAACTCTTCTGATAAGGAATGTTTTTCTGAGTTAGGGTCACAGATGCGATCATGGCAAATGCTGCATAAATACCAATGGAAATTTTTAAAATTACCACTGTGTCTGAGGCCAGGACATATGATTAAGGAACCTCTTGATAACCTTGCACTGTTTTATGATCCATCCTCTCAGCAGCTAAGCAATAGAAAGAAGGTAACAGACTTATCTTGCTGAAAGCAGATTGTGCTGCATAGCACAGTGATGATTCTCTTAATGCCATTGTATCACAAACTTGGCTGAACAGGCTTAAGATAAGGTCAGACTAAAACTTTCAAAATTAACCAATGTGTGGGGTGGAAGTTTTGTCTCGAAGTGAGGGCACAAAGAGTACTGGCAGCATGTGAGGACATTTTGAACCCTTATGCCAGCGTTGTGTGCTTTACACAGCTGTAGCTTCAGCAGCATTCAGGCCAAGAGAAGCCATGTAGAAGACAAAGACTTGATGCAACCAGAAGGTGAATTCCCTCTATTTCAGTGCTGCCTGAAGGCCAATCTCAGAACTAGACTCAAACCAGTTTAAATACTAGGTAGATGAGTCATCACCACATGAAAACACCAAGGAATTTTGCTTCTGTGTATGCTACACCTGAAAACAACCTCCTTTTCTTCCATGATGCATTCCCCAAGGTGTTTTTACCACAGTGTATAGGCTGATTACAGTTGCATGCTCATCTTGTGGAGATAGAGTGCCTACAGCTCTCTGCCATGCCACAATTATTAAAAATAAAAAATAATCTAATTCTATGATTCTATTCACCCAAATGAATTCGAACTATTTATCTGAGACTCCTCTTATAGATAATGGAGAAAAATAGGTCCACTGGGTGAACATTCATCTCATTCTAAAGCCTGTTGAATCAACTGTGTTTCCAAACTGCCTCTTCCTCTGCACGGATGCTGAAGGACGAATTGGCAGATCACCATCTTAGCTGTAAGATGGAGAGGAGTAAGCTGTAAGTGAGGAGACCTGAACCCCACTCACCTGTAAGTAGTCAAATGAGATTAGATAACCTCTCCTAATCCAAAGCACAAGCAATTTATGAGGTACACAAATATAACCATCCAGGAAATACAACTGCACCAGGGTTAGAAGGACCTGGGACTGGCTGAAGGCCAGCACTGGCAGAGGAAAGCACTCCATTCCCTGCCTCAAAGCCACGGTGTCGTTGCCCAGCCATGCTGTAGCTCACAGCACACAGACTGTGAGCTGATGTGGCCAGGGAACTGCAAGGGAGTTCCCGTGGAAAAATTTTGTTCTCTCTTGGCAGGAAAATGAAGCAGCTCCTGCCATTGTGAAGCCAACACAAAGAACTACATTTTCTTGGTAAGAATAACAAGCTTGTGTGGAGTTTTTGCAGTAAGGAGAACTCTTTTGATGGTTTTCATCATTATTAGTAGTATTTTTAGCACTGTTGTGTCTCCTGTGAGTTTCAAGTCAGGTACAAACACAAAATAACGAGATGATACCTAACTTGGTGTCTATAGCCAAAGCAAAAGAGAAGGGAAAATAGAGGAAGGCATTAATCCAAAGAGAGTACCAAGGAAACACAGAAGATATTGCTCAGAGTGATTTGGAGGCCATGATTTTGAGGTAGCAGAGGCTCAACCATTGCCCAATTTTATCATAACAAATATTGTCTATAATACAGCATCTTGTATCCTTGGAGTGTTGCACAATGGGTAATAAAATAGTGAGAGAATCTTCTGCAGCTTGAAAACATGAGGCTTGGAGGAGTGACTTACAGCCCTATCAACAAGCAACCCATAAATATCCATCATGAGGCATCTAACTCTGCCACATGTCTGACACATTAGCATGCACCAATTTTATCATCACATTGTATTTCATTTCCGAGGAGAGAAAGAACATTTACTTTTCAACAGCTCCAGCAAAGTCATAATTTTGATTCTTTGTCAGCTATGAACTTCTGATATATGAAGTTGCATCCCTGACTGTATTCCCTCTGGAAGCATGACTGTACATTATTAGTGCACAAATAACCTATTTTTAATTATAGTGAACATGACCACAGAGAGACAAAACGATTAAATATTTTGACTTCCTACTAAAATTGTTCTCTGAAACATGATAGGCTTGTCGTGGGATTTTTAAGTGCCTATTACAGTCTTTGTAATCTTGAAGCATGGATGAAATTTCAGGAGCATGCAGTACTTCACTCTGCCTTCAAATGTTGTAAACAAATACTCAAATATCTTCTAAAAATGTTTAATCTCTCTCAGTGCACTGCCTTTTCCAGACTGAACATTCATTTAATCATCACAATAACAGCATTAATTACCTGAAGGGGCATTCTGTTTATAGTGGGGACAAATTTAGGCCCTATGAGGCAAATTTCCAGCTGTCACTTTTTAAAAAGGGTGATTTCTCCAGTAAGAGCTGTATTGAAAGCATACAGCTATTTTATCCAAGTATATAGCAAAAAATTTCTAAAGAGAAAAAAAATCTCCCCTGAAAAAGCTCAAGGACTGAAGAACATGCACAGGAAAATTTTGCTTCCCTCACCCACAGCCTGTGCAAAACCTCTCTGCAGTTTGCCTTGAGAGTTAGGGTGTGTTGGCCTTGGCCATGCATCCTCTGAGGAACGGGTGGCTGTGGGAGCACACCACTTCGTCTCCAAGTCCTGTGTGCCACGGCTCCGGGAAGAGAAGCTGCACAGAGCCCTGGCCTGTTAGAAGAGCAGTGTGGAGTTGCCAGAGCAAAGAAAGGAAAGAAGGACTGACAGATAGATTATTGTGGGTTTGGGAGGAACATAAAATGGTCAAACCAATAGTCTGGCCAGGTGTTGTGTGAGGTGGCAGAGGGCTGCCAGGGAGATATTGACCCTGGCATGTGA
Organism: Erpornis zantholeuca; assembly: GCA_013400515.1. Classification (NCBI taxonomy): domain Eukaryota; kingdom Metazoa; phylum Chordata; class Aves; order Passeriformes; family Timaliidae; genus Erpornis; species Erpornis zantholeuca. The sequence goes on from VZTN01016452.1 coordinate 150,248, forward strand.
CCCTGAGATGTGACTGACTGTCACATTTCTCACTGATACATTTGTGATGTTTGAGGGCCTCTTTTGCTAAAACCTTGTCAGTGCATTTTCTGACTGAGACAAAAAAACAGAGGAGGAGGAAGCTCTAGACAGCTCCTCCTTATGTTCAACATGGTAAAAAGCTTTCTCCAGACACCCCTTCCTGGGAGTCTGTCTCTTGGGCTCCAATTTAACTTCCACTGAAGAAGGAGACCTAATTACCCTTTTTCTAAACTTGGTGGTCCAGGTGGTGATAAAACAGCTTCTACTTTAGCTGAAGATGGTATATTTTCACAAGTAAATCATATTAACTACTCCGTGGCTTCAAGAGAACAGCTGGTTTTTATTTTGAATGGCCTTTTGAACTAGAATAGATCTTTTGTGGTGCTACAGCAAACAAATCAGACTTCTTGCACTTTAGTAGCATGCTTACATTATAAAAATCCTTGGAGATGAGACATTTTTGTTGCTGTATTCTCTCTTGAATAAATCAAAATATTGAAAGCAAATAACTGAAAACATGAGAATCGGACATAGTTTTGTGGAAGCATGAATCTCAGAATATTTCATATAATTTTTCATGTCCAAAGCAGAGACTCATAATATTTTATCAAAATACCTCTCCCAACTGTATACTTTTAGCCAGTTGAGTCTTTACACCAAAATGAGGCACTTTTTTTCCAGCCAGCAAACATTTGGGTATTAGCTACAACTCTTATTAAATAGAGGCATCTTCCACAGCCGTCTTTTGGCTCTCATGGGAAACATCCTCCCGTTGTGATTTCGAAGGTAACAACATCCACTGTGCATCAGTTTGTTGGCAGTAATGGAAAAGCTGCAGTGGTAGATGAAAGAAAAGAGTTGGTCTTCTAAGGTATGGATTTTCGTCCTGTTCAAACCTAGTCATCTACATCGAGAGTTTACCTTTTAGGTCTCTCCTACGGTGATCATGCAAATTATATTCACTTGGTAAGTAAAAAACAGGTGCTTTGTCATAAATGTCCAGTGTGGTAACTCACTGACATATTCTAAATTCTACTGACAGCTTTGGGAATCTTACAGTACATTTTCTGAACCTCTACTTATATGCTTGTTCATATGGCCCTGCATTGCTGCAATGTGTTGAGGCAGATGTGCTGCTCAATACAGAGCACAGCTAGAACATTACCACTTCACTGTACACAAGGTTAGGTGCTGGCCCAACACTATGACAGGGTGCAGACATCAAAAATAGAATATTAAATGTGTTTACAGAGCATGTGTCCAGGCTGTGGTCACTGTCTCTTGATATTGGCCATTCCTTGGAAGTCACCGGCATTTGGAGAGTGAGTTTGGAATGGCTCAGTAACAGAGACCTGGATGAAATCAGATGACTATGTTTTCTTTTAATATTTGAAAATATTTTTTAATGTGATGAGGAGTCCTTTAGTTAGAGCTTTCATTGGTTTTTGGGTTTGCCCCAAGACACTTTAATAAATGTTTTGGAAGTGTGACTAGCCAATTGGACAGCTGGGTTTCAAAATGTCACTTCACAAAGCAAAGCCATTGCCAACACTGAATGAACTTATGTTACCCCTGTCACATGCACACATTTTCCTGGAATTGTAGTTTTTCTTGAGTAATATTTCCCTAGCAATTCAGAAAAGTATCCTAACATGGTTTCTGAGTCACTCTGCTAATCAAAGTGAAAAGTTTTGCCTGTCTTTATGGCACATTCTCTATGTGCAAAGAGACATACGATATAGTAACATGATGCAACTTTTTCGCAATTCAACATGACTCAAATAGAATTCCCTGCCCAGCTGCACTCAGACAGTGACCACAGTGCAGTGGGTGACCGTGAGCTCTCAAACCCAAGGCAGCATGCTTCCCACAAAAGCACGGCTCAGGCAAACCCATCCTGACACCCCAAGAGTGAGGAAGGCAGTCGCCCCTTTCCCAACCCATTCATGTGGTGCCCACAGGGGCTTGCCAAATCCCACCAGTCCAGCTGCATGTTGTTTGTGCTCAGAAGGGCTCTGTGGAAGCACAGGAACCCTAGATGGCGTCCTACCACCAGCTGAGTGGCCGCACACGTTAAATCGCGTTTGGGGGGAAAACATAAAAAATACGCAGCTCTCCTTCACAAAGGAAGGAAGCTGGATTTTTCTTAATGAAAGGAAACTAAAATAGCCTGTGCAATTGTTCTGCTGTTCATTGATACAGAAGGCCATCTCTTTCACGAGGATGTTAAAAAAAAATTCTGCTTGCCCTTCCCATGGGCAAAGGGGGTCTGTGCAGCTGTAGTGGGGGCATCAGCATTTTTTTTCCACTCCTCAAATCCCAGCAAGATGTGTGAAGATTTGCAAAGCATGCTGGGGAGGTAGGAAGCAGGTGGAGAAGTAGATAAGGGAATGGCACATAGCGAGAAGAATAAGAAATTTCTCAGGAATAAGGGTTTCTGTAGGAAAGTTAAGGTATCAGATTTACTCCACCGCAGCAGCATATCTCAGGTTGTTTCTCCTCCTGAGCAATACAGTAGTTTTTGGGACTACATCTCAAAACCAAGTCCAAAAAAGGGCAAAGGCCAGTTTTGTAACTGGACTTACTTGCCCTGAGATCAAGGCCGAAAAGAAGCACAGATCCTGCTGTGTGATAACTACATAAAGCCTTGTACAAGTTTCTATAGTGGGAATAAGAATAAATGACTTATCACCTACAACAACTGTACCTTATTTATTTTTCCCAAATGCCAATATGATGTTCACAGGAGATAAGACACAAGTAAACCTTATTTGGAATAGGGCCAGTGTTGATGAGAACAAAATCTGCAGACACCAGGGCAGAGGTCTCACAAGCCAGAGTTTGCAGCAGTTTGTTTTTCTGTTTTCAGGCAGACTATTTCTCTCTTTGCCCCCTGTGGGAGCCTGCACTGATACCACGACACCAGTGGTTAAAAAAAACACAAATGCCTGTGGGGAGAAAGCACCAGTAGGTTGCAATAAGCAGAAACAAGCAAGACTTGCTGAGCCCGAGCTGATGGCTTGTTTTGGCTGCCTTCAGACCATTAATGAACAAAAAGATGGCCCACTGCCCTCTGAACCTGCTTTCTTGCCTGCCCTTGGCCTCACAGACTTTCAGATGTGAGCTACAACTGATGGCAAAGTTTAATTAGTGCTGTCTTAATTTCAAACTGCTGATTATTGGATTTCTCAAATGATGCATCTGCTCAATCTACGCAGCCTGGTGTACTTTTCTAAGCTCTGCTCTATCCTCAGACATTTCAATCCTATCTGAGACAGACTGGATTGGATCAGCAGCTGGGAGGGATTTTTTTGCTAGTTCACATGAGCGAGAACTGTTCTTGATAAAGTAGCAGTGTGTTAGTAGTTGCCTTTCCAAAATCACGAGAGCCAAGGACGGATGCTGTGTGGCATGAAACAATACAGGATTGTTCTGTTTTCCTTCAGCGTACCTTGTCAAGACAGTAGCAGATAGGTCAGAACAAATTCACTTTCCTCAACTTCCCTGATAGCTTCTCACTTCTGAAGGAAAAACACAATCATTTCTGCAGGAAAGCTGTAAGTCTATTTTCACACATTTTTGGCTCATTGTGCCTATCAGAGATGGTAATCACAGAGAATCAAAAGCAGCAGTGACAAAACTGGGAGAATTAAATACTTCTGTAAACCACAATTTCATAATATTTGTTTAGAAGAGTTTCCTAACTTTGAAAGGAAGCTGGATTTGAGGATGAAAACCCTAGTTTAAACAGAGAAATTGTTTCCAATGGCATTTCTAGTTGCTTTTTCTAGCAGTTGAGCACTTGGCTGAAATTTCAGGAGTTGCCTTTGAGGAAGAAATCCCACAACATGGGCGATTTGATAGAATCAAACTTTTCTAGAAACAGAGCAACATTTGCAAGCAGGTTTTAGAGAGCTGTGCAGCTCCATGTGAAAAACAGTGTCAGTTATAACTACAGAGACAAAAGCTGACAGCCAGCTCTGCTGCTCAGGCTTCCTCATGGAGCTCTGTTTCAGTCGTACAGACAGACAGACTGCAGCTGGCTCTCAGAAAGGAGATGTAAAGACCTTCCTGATTTCTTCTGCCCATGGTCTGGTGGCTCCCCACTATTTCCATGCCTTCCCAAGGGCAAGGCATTCTCTGCTTAGGTGGTCCAGGGCCTCAGGACGATGGGGAAGTGCTGGTTCACTCTCACCAGTGACAAGGACTATGTACCAGCTGTGTTTGGAAAGTGGCTTCCCCCTCTGTCCAGCTCACAGTGACAGAAGGAGATTAAGAAGATCTGTTTGAGCAAGGATGACCACTCGAGGCTTGAACAGTGTTTAGTAAAAAGCAGAAGTAAAAAAGATTTAGCTGTGGAACAGGAGTGCATCTAACAGAGAGCAGCCATGCTTGCCTCCCAGCTAAGCCCATCCAACCCCTCAGTCTTTTGATCAGAAAGCAGCTTTATAGCTCAGAGACACTCCTCAGGCCTCTCCACTGCAGGTTTCTCTTTAGCAAAACCTAAGGAGGGTTCAACATGGGAAAAACACCTCTGCAAAAGGAAAAGGTTATGACTCTGTTTAACTTGGGAGACACCAGTTGTCCCTTTCTCTTTCCTGTCCCCCAACACTTTATTAATAATGTGAAGTTGCAGAACAGAGCAGAGAGCAATGAGACTTAAATTCTCAGAGATCAAGACTTGACTTGCAGCCTCATTAGAAAAGCAGTTTTAGTATTGGAAGGCAGAAGCAGCTCTGATGGATCATTGGCTTTTCTTGGCAAAAAATTTGCCTCGCCTCTGATGAATATAGGACATAGCTCTTTGCATCTAATTTTAAAATTCTAGAAAAAGTACTTTATGTCTGTTGCTGCTCTAGGAGAGGAAAAATTTGAGGGGGAGAGACAGAAGGAGAGACAGAGAAATTTGCGGTTCTCTAGCTGAGAGGTTCCAAAACGTAAGAGACTGTCGGGACAAAAACTTCAATAAGGAATTTTTAAAGCATTTCCTGACAAAAAAAAAACTTTAAAAAATAATTCTCAGTCTTCAGAAAATCCATGTGGAAATCTAACCCTACCATGAGGACTTCACATGTTAGGCTGGCATCCTGAACTGAGCCCCTGGTGCGCAAGGGCCAGCCTTGACATGAGTTCAGCTCTGGAGCCGAGCCCTGTTGGACACCTGCGTGGCTGTGCTGTCCCTGGCTGCAGCTGCCCACTGCTTCCCACCATGAGCCTGTGCTCCAGTTGTGTCTCAGACCACCAGACACTCAATGTTCAGGCTGAAACTTTCCATACCAGATGTCTGCCTCAAAATGATTTTAGTAATTTCTTTTGCTTTCTCTGTCAAAGTGGTTTGACTGCAGTAGAGGATGAAGCTCCTCCTTTATCCATGCAAAAAATTTTTCTGTTTCCCTACTGTGAATCGCAGATGTGAATTTTTCACACCTGAGGAACTTTTTTTGGCCTAGATGTGTCTACTGCTGTCTTTGAAAAAAATCCAGCCAGATGTAAAAGCCTCCAAGAGCAGCAGCAGAGACCTCCCAAGGCTTTGCAGCAGTCAAGTCCTGTGCTGATTCCAGTCCATTCAGGAGTGGAGCAGGACACGGGTGCAGGCCACCCATGGGTGCAGGTCCAGCCTATGGGGCTGAGAGCACAGGACCTGCATTTCTTCCCCCTCAGGCCACAGAGGTCTGGCATCCAGGGATAAGAACCTGTTGGATTGTCCTGAGGGAGGGGAAGGAGTGAATACTGATGGAAGAGGGCAAGACCTGGCCGAGGAGGCTGACATCAACTCTGGAGACCAAAACTAGAAACCAGTCAGGAAAGGGAAAGCTGGGGAAGTTAAAACCACTGGGACAAAGCAAGAACCTATGGATGGAGAAGGGAAGGGAGAACCATGGTCAGATATGACTGGAGAACAAAAGTGTCCATTAGGGCTTTCTCTGAGGAACTTGGATAAAACTCCCAAAGGTCTGAGAGAGAAGGACATTCCTACCCAGAAGGAAGCAAGTGGGAAAGAGGGCAGCGCTTGGATAGCACAAACAAGAGACCAGTTGGAAAACTGAGTCCTGGAGGTGAGGAAACACAGGTCAAATGCTGGGAACAGGTCAGGAATGAAGAGAGGAAGGAGGAGCTCTGACAGGCGAGGAATACATGTACATGGTGGGGAAAAGGGATTCCTGTGCCCAGAAGAGGATGGAGTTTTTGAAGGGTTAGGAAAAGCTAACTGCCAAGGAGACACTTGCTGGATCACGGCAGCTTGTACATAAGCTTTTTAATATTCACACCTTTGATCAGGATATTTGAAGGGGAATAAGAGAGTGTTTAAATCCTTAGCCTTGGATTCATAAAACAGGGGGCACAGCAAGTTACTGGTGCTTAAGCCATTCTAGGTCTCATTAGTTGTATATTATCTGCATCTTGAACTTGTGGGTTTCATCCAGGCAATGCTGCTGTTGATCTTAAGAACTTTACAAAAATAAGGTAGGGTAGGTGAATGCAACACATCATTTCTGAGTACTGCAAAGTCAATGTGAGGTGCAAATGGTAGAAATAGTCACAACCCTGTGTACCATCCAACACTGTAACATGAAGGACTATTTGTGGTGTATTTCCACATATGTACACACAGAGAAGCGCACAGGTCATACAGGAGAAAACAATGCAGAAAGCTGCATTAAAAGAAAAAATAACAGTTTAGCAAAAAACCTCTATACCAAAAGAGCCAGAACAAGCAAATAGCCAGTCTTTTCCTGTTGGCAATCAGCAGCCAATGCAAGTGAAATACAGCATCACACTTTTTTGGATTAGATTCCTTTAGATAGTCTTGGAAACTATCAGTGAATTGTTTCAAGAACAGTAACCTGTGGCTAAGCTGGCTGCTTGACAGCAGTAGCCAAATTTCAGTGAAAATAATCACAATTGTACCTATGTTGGATGGGCAATCCTATCACAGTGAATAAACTGTAAGCCAGAAGAAGCTAGCAAGAACTCTTGCATTTACTCTAGGCAAAGTGTCAATGGATTCAAAGTTCATAATTAAAGGACCTTCCAATGGTTTTACTCTTGTGCTGAATAAACTTGCGTCCCACATGAGGACAGAATCATCACCCCTGCCAGTTCTAAAATGGTTACTATTCTGTATTAGAATGCACGTTCTGGTTTAAAAACAGTGATTCCTACAAGTACAAAACTGGTGATTTGTCATGCAGTGCACAAAGTTAATGCATTAAACAAGGCTGATTACCCTGGTCCTAATGCCTTCAAAGAATTGATTGCTGAGGTTGTAAATTAAAAGCCTGTGAACAGTCAGCAGGCATCAGTCATCCTGAGGCACACATTGCTCACCACTGCTGACTTATTGGGCTGGCAGCAGCAGTCTGCAATTAGGCACACAACTTGGCATTTCTTTTCTAAAGCACAGGTCAGCATGCAGCAGGCTCACAGACTAGTGTGTGGTCATTGCTTGCAAGCAGGATGTTTTCTGAAGTGAAAACAAAAATATTAGCTTGTTTTGCTCTGCTAGTGAAAAACAAATAATTTGTTCTGGACCACACACTGAATTAATCATTTCTGGACAGACTGCACATGTAGAAACTTGTTCCAGTTTTTGTTCTGATCTTTCTAAATTATTGTCCTGGATATTCTCACATTGTCTCAAAGTCAGATTTGAAAAATCCTACTCTCACGGTGAGGCTTCAGCTTAAATTTTGTTTCATGTATTATATTCAGAAGAAAAGTTAATTTACAGGCAGTGTGCTTTATTATTACTAGTTGCTGTTTATTTTAAAATCCTATATAACTTTTTCTAATAAAGCAAAAAGTTTCTCTCATATCTGACAAACAAGTGAACAACTGAAGAACACGTGTTTTTACAGGGAAAATTTCAATACCAGTATACTAATTCCTGCAATTATAAATACCTGAAATAAAAAAATGAATTTAACAAATATTCTAAATACTCTGACTCACACTTCTTTTTCAGATTTTTTATTTTGCATGACTGAAACTAAAATTTTAACTGAAGAACAAAGTATACAACAAGTACTTAATAACGAGTAAAAAAGGTAACAAAATATTAAACCGAGAATATGAATTCTAATTCCTTGTAGATTCATTTTCCTTTATGACTGCTAAACATCTCTGCAACTAAACCATCACCAAAGAAAAAAACAACATTACCAAGAAGAAACCCACTACCTTGCACATTAAATGTAGGTAAGTCTGGCAACTTGTGTTACTAAGAATCACAGTAAAAGTTCACTTGCCTTCACAGATCCATTCTCATAGTCAGATCCTTGCAGCAGATGTAGAAAAGAAACTATGAAAATATTCACAGTTGCCCACGGTTTGTACATTCTGATGTTTAAAATCCACAGGTTACTACGCAGTCGTTGTCGTACAGCTGGAGGTGTCTGTTTCAAAAGGCATTTCTTTACCACCAACACAGAAAAGCTTCCAGAATTTCTTTTATAAACTCATGAAGGATTCCAGCATCTGAGAGTAAATATCTGTCTCTTTGCTGCTCAACAAAAAAGGTAAGTTCCTCTAGAGAATGTACTTTCTTAGATCAGATCTTAGATACACTTGAAATAAAATCATGATAAGGTTTTAAATAGATATATATCTGTATGTACACACATACACACTCACAAGTGATCAGGTATGGATTCCAGTTAATGAAGTTAATATATCTTCCATCAAGACACAAAGAGACATTCAAAATCCATCTGTGGTCCAGAAAATGTAAGAAATCTGCTCAATTCTGTGCTCCGTGCTACAGCAGGCTTTTAAGATGGTAGTGTAATGGCCAGTGTTTTGAGCCGAGAGCTGTAATCCAACTCTGTATTAAAACTTTTTTCACAACCTTCATGGAAGCTTGCAGAAGCATGTGTCTTAAATCTGATACAGACTTTGGCAGTAACACAGGCAAATTTTGGCTCAAATCCCATTTTCTTCCTACCAATAGCATAGCAGTTTTTAAACTAACTGATGCAATCTAGACTCCCATTATTTTAAAGAAGATTACCTGAAACATGAAACTTCAGCTCACGTTCTTACACCACACACATATTTTAAGTTACTTCTCTGAAAAAAAAAAAAAAAGAGAGAGAGAGAGAGAAAGGAAAAGAGAAAGAATTACTTTCTTTCATGTGCTCTATATTATGCGTCATAAGGGTTTCTGAATAAATTTAAAAAGCAGACTTAAGAGCTATCTCTGACAACAAACAAGCTTTTGATTTTTTTAAAGAAAGCTCATGAAGCTACAGATATGAAAGGACAAAATTTATTTTTATTGCAACAAAACACATTTTTTGTTGAACAGAGAATTTCTGCCCCAAGATAAGTATGTATTTTCTCTGTATTTGTCTGAGGTTTAAAACAGAGATTTAAAAACAGAGAACAATCATTTAAAATTATAACAGGGACAAAGACTCAGATAATTTTGCATGTTAAATCTATATTGCTGTACTCATATATATTGTGTTCAGGATAATAGTTTCACTCTCACATGTCCTAGTGTTTGCAGAATCACTCTGTTAACATAAAACAGTAATATACATAATACTTCAGTGTCCTGGTTTTCTACCTCTGATGTCCAAACAAGCACTCTCTTAAATATAAGTCACATTTCTCTACCTACCATTAGGCTGAATAATTCCTTCTAAATGTCTTTTTAATGTACACAAATGGACATTAGAAAGAAATTATTTTAATCCAGTCTTTCCAGTTGTTGTCTGTTAACTGTCATCAGGTTTTTAAAAAATATAGGTAATGCCATTATTATTTAGCCTTGCCTTTTCCCACTTGTTTTGTGAAAGCAATCTATTTCTATTTTTTTTTGCTTCCTCCCTTACCACCCCCTCCTCCCCCACACGGTTAGTACAAGACAGCAGGAGTTTCACCTCTTTGAAATGTGAGTGAAAAAGCTGCTTTCTCAGGGTACCTGCTGCTCCCCCTCATCCCTCCCCTGGACCCATCTGCCAGAGATATTCACAGAGTTTTGCAGACCCCATGCTACAAGGGCCATCCTGTGTCTGTGCTGTAGGTTACAATTAACATTAACGATTTCATTCATCATTTTAAATTATTGTGTTATCTAATGCTTATGTACGGTCACCTTGACCTCATTTAATGTCTCTGTTTCGCTTCTGATACTAAAATCCATCCCTTTGCAGGAGCTGAAAGCCTGCTAAGAGAAATGGATATGCCTCAGCCTCGGATGCACAGCTTCCGCGTGAGGGATGGAACCAAAAATAACCTCTGTAGGCTCAGGACTCCGTGACAATAACTTTCTATCAGCCTGCAGTTAACTGGAGGCAGTGTCTGGCCATACTGATCTCTCATTTATGGGATCATTTGGAGCTCAGACCCAGAATCACAGGGGAATCAAGGAGTATGTGCCCTCACGCCTTAAAGCCTGGAGGGTGGGACCCTCACACAGCCTGTCTCCAGCACAGTTCAGGGATGAGCTGCTCTGCTCCCCTGGCAAGGCTGGTGCCAAATGCCCACAAACTGCCCTTAAGGGACTCTAAGCAATCTAGCATTGGAAAATTAAGGCTGTTCGGTTTGGAAATGTTGGAGACAAAACCTCAGTAGTATTTTCTGTATGTTTTAGTTCATCACTGTTACCAAATTCAGCTCTGAATTTACAATTTGGAAAGACTAAGCCTCTATCTTTCTCAAAGCAAACCATTAATCAGAAAAGGTCACCCACCTCTGGCTTCAGGGGGCTTTTTGGCAGGAAGACTGAACTGACCCTCAGGCACTGAATCAAACTCGTTTATACAAGAGCGAGTTAGATACTGCAGGCAGAAGACGAAAAGTACCTAGCCTCTCCCTTAGGACTCAGACACAAAGACTAGGAAATAAGGAAAAAAACCCTTTTTTTAACTGCAGAGGACTCTAAATCTGGCTCACAGCTATTAGTGAAAGCAAAGGCAAAGCAAGAAAAACCAGCTGATAGGACAGCAGAGCAACTCAGATAATGAATTTTTGGGAAACTGTTTTCACCATCTGTATCACTGTGTCTATGCCATTCCCTGTAGTTCTTGTCTCTCTCCTCAATTCTGGATAACAATCAGTTCTCCCTTCAGCACCACCTCAGCCCTGCTCCTTACACAGCTTTTTTATGATTTTTCTTGCCTACTTTTGAAAGCAATTTACTTTTCTGTTGGAGCTCAAATCTCAGAAGTATGTTGAGATTATATTGCAGACTGCCTGCAACAGCAGTGACCAGACTTGCTATCTGGCCAGACACCTCTGTTTTCTTTTAATTTATGAACACATATTAACAATACGCACTCTCTAGTTTGTTCTTTTATCTCAGTTAGCTACTGTAGAACTACCTGCTCAGTTTGTATTTCTGTTAAAATCTAGCACTGTCTAAAGAGGGGTTTAAATAAAATTTATATGACTATTTAAATTACGTTCATAGCTGAATAATAAGCTCCACTGTCATCAGCAAGGCTAAATACTGCATAATGAACTGAAATTTCAAACATATGACACTTTTGGGTAAGCAGCTAATACATCGATACTGTGAAAATGAGATCTTTGCAAGAAGAACTTAAAATTTTGTTTAGTTAAGCCCTTTTCTAACATTAATCAGCACTGATGTCTCAAATGGATGCACAATACAGATTAAAAGTTTAAATCTATTTATCTGCAAGCATTATATATGATTATTTCAATAATATTTGAAGTACAAGTCTTTCTTCCAAAGTAATAGTCTCACACACATTGCACAGAAACCCTGAATCACTGATTCCTATGCTCTGTTTTAGTGATGGAAGAGAACATATAAATGACCCAGAACCTGGTAAATGATGTATTAATCATCATTTCTTGGTACTTTCTGCTAAGTTTATGATAGAATATGCAGACCAAGTAAAGTTTATTTATTAGAACTGCTCACCATGTGCATTGAGTGTTCTACACCTAGACTTCACAGCACATAAAGAGAAAAAAGGCCAGTACAGATGACTAGAACTCAAAAAACCCCACCATATTTAACTTGTGCACTTCTTGCATGCACACAGGAACAGAAGAATTTCCTGACAATGTTGAACAATTCATATTCTTCAAGCTGAAATCCTTTCAGGTGAGACAGTAAATTCTTTTGGTAATATGAAAATAACTTAGACCTGCAGATAGGCCCATACTAATGTCACTATCTGTCAGAAAAAAAACCTAATAGGGAACACCTTAAACAAAAAAATCTTCATTTGGAAAAATATGACAAAACACCAAAGGAATATATTTCAGGCTTTTAACACAAAAGCAAACCATAAATCAATAGGACTACTTAGATCAAGGAAGGTTTGTGAGGATCTGCCCTAAACAAAATCCAATTAAATTGATCACTCTCAGTTTCAACTCTCAAAGTTAAAATTTGGGATAAATAAAGGGAGTTCATAGCCTTTACTTCAAATAAAGTATTGTTTCACCAGCTACTTCAGACTCGAGAACTCCACACCATTAGAAGTTCCAGTACGGCACGATGTTCAGGATGACAACATAATTCCCAATGAAGGTCATTAAGAATTGTCAAGATGATTCTATCATCATATCTGTATGTTCCCTCTAAGTCACCCATACACAGAGGAACTTTTGTTTTCTTGAAAACTACATAGAAAAAGAAAAATTGGGACAGTTTATAAAATATTGCCAACAAGGATCTAACTTAGATTTAATAAAGCCCTCATGACATAGCAGTTATATGGCAATCTGGTCACTCAGCACACATCATTAAACTAATTATCAAGTAATTATTAAATTAAAAACACTTCTTGAAATAAAGCAATGCTTATTAAAATGTCTACTGGCATCAGAAATTTCTGTGAAATAGCAGAATGCTCGAAACATCACACTAATGCTAAGATGGACTGATAGAATTTAAAAAAAACTATGCAAAATCCCACCCACATAATCTCAGGTTCAGAGCACGAGAAGACTCTGCCAAAGCTGGGCTAGCTGAGTGATGGGGACAGCCAGATCCAGAGCCATGCCTCTCACCAGCCACAACACTGCTTCATCCCCAGGCTATGCTTTAGTTGCCCTTAAATCAGATCGTTTAATTGTCTACTTGCTGCAGCAAACCTGGAGCTCAGAGCAGGATGCAAAACCTGCTGGGGAAGTGGGGAAATCCCACTGGGTGCCTCTACTGCGCTCCAGGCTGCAGTGGCTAAACTGCTATCCATACTTCATCTAGCTGGCTGAAAGTTCACGTGGGAATGTCTGCACAAGCTACAAACACGCCCTTGGCTGAAGGGCAGGCATACTCCTCGCTCTCCACAGCATCCACTGGCTCAGCTCTCCCTGCTCCAGGGAGGGACACCCTTGTTAATGGAGGAGCACTGTCAGCAAAAGGCAGATACAAATCACAAACAAACAGTGTTTGTTGAACTTTTGAGAGATGTAAACACCTTGTGGCTGCTCTGTTTTTGAATAGGCTCTGCCCTAACCTCATGAAGAGCACAGCTGCCTTGTTACCCTTCACTAGTTCACATTTGTAATGTCTAATGCATGGAAAGACAAAAGAACTCTCTGAGGAATGGCTGCTGTGCTGAGTGACAGCTTTAGCTCAAGTATGAAGAAATTTATGCTTTTTTTGTTTCAGTGTTTCCTTTGTGTCTGTCTGTGTAACTCTGACTTCTAAGAAGTCTAACCTACACAGCTCCTGATGCAGAGAGCAAGAGCTCTCTCTGTATTCTTGTTATTCATATTTATCTAAAATTATGGGAGATCTGTGTCTGCTTGTCTTCACATCCATCTGTGTTTACACACGTGTTAATGAGGGCACAACTGAAACAACAATCAACCTTTAATTACCGAGGTCTGTAATAGCATTCACAAGCCCATACTTCAGTTGTTACTTTTATAAATTCTCATTTCTTTCTACAGAGAAGTGGAAGGAGCTGAACAGAAAGATAAAATATGTCTCACAGTTAAGGAGAAGAAAGAGAAAGGAAAAGGTTGGGAGGTAGGGGATGGGAGAAACAGAGGAGAGAGGGAGAAGATGAGGAACTCAGACCAGATGATATCCTTCACATCTACCACTGACTGTAGCCAGGCCTTGCCTCCAGACTGACTGTGAAGCACTGGCTGATCTTCAGGTACATCTGAGGATCACTGCCTGCTCAAGCTAGAGGTCTGAAACAGTTCAAAGCCAAGGAAGGAAGCAGTTACCAAGAGGATGGGTTCAACATCCAGAGTTCAATGGCTACATCCAGTCTGAGGCTTCATCCTCAGCTACTACACAGTAAGAAAGGGAAGTATAACTGCAAAGCACAGTGAGTGTCCAGACTACTCAATCCTGAAGGTGTTGCAAGCAAAGCAGATGAACTCACGGGTTCTCAGAAGGAAGAAAATGATATATTCTCATTTTCTCCAGCACACGTGGCACTGTTGCTAAATTATCCTGGGACTTAAGGCGTGCACAGCTTGCACCAACTTGTAACCAAATAGACTTTGGTTGCACTACGCACATCAAGCCCAGAATTTCTCAAGAGGAAGATGTGGCTGCAGGTGATACCAACATCCTTGACCTTGCAGCCTCTGGTAATGTCTTGAACAAATCCAAAAGGCAGAGCAACATTAGAGCTTGTACTTCAAACATTTACTTTCTTCTCATCCAGTAGAGTCTTACAGCAACATAATTCAAGTGACTGTAGAGTGGATGAGGGCAGAAGAGCAGCTACAACACATCTAGAAAAATCATCTTTTCCAAGAGAAAATACTCATTTATCCTAGTGAGTATTGCATTCTCAGAGGTCAAAAAGCAAATGTATGTTACAGGCCTGGTCAGTTAAAGCTGAATTTTTGCAACAAACATTTTCTGAAGCAGTCCTTACAACATGATCACCTTCAAAGGCTCCAGAGAGCTTCATCCATCTCATCACAACACTTCTTTGAGTTAAGGCAGACTTTATGACAGGAGTGGAAAATATAAGATTAGTTTCATCTTTGCTCTCCAGACACCAGGCTAGAATTTGCCACAGACTCCCGTAAGCAGCTGGTGGAACTGAGGCATAACTTTATCTATTAAAACAGGACAGTATAAATAGTCTCACAGTCAAGTGTATTTACAATTAGCTTTTGGCCTTTTTCTGGACTTTTTAATCATATCCAGTCTGCTTAAAATAAGTTCTTGGTTAAATGCAACACAGAATACCTCAAGTTCAAGTGCCTGGCTAGGTTCCAGGGCTCAGACTTCTCTTGCTTCCTATTTCTGATGTCCTGTCAGGGAGATGTGGCCTTGAAATAAGAAGAAACAGCCCCCTGGGAACAGTTTCTGTGCCAGAGACCCAGACTTGTGACCCAGTTGGTATGGCCAGAGTACACTGTGAAAACATCCTGCCCCTCAAGGCCAGAGAGGAACTCCAAGGCCAAGCCTCACACAAGACAGATTAAAGATACCTGTAATCACCCTCCCTGCCTTTTTCTGTCTTCACTGAACACAAAGCAGCTGTTTGAAGGAACTTTCAGCAGTAAATGTCTTAGGAACAACTGCCTTCAAGCAGAATTTCTCCTAAACAGAGATTTCTGCTCCTCAGATAGATATTTTCACAAATAGAAGCTACTAAGTGATCAGAGAAATCAGGCAGAGAAATAGAAGTTAAATGGTTCAGAGGCAGAAAATTTTGTTACAAGTCCAAGGATAACTGAAACCATGTTGTGGGAAGTAGAACAAGAAGAGGGATTTATACCTTTATTTTCTAGAGGTGACTTCCCTACTTCTATAGCACCCTGAAGTAACATCCTTGGAGCAGTATGTACCTACAGAGCAGATAGTCACAGAGTAAGTACAGGGTTTAGCTTAATTCTCCTTGCAGGGAACACCCAAAGAGTGTGCACACAATTATAGCAAAGCACTGAAAGTTTATTTCAGGATTTATACCTTATCTGAGGACACTTTGGAGTAACAACAGCTCAGTAATATGAAAATAAAACCCTTCTGGTGCAACTTAAAGTTTGAGGAGGAAATGTGTATTATTTACATTTGGTTTTGCTGCTTTGACACTCACAGCCACTAGGCCAATAAAAGGACAAGTTGGCTCCCTGACATCAGGAGAGAATAAATGAGATCTCTATTGAATGTTTAGATAAGTAAATGTATGCTTCAAAGCGTGTATATTGCAAAGTCCATCTCTAGCTCTAATAGGATGATTTTTTGACACTTAGAACACAAAAGCAGTTCTGTGTTTTTAAAAGAAACCCACCATTTCCTATTTTTATTACATGCTATTCCTATCAATAACGTGTAAGCATAAACACAGTTTGTCAAACTCACCCTATGTATTTCCCACTGAAGACAAAAGAAAAGATGGCCTGGCTGACTCTTCCACAGCATTTTCATCCCCACATTGTTAGTGCTTCTCCAGCTCTGTTCTGCATACAAGATCAAATGAACGTTTCAGATCCTCCACCAGGTCAGTCACCCCTGTGAAACAAACTGCTTATCTCTAGTGGCCATCCACTGCAGACATCAGGGTTCAGAAGACCAGGTGCCATCAAACCTTCAACTCTAGCTGTTCTGACACCTTCACTTTGACAGAAACTCTTCAGTAGTAGTCTTCAAGCAGACAAGATTTTAAAGGTCTGAAGATGTTGCAAAAAATTTTACGACTCCATAAAACACACTAAAAAGCAGATTTTAATCCACTAAGCAGGTTTTAACCAATTTATATTTTCAGGATTGACTGGGAACTAAGAATACCTCTAGATTATTAAATATGAAAGAGGCAGTGGCAGAGTTTTGAGTATAGGATCTCTGCTCCTCTGCCATAAATCACAGCTACCTGGCTCCATGGTCCTGTTTTGGACCACTCTAGGTAGCTCACTTCAAGGCAACACCCAAGTGTGGTTCTGGCAGTAGATAATTCCAGAGATCTATTTCCAAGGCTGGAGCAAGGGGATTCCCTGATTCCCCTCACACAAAGCTTTACACGCAGGCTTTGCTTTTTCAAGCATGTACAAGTGTCTTTGTGCCTTGCCCCAAGGCATGGTACATGCATAATTATGATCTAATAATTGAGTCATTAAGGATAATAATGTTTAAAAAGTCATAAAAAAGGGATAATTATTACTTAAAGCCAGGTGAACATCACATGAGATATCTGGCCAAATTCTCCTTAGCCCAGGTTCTGACAAGGCTTCAAGGCTGACAGGCTGGCCTGAAGCACTCTGGATGCAAGTGTCTTGTCCTCAGGGAGAGGGCCTGTCCTCATTTTATCCAACCTCATACAAATAGTCCAAGGGACTACCTGAGGCTTATAAAATGTGTGCTATTAGGAATGTTCTGGCAGATCCCAATCTTCACTGGCCTTTGATACAAACAATGTTACTGATTATATTTCCCTGATTTTAATTATCTTCTGCTGTTGAGGGACAAAAGAAAATACAGTAAACACATTTCAACAGATAATTACTTAGGAATCTTTCTGCCAAGCTGGACTTCACAGTCAGAATATTTCTCTGACATGCATAACACCCCACCCACCATTGTTCTGCCGACAATAAAGAACACTCAGCATAAAAGGAAGAGCACAGCAGAAGATTGGATGAGACAGAGGGTGAGAGGACCCCATCCTGATGCAGATTCATAATGACTGACTGAGGCTGTCTACCTTGCTTCCCCCCAAAGAGACATCATTTCCCTGTTACAGTCCCACAGATGATCCCCAGGGCTGGAAAAGCAGGCCATACACAAGAGAAACTCATCTGGAGAATAGTTACCATACTAAGTGTAACTACAGACCTCATATTGTTGTCCTTTTGTCCTATTTTTGGGAAAAGGGACTTTGTTCTGGGCTAGTTATATTTTTAGAGTTGCAAAAGATATTTAAAAGGAATGATCAGTCCAGGTGAAACTAATCCTGATGATGTCAAAGAAAAGATACTCTTTACAATTCCAACTTCACAATTAATGCAGAGGCTGAAGGATTGATGTGCATCATAAAAAAATAAGAAAAAATTGACCGATTAATGAAAAACACAACCATTATGAAATATTTAGGAGCTTTCTGATCTAGAATATTGAGAGTATATTTGTAAATTTATTCTTCAAAGGCTGCAGGGAGGTGTCAGGAAGATGATGAACCCACAATTATGGCTTATGGCAACAATGTCAGCAACTCTTGTCTTAAATCTTACGCAGAAATGTCATTCAGACTGCAATTATTAGGGCAGAAATAGCTTGTCCTACAAGCTAAGCAGAGCAGACATTGCCAGTCAATACACTATGGTGAAGTTCAAGATTTTGTTTAATATCATCAGGATCTTTGAATAAAACAGACATTTAAATAAGAAAATAAATCACAGGAACCAGGCTGTATGCTCTTCTTAAACACTTCTGAATTTTATTGTTTTTTCTCAGAAATATTTATGTTACTCTTATAATCTGTTTCAAATCCTTACAAGAAGGGTTTTTTTCTTGAATGCATTCAGATACACTCTTTCTTAGTGTTGTCTGAAAGAAGGCTGTTTTCTCTCTACTTTTAAGATAGATATGTGCAAACAGCCTTTTCTCAAACACTTGATATAAAGGATGACCCAAAATCTTCTGCTGTTGCATGTTGTGGCAGACTGTCACTCTGTCTCCATTTAAGCTTTAAATACCATTTTTCAAGGCCACAATTTTTAATGTAGTAATCTGCAATTTGAATATATCAACAGTGCCTTCTTCATAAAAGGCATCTATACTCCTTGGAGAATTTATTTTCTCCTGTCCTTTCTGAGAATTCTAAGTTACACATCACTACTACCAGTTTGCCAAAATATTGAACTTCTGACTTTATATGAGATCATTTTTCCTTTCCCCACTTTTCAAAGGGATGGCTGGAAAGAGCAATGTTGTCCTATGAAAGATCATTTCAGATTACACATAAATGCAGTGTCTGTGTCCTGTTTCTGGACTGTCAGTTTCTGTCTTCATGGTTAAATGACAGAGCTTTGTCTATAGTCCTAGACATTGAAGTCAGTTTATAAAAACGGGGAAAGTTAGCTTTATAAAGCTAGATTATATATGCAAAATATGTTGCTATTTATATATAAATTGCTTACAAAAGACTTGCAGAGTAGCATCAAAGACAATTAAATAAATGTTCACAGGCAATTTTTTCGATACTTTATGAACACTGTTATTTTTTGTAAATCAAAAAAGTTTCAAAAGACAAAATATATTTGACATGTCTTTCACTTATAAATACAGCCAAATCAGATAAGAAATATTTTCCATTGCTAACCAGGGCCAAGAATGCTAACTAATAGCGCAGTTCACAAGGGTCTCACTGAAAATAGCTGTTCTAAATATGTGGTTAGATTAGGCTGTCTAAACATTTGTAAGAGCTCAAGGAAAGCTATCTGGAAAGGCTATCTTTCACTGCTAATTGTAATATTTTCATAGGGTATGACTTCTATTGGCTACTGCATTTAATCCCCATTGACTCTGCTTCCCTTCTTCTAGTACTGAGGATTAAGCAATAATTCCCACCATCTTGAGATGCACAGACCAGACCAATTAAACTGTAGCACACATACTGAAATTCTGATTACTGCTTCTTATTTTGGTTGGAAGTACTGAGCAGACTTACAGATTGCCCTAAGTCTCTTAGCAAGGGAATTAGAACTGCAGACATGAACAAGGAAAAACTCTGTCCCTGTGCTCTGATCGGGCCAATCCATCCATTTACTGCAAAGAGAGCAAGGAGAGCTCAGCAGTCAGATGCCACAGTACAACACCTAGGTCCCTCTGCTGGGTACTGTCAGGGGCACAGCTTCTCCCTCCAGGTTGCTGTCTGTGGGTGGCCTCTGCGCTCCCCAACAATGTGCAGGCATGCAGCCACACCGAGATAAAAGTGGGGAGAGCACTGGGTCCTAAATCAGTTCCAGCAGGTGGGAAAACAGATCTGATAGATGACATTGAGCATGTAAATAATAATCTCATAATACAAACCTCTTCTGTGGCTGGTTTTCTTTAAGGCTTGGTGGTGTCAACAGCACTCAGACAGTGAAGAGGAAATGAAAGCAGTAAGCTGTCAAAACACCAGCACGTTGTTCTGCTCAGCCACAGACTTTTGTTGTTTTTATTAAGTGCAGCATCTCACATACTTGCAAATCTTGTCATCTTGCCGTTTGCCACAAATCTTGTCGTCTTGGCGTGCACCAGTACTGCTTTTGGAGAGTTGAACAGAAGCCTCGAGGAGAGCTGAACACAGCTTTACCAGCCATACACACTGTCAGGCGTGGTGTGAATAAAGGCTATCAGCACTGGAGTACGATGAGACACAAAAATCAAGTTTAATGTACAGAGTTTTAGGAAACATAGAAAGGACAACGCTGAACTGAACTGAGGGGTTTCATGGACTTGGCCAGTGAGCTGTTCATGCACAGATGGGTCTGTGGATAAAGTCTGTAAGCCTTAGGTACCATTGCCATCTGAGGGACAGACAGCAAGAACAGATTTAGGAGGGTGTCTTTTCTCCTTGTTTCCAACCTCACAGACACAAAAAAGGCAGTGTAACTGTTGCCTTTCCCTGGTCTTAAAATTAAAACCAAAACACAGTTTATGGGGAAAAGGGGTTTTTACCTCGGTATTTATTTAAGGATCTTTGGGTGCAGCACTTTGTCCAGATGCAATGTCCCAAAATGCACACACTGCTCCACATAAATTAGCATATCTATAAAAGATTCCCCAATGAGAGGCTTGAGTGAACCCTTCGTTCTGAGGAACCTTCCCCCTGGATGGGCCTATCTGAGTTTACAAAAATGTGTTCTGGAGAGGACCTTGGTGTCTGGGGCTCCCAGGATGTTTGGTCTCCTGGTTTAATGGTACAGTGGGTCTGAGCTGAGTTATCAGACTTGGAAAGTTACAAGTATGTAGGCTAAAAACACTAAGAATACATAAAAACTATTTAAAAGGAGGTATATATAAAACTATTATAAGTTTTTAAATATAAAACTATTATAAAACTATTTATAAGAGGGGTATAAAAGAAAAGGCAAAAAATCATCCTGGCATCATAACAGACTGGAAGTATTCTTAATGTTGCCTTATGGCTCATTTGCAGTCAGCAAGGTAATTGTGGACAATAACTGACTTCCACAGGAGAGTTTAGCAAGTCCTTCAAAGGCAGTGTTAAGTGCACATTTGTGCATAAGTGTCAGCCCTACCAGACAACAGCAGCTCAGTGCTACTTCTCGGTTTTGTGCATATATAACCTTGCACAAATGTGCTCTGAACATGGACCAGAGTAAATATCAACACAGTCTTTCCAGCTTTGGCTGTGGGAGCCAAACAGTCCTGTGCACTGAAAATCTGAAGCCTAACTTAACCTCTGAAACTCCTTGCACTGAGCCAAATCACTCACTGTTTAAGGGACCAGTCTATGACTGGATTCATTTTCTCTAACTTTGGATTTTTACAAAAAGGTGTATTGGTTTATCAGACCAAGTACCTGCATGTGCTTTGAAATGGGGATGGTGTTCTAGTGAGCCTGTTTGCCTCCACTGGCCCGGCAGTGAGTCCAGGGTGACTCAGGTGAGGTGGATTCTGCCTTCACAGTCACAAGCAGCTCCTTTGGTTGTCGCTCAGCCATGTAATAAAATCACAGTGTTTTCCAGATGCAATTTTCTTCTGCCTCTCATATACTGCCTGGAAAATGTCAATTTCCTAGAAACATTTTAAATTATTATGCCACAAGACAGTAACTTACCACTTGAAGAATTCACAAAGTATCCCATCTGGGGTTGTTGCTTCATGCAGGTTGAAGTATTTGTGTCCTTCTTTCCTCAAGTTGAAATGAGGTCTTCCAAAGTTTTCTGCAGATCCCTTAGGCTTTCAGACATTCTGTCCATTTCTTAATGTCTTAATTTCTAGCTAATAAGTAATACCTTAGTTGCTTCAGTAGCATTCACCTCTAGCAAAAGATTTACCTTTAGATCAGTTTACTCCCTATTTTATTCATTCTCTTTCTTTTGCCATAACATTGTTTTCACCTTTGAAAGCTTCCCTCCATTATTATTGCTACATTTTTTCCAAGGTATGCAGGCTGCAACAGAAATACCTTAAAAGTAAGGACACAGCTTTTGTTCTGCATTGAACAATGCTGCACTACTGCTGTGAGAAATTATTACATTCAATAGAAGAGATGGTTATCTATCTGCAATGTAGTCTCACTGGCGATGCTATTCCAAATATTACAGACACATCTGTTAAATTCCAATAGTCCACAGCTGGAGTATTTTTTCTAGTATCAGAACACTTTAAAAGTAGCTTCTTTGCAAATATTAATGTGTCCCTTTCACATTTTTCCATGCTTTGCTCTCCAATGCAGGTGAGTCAGTATTGCAATAAAATTATACCTTTGTGCTAAAAGGATTTTTGATGTGTCAAATTTTCAATTAGTACCACAGTGAGAAACGTACATATGTAAATAATGCATACACATTCCTTAACTACTTAACAAGCCAACAAATAACCCAGTTCCATTTTGGAATACATTTGGTATCAGGAATATATCTGCAGTAAATCAGCTGATGGGAATCCCACTCTATTACACTGACCACATTTTCTACATTCCCTTCATTTGTCCTGTGCAAGGAATCATTTTTCTTGGTGATCACCCCTGACAGCAGGGAGAGGCATGTAGCCTTTAAGTACTGAAACTCTAAAAAAATGTCATCTCATACCTTTCACACCCCTATTTTTTCCCATTCCATCCATTTTTCATGCTCAGAGTTCATCATTAATAAAAATGAAGGGTGCACCTCAGTAATTTTTTTCATCAGCTCACATACCTTTAAGGTTAGAAATGCACAGGGAAACCCTCCATGGCCCCGTAAAAACTACTTATCTCCATCTGTAGTTAACTCCCAAACCAAGGCCTGATTCCTAACTAGCACTACAGATTCTAAACCCCTCATTGTGAACATCTGTTGACACCAGGTCTAACACACTCCTTTCATGCTTACCTTACAAGCTGACTTTGGATGTCAAACAATCTGCACCTGAAGCCAAACTGCAGACTCGTCTCAATCCAGTTGGCTGATGCCATTCTCCAGAG
Organism: Erpornis zantholeuca; assembly: GCA_013400515.1. Lineage (NCBI taxonomy): Eukaryota > Metazoa > Chordata > Aves > Passeriformes > Timaliidae > Erpornis > Erpornis zantholeuca. Next base: position 173,317 of record VZTN01016452.1, read on the forward strand.
CGACTGGAGAGTGTTACAGCAGATCTCCAAGGAGGATACAACCCTACTGCAGAGTACTGCATCCTCCCAAATGATTTATTCTTAGAAAGGTACTTCAGGATAAATAAATATCTTCCAGCTTCCCTATCAGATGAACTGTTGATTGTGAAAACTGAAAGGACTTGACCCATTTGTTTTGCATGGTATTGCATAATTTTGCTTTTCTCTCACCTTGAGCAATGACAATATATCAGCCTTATCTGGTTTGGCTTCTATTTGTGTTCTTATCTGCAATTCTAAATTATCATAAGTTAACTGCAAACTATTATATTTTGGCTACAAAGAGGTAGGAAAATCATCCCACCATAATTTCTAAACTTTATGGGATCATGTTCAGTGCTTTTAAATGTTTAAAGAAATTATTTTTTAAATCACTCACATTCTGGAACTAAATTTTACATCATATTGTTCAGTGAAGAGTGCTTGTGGCAGATGGAATGCAAAATGCTTCCCTTCAATACATCATGTCCATCAAAATAGGAAATCTGCCAAAAGCAGTGATAAAACACCCAGTGAAAATTAGACCAAAGGTAACAAAAACCAGTAACCTTTCTGTGAAGCTGCAAGAAAAAGAATCATTGTGATGGCACTTCTTTTTAAGATGTTGCACCTAAAATAACCACAGTTTTAGCTAGAATATACAAGACTCTCATAAGAAATTGTCAACTAAATCAAACCTTACTCTGGGTTTCATTGCCTTTTGGGTTTCATTAAGGTAAGACTACACCAATTCTTACTTAGCATTTTTAAAACAATTATCTCCTGTGGGTATTAATATGCAGAGACAGAAGAAACACAGGGTGACTCTTTTAAAAAAGATGAGGTGTATCTACATGTTATTAAATTCAAATTCCCGATGACAATGAACTTACTTCAAAAGCAACAGGTCAAAAGTGACTTGTTTTATGGCAACTAGAATATGGCAACTCCACTTACTGCATTCATGCACTCACAGAGGGCTGGGTTAGAAACTCTGTCCCTATTTACAAATGTGCATTGTAAATGGTCATCATGAAAGAAGAGAGAAGTAAGTGTATTTGTGATTAAGTGATCTGCTAAATCAGAGCTACCATGTCCTAACTCATTCCTGGCTTGAGGTCATTCTCATTCATGGATCACCTCGTTACCCTAACTCTTTGCTAATTTAAAATGTTTATTCTCTAGGTTCCTGTTACTTCACACACCTTGACCATCTCCAGTCATCCTTCTAGCAATCCAGTGCCAAGATCCAGCATGCTGATTACAGCAATTGAATACAATCCTGACCACTTAGCTACAGGCCTACTCATACATACCTGTATGATGCATCTAATGTGTAATTTTCAGTGATTCACTAGGCCCAGCTTCTCATCTTTATTGTTCTTTTAATATGTAAGTAATTTGTAACCTATGACCATAAAGGCAAAAGAGTTCCTTGGATGTGTTACTTGCTTGACATGATTGACATTATTTTATTCCTCATCTGCCCTTTTTATTTGAAAGCAGCTGAAAACTGTATTTTGTACTGCAAATGAAATTTATTTCTGGTGCAAACAAAATCCACTGCCATAGATAGTAAGGAATTCCCTTTTATCCAGCTAGCAGGAAGAAATGTGTTACAAATGTGAAAGAATTATGCAGTGCTGAGATTCTGCTAATCCTGAGGGCAACCACTGAGTGCCGAGACTGGTGCATGCTGTGTGGGGAACTGTTCCCAAGAGGAAGGCTTATCAGATGGGTGCAGGCTGCAGGATGTGGCCTTGGGTTCTCTCCAAGCCACGCAGAATGCTCTGCTTTCAAACCCCCAGCCTGCCTTCTGCTGCCCTTGTGCTGTGCTGAAACATCTGTTTTCTATGAGACCAAAATCACTGACCAACTGTTTAACTCTTAGATGTGCTAGTTTAATCATCCAGACAATTAAAACAACCAGTTCCCTGAAAACTCATCTCTAATGGATGTGTGTCAACTTTTATTTATCGTTTCCTTTCACTCCTATGTGAATTATCAGATGCTGATGAAGTGTAGATTCTGAGTAGCACGTTCCCTCTGTTTCTAGGGCACCTGCAACACCCTGTCTCATGGGGTAAGAGTGGAGTCCTACTGCTGCCTTCCTCAGCACAGGGCTCTTAATGGAGCCTACATCCCTCCCATTTGCAGTAAGTTTGCATTATCACTTGAATAACTGTTTGTGAGCAATCTGCTTCTGTGAACTGACTGACACCTAAGGTACATTCACAGAGTGAGGTCTTCCCTTGCTACCTAAAAAAAGGTGAAGATACTGTCTGCCATACATTGTTTGCATAAATTCTTAATATTCCAGACTGAAGTAAATACACACTGCAATCCTACTCTGTTTCCCTTTCAAAGTCTGTCTGTAGTAGATTTACACACAAAGGCATCTGATTACCATTAGCATCTGTAGTTAATCTGCCAGTTGCAGTCTGACAATTAAGAAATCTACAGAAGCCAAAAAATGAAGGAACAATGAAACAACACTCAGGAAATACCACATGAAAAATGGTACTGTTTGAGCTGTCTGTGTTTAAATCTTTCTCCCAAATGCCTTTTCATTCCTCTGTTCTCACATTAATACAGTGGGTACGTATGAGGGCATTTTGAATGCCTCCTCCCTTGCAAGTTTATATAGCTGACAACTACACTTTTGCTTCTTTTTTTTTTTTTAATTCACACCAACTGGAACTGTTAAACTGATTAATCATCATGAATTAAGCAGTTTTCATTCACTAAAGGCATCACAAGCTCCCACCTGAGGTTGTTTTGAACCATCAAGAGCATGCTTTTCTATGAAGACAAAGTTTCTTCTCTCATCCAGTCCATCGTCAGCTGAGACAAAGAAATTCAGTCTCACTGTTGAGGTCTGACCTTTTGTTATCCAGAAAGCAATGAAGATCTTACAAAATCAGCTCTGATGTTAATCCATAGTTACCCTTCCAAGGAAACAAGCTCTTTTCAAACAAACCACTTCTACATTATAAAAAGTACATCCTCCTATCCTCCAGTCCAGCACCTCAAAGTCACACTTAGTAGGCTGGGATTACATCTTTCAATTCCTGTTGATTTTCTGTCAGTGGAATTTGAGCTGCTCTTGAGTGCACTTTTAGATCAATAGAGATATTCTACTCCCACACAGAGGAGCCCATCACTGTGCTGCTCTGTCCTGAAAGCAGAATTTGGGAACAGGTAACTGTCTTTTTCAATATGTTACAAAACACTCAGAATATAGAACACTGCAAAATTGATGTGCTTTTCACCATATAAAGGTAAAATACTTTATCTCATTATGAATCACACCCAGTTCCTCGTATTCTTCCTCTCTCACTTTCCTCCTCCCACAAAACCAATAACCTCCTTTATATATTTAAAAGCTAGTTTGTAGTTCATAAGATATCTAGGACCACTATTCAAAATCAGTTTCCTTTGTTCTTTGGAAGTCAGCTGTAATATCATAGGTAAATAGAGTAGGAGTTGAGGAAGATTTCTACATTTTTAACACTATGGCTGTAGTAATAGAAGCTGTGATAGCAGCTGTATAAACATAATGTGGAAACAGAGAAAAAACCAATTGTAAAAGGCAAAGTCAAAGTAGCAAAAAGGAAAAAAAAAGGGGGAAATCTGGCTGAGGTTAATATTCAATATGCTTCCTCAGGGACACTAAATAGAAGTATATAATGTCCATTATGAAGGAATGAGGTCATACACAGAAGTTGCATCTTCCTTCTGCTTGACAGCTCCTGCACTATATAATTTTTCTCTGTATCCTTGCAGTATTTATATAACTATAATCTCTTCAGAAGAAAACAGGAAATTTGAAACAAAAAGAAATTGATAGTATGTATGAAGCAACTACTTGTTGCTATCACCATTGAGACAATGAAGCAAATTAAGGGGAACTTAGAAAAATTAAAATGCTTAACAATATTACACTTCACTGAAAATGTTATGCTTGTCTCTAGAGATTACTGGCAAACTAGAGAAATCACCACCCTTGGACTGATGTTCACTGGCAAAAATGTTCAAAGTGTTACATCACACAGTTTTATAACAAAAAAAATTCTGTATAGAAAGCAATAGCAATTGGGAAATCTCATCCATGCAAGTGATATGACTAAAACTTGAATAAATAAATCAATTAAAATATCCATTAGGAATAGCCATGCAGTAAAATACTTTTTTCCACTGTGTGTTTACTTGGCTTACCCTTATATGGAAATATTTCTAGTTAGAGGCAAATCCAGATGTACATAAGAAAAGGCTTTTATTTCCCTCCCTCCGCCAACTAAAAAGACAGCGTAAGCACACTGAAGTTTGACATTGATGTTTTCCAAAATATACATCAGCCCTCCCCAAAAGAAAAACAATGAGAATTCTTTGGAACTTCCTGCAGTATTGTATAACAACCCCAAGGCACTGCTGCCTTCTCCACTGCAGCTGAGTGGAAGAAGACCAGGTAGTTTTTGGGAGGGACAGTGGCATTATTAGTCTACTCAGCTGTAATGAACAGGGTTAGGAGGTCAACAGAAGACTGCCTAGGCTTAAATGCTAACAGACATTTCTCTGTCACCTTTTCCTCAGTGGAATGCTGCTGCATTTGATCACCTTCTAATTCTTGCAGAGCTCTTTTCTGTTCAAAGCTAACAATTTAAGGATTATTCCTGGAAACGTTGCTGCTGAGATCACGCCCTTTTCCAAGGCCCTATTGAATGTAACGTGCAAAGCAAAACCAAGAGCAAATCCCTGAGACAAGATGAAGTATCTTAATAGAGAATTAAATTTTTTCTTACGATTTCTAGGAAAAAGCTAAAAGCTACTCAAAGCTCAAGAAGCTTTTCAGGGAGCCCCCAAGGTGTTGTTGTTTCATCCCCATGCTCTCCCACTGTAAGTTTTCCTCATAGCTCCTCACAGACTGCAGGAGGCTTCACGAGAGTATTCTGTCCATACACAGTGAAATGCAGACACTGCACTGACCAGAAATGCCTGGACAACAGTAAAGCAGGAGCACAGTCTTCCTCTGTGCTCACAGAGACTATTCAAATACACATTGCATGGGCACAGACATGACCTTCCCAGGTCTCTAATGACTGATTTCAGCTGCTGATACATCTGTTTGACAGGAAAGTCAGCTGTCAATAAGCAAACCAAATGGAGCTGCGTGGGTGCCAGGCTGCACAGCAGTTACAGGAAATGTGCAAGAAATCATTGTTCAGCATGTGTTCTGCCTAGACAGGACAGCTTGGACACTCTAACCAGACAGTGGCGAATTCCTGAGCTAAGTTATGTGCTTGATCATATCGCAGTTGTTTTGAATTAGCTTTTTCATCAAATAGTTCATCAAAATACTGAATCGATAATTTTAGTAAAATCACAAAAACAAAATAACATAGTATTTACTGTAGACAATTTCTTGTAGACCTAGCCTGCAGCATTCTTTATTTACACACATTGGATAAAAATGAAATAAATTGAGTTTAAAATTCACATTGGCAATGCTCTGTGAAGTTTAGACTCAATCTAGAGCTGCAATCATACAACAAATGTATGCAATGCATTCCAGTGCTCTTAGGTAGGGTTTGTTATATTTCAAAATATGTAAACAGATGCTTCATGTCTGTCTACTTTTTCCATTAAAAAAAAAAAAAAAGTGCCCACAAACCCCAGAGATTTCAAAAAGATTCTGCATGTCAAAGCATCAAAAGACTAGATATTACTAAAAAATAGCACAGTGCAAGTACATCACTGAAATAACAAAATGGTGTATTACACTCACCTGGCTCATTCAGTACATGAAATTTGGATACCAAAAAGAAGGAGAAATCATAGCTGAAACTTTGCAAAAAGACACTGGAAAAAAACCTCAACAAAACAATGCAAAGAGTTCCAATAGCTTGAATTGTCTGAGATAATCGCCTTTGGCTGCCTTTCTGGCTGCTGGAGAGGAACAGAGATTTCAAAGGCTTATTCATCTTCTCTTAAACAACAAAAATACACCTGTGGACATAATCCAAAAAATCTCTCCCTTACTTTAAGGAGCGTCTATGGCAACCAACTCTGCAGTACATGCTCCCCCTATGGACTCCTAAAAGTTGGGAAGATAAACACCATCCTAGTTTTACAGACTATGTGACATTTGAGCATAGTCTACATGTGCTTAAATGGAAATTTGACAGTGGAAAACATCAAAGAAAACAGAAAAAAAAATGGAAGAGAAATGAGATTGAACATCTGCTTTACAGCACAGAATAGATCACAGAGTCTTTCAGGTTGGAAGACACCTTTGAAGAGTGTCTGAGCAGGGGCAGCTGCAGCAGTGCTTAAGCTACATCCAGTCAGGCTTCAAGTATCTCCAAGGATGCAGATTCCAGCACATCTCCAGGTAGCCTGTGCAGTTCATATAACAGTCAATCCCACTGTCCATGCCTCCAACAAAGATGCTGCATAATGCCAGTCCCAGTACTGATCCCTGAGGAACATAAATCATCACTGCTTTCCACTTTGACATCAAGACATTGACCACCTCTCACTGGGGTGTGACCATCCAGCAGATCCCTTATCCACCCATCAAATTCACATCTCCAGTTTTGAGACAGGGATGTCACGTGAGACAGTCCCAAACACTCCAGGAAGATCACATCATTCGTTCTTCCCTCTAACCACCTTGTCAGAAAAGGTCACCAAGTTTGTCAGGCACGATTTGCTGTTAGTGAAGCCACATTGGCATAGTCTCCTCGTTTTCCATGCGTCTTAGCACAGCTTCCAGGAGAATCTGCTCTTGGATCTTGCCAGGCACCAAGGCGAGATTGACTTGCCTGTATTTCCCACATTTTATTACACACCCTAAGACTTAATTTTATGTTCAGACCAAGGAAAGACAGACTTATATTTTTTAAGAGTGAAAACACCAGAAGACTAGGCTGTAGTCTTACAGATCTCCTTTCATGCAAAGAGGTTTGTTTCCTTCTCCTGTGGTTCATAGACTTTCCAGAACATTTATTTTGGGGGATGAGGATGATAGATGGACTTTCCATTGCTGACAAATTCCCCAGTCTGCCTTCGTCTTGGGTCAGCATTCAAAACTGGAGAGTCTGAGGAACAGAAGAGGCCACAGAGTACCCTGAGGCCAGGCAGATGGTGAGCTCCCTACATCCTAATAAAGTGTTAAATAATGTTAAAAATTATAGTCCTTTGATGTTCTTTTCCTTCCTGCAATTTTACAAATACAATCTCTGTCACCACCACTGGATAGTTCCCTAATTAAGGACTGAGCCCACTGAGGAACTGGCCTTTAGCAAGTAGTCTCACATTGAAACCAAATGCACTGTCTCAGACCAGAAAACATGCAAATCAGAACTAAACTGGATTTATAAATTCCCTTTCTGAAATAAAGAATTTTCTATATTGTGTGCCCTTCCAAGACTTTCCATTCAGAAGTCTTTAGTTTTATCACGCCTAACATTCTTTCCTTCCTTTCCTGGGTTTTATTTGTGAATGTGCTTTTAATTATAAGAAAAAAACATTGCCACACATAAGCCTATATAAGCTATTGAAATCACATAACCCTATTGAAATCACAGCTGCTCCTACAGGGAGGCACTGGAGTTTCTAGCAGAAGTATGAGAGGCAGGAGTATATATGTCCACACCAAATTCCCCTCCTGCAAATTAGGAATTATTTATGAACCTTTTTTAATATGTCCATTTTATTGCCAAAGTGAACCAAAATATAAAACATGAAATCAAGGAGAGGCTGAAACAGAGTGGGGTCTGCATACCAGAGCAGTCATAAATTTTTCAACATGTGGCTTCAAATGTATCCATAACTATTTTACAGTTATATTTCAAAGGTATTTTTATTTCATATTTTTCTTCAAGCTTGCTCCATTTTTTAAATTTCTGCAGAGTATTGTATTTAATTTCCTGGCCCAAGTATAATTTGCAACAAAGGTATGAAATACCATGTCTTAAGACACTATAAAAAATGAGTTAGTCTTCCTCCCTGTATTTTTTTTCATTCTTGTAATACTTTCCTAAGAGAACAAAGAAACGAAGTAGTTTGCATACATAACCTGTATTACAATCAGATTCATATAATGGTTTGGAAGAATCAGTTATTCATAATTCCAGGAAAGCTATAAGCTGCGCTTTGCATGGGGATCACCCAAGATTTTGTCCAGTTTTTGCTTCTTAAAATGCTGTGTGTTGGACATACCCACTCTGTGAACAGCTGTCCTGTGGGACTCACTCAGATCTACACAATGCACCTTCTAGAATAATTGCTGTTTGTTAGTAAACTATATGTTGATAACTATCTGTGTTTTGTTTATATTCATATATTGCAGCATTAACTTTTTTTATCCAACACCTTGCTTCACCTACCTTTGTTTTTCTATTGTACATCTCATCCATTTAGCCTTTCCCCTTCTCCTCTTCTTCCTTCAGCATCAGGGAGTCATGACCCAAAGGTGCCATTCCACAACCATCCTTTATTTTTAATTCCTCTCTGCTCTCTCTCTCTAAATCCTTTAAGTCTCAGGCCCAACTTTACTCCATCAGTTTTGCAGTGCTTTACCATCTATGTCCCTCAGGCATTGACCACATGCCACTCTGCCACGACCTGTATAAATACAAACCAAAAGACTTCAAGTCCTAGAGACCTTAAGGATGATCTTTAAGAAAAAAATCGGCACAGATACTTGTGGGAGTAAGAGAACCAGTAAGGCAATCTGGAGATGAGAGGCAGCGGGCTCAGCACAAACTCAAGGTATTTTCAAGCTTGCTGTAGGCAGCCTGGTAAAGCTACTTCTCACTGAGAGATTTAGAAATGTACATTTCACTAAGCGACTACCATGCTTAACAAATATACATTTTTAAATAGTGCACTAGGTTGTGTCTAAATATATAGCAAATATAAAAAAATGGTGTGGGGTGAAGGCAAAGATGGACAAGGCAACTCTTGGTTTTAGCCATGTTAATTTTTACTTTTCTTAAGACAGATCTTTGTAACCATTTTGTCACTATCATTCTCCTGTTTGCTTTCTGGTTTCTGCTCTTGCAACAGATATCCTTTCTGCCCAGATCTATCTTGGTACCTATCTGTATTTATCAGTTGCATCTGAAAGATCAAAACCTCTTTTTGCACACAGAACTCTCTTCACCTAAACATAATTTCACACCAGTTCAAGATTCTTGCTCTGTAGATACAAATGCAAAGTATAACCTCATATTATAGACTGTTTCAGGCAGGGATCACATTTGTGAGATTCTATGAAGTGCAGAAAACACTTTGGACAGCTTAAAAACTTCTCCAATCAAGAAAACTGCCACTGAAGACAGTAATTAAAGGCTGCAAGCAGGATGGTAGGGAGAGTGAGAAGGAAAAAAATTATTTCTTTTTTAAGAGCAATAGCAACCTCCAAGTCAATAATTTCCTGGCAGTTAATGACCAGACAGATTAAGATCTCCTCCAGATGGCCATTAACTGCCAGGAAATAGTCAACTCATTGGCCATTAGTGCTTAAAACACCATTAGGGTACTGCTCTTCATTAGTTATATTCACATGATGTTACTATTCACCAAGGATATGAATGCAGCAGAAATTCTTAGTTTTAATAGACAACAGAACAGAACAAAAACAGCTGAAATAGATGGATAGTTTCACTTAAGCAGGGCTGTACTGCTGCTGGAACTGTAAGAATGTGATGCTCGTAGGAACCACTGTCAGCAGCATAAGCTCCGCACACTAATCCACTTATGTGCCTTCTCTTATGTCCTGAAGGGACCACCCCAAGGGGTGAAAGGTTAGTCTCCATGCCAAATCTACTAATGGTTTCCCTGCTAAGATGTCCAAAAAGTATGTGACTGTTGAGATTAGGTTACTTGACCAGTATTAAGAGGACTTAATTTTTTGAAGACAAAAATTCCAAGTGTAGAAAGCACAGCCATTTCATTTTATGGTGAACACAAACACACACATGTTTCCCAACAAATATCCCCAAAAAGTTTGCTATAGTTTGTATATAATTTACTATATAGACTATTCTACATTATATGTAGTATAGTATAGTGTAGCATATATACTTATATACTATGTCATAGTCTGTGTGTAATTTACTATGATTTATGTACATTTCCTATAGAACCAGAGTTTACAGAATCACATGTTGTATATACATATAACTCCTAAGGCTACTTACAGATCTATGTAGTAAGTTTAACTGGTGAACCAACAAATAACTAGAGCCTTATTATTATAAAATCTCCAAAATTAAAGATAGATTAACCTATCTTTGAAAATACTTTTTATGATTCTTTATATGTATGTGAACAAATGTGTGAACATCTATGAACTGAAAAGGGAACAATTTGTGAAGTTGATAATTAATTATGGGAAAATAAACTGTTAAAGTCCCTACAGCAAGATAACTAAAGCAGGATTAAGGACATCTCTCTTCAAAAAAACCCAGTGAACACACCTGAATAAAAGAGCTGTAGTTTTAACAACAAACACATATATTCCTTAGTCATCAGCCAGTCCTCTTCTGTAAAAGATAGTAAGAACAGTCTCACCATATCTTTGCCTAGTTAGTATTCTTACAACACATTTTACACGGAGGGCATATTAAACCTTAACTTGCAAAGATAAATCTAGTAAAGAACTCATGGGATTTCCTGCAAAATAAAACTGCTGATTTGCTCATTTGGTGCTGGTGCTACAAAGCTTTCCCCCTGCAATCTATAAGGTTGATGCTGCAGCCAAGCTTACCTATTTTGAGAGTTCTGCTACATAATACTGTGAAAGAGAAAATTTATTATAACACTCAACTATGCTCTAGAGGAGCTGCCACCAAACTTTTCTTACCTTCACACCATGAATTGCATTTTCCCTGAGCTTACTATACTGAATAAGCTAAAATATGTTCCCAATGGATGCACAGACAAGTTAAAAGTTTGGAGAGGCCTTGTTTGACTGGGTCAAAGCTGTCTACTTGGAAAAGAGAAGGAATTTTTTTACAAACGTCTTCCTTTTTCATGTATTATTTTATTACAGGAGACCATATTTATAATATATTTGCTGATGTCTTCCTAGGGAAGCGATGCAATTAAGAAAAATAACCCAATGCATTAAAAGAAAACTAAACTAAAGGTAAAAAAAAATTAATATCCTCAGAAATGCCAAAGATTCTTAGGTGCTTTCTGAAACACAGAAAAACACAAGAAAGAAATTCCCCAAAAAGGAATCATTCTAAAAGTGCCTGAAAACAGATGTTTTATGAAGAAGGAGTGAAGGAGTCTGTAGTAATGCAAACATGTAAATGAGTAGTTCTGGCTACAACTATTGTAAGGTCTTAATCTAATCCATCAGTTTATGAGGAATTGAAAGTGTACACAAACAACTGGGGCTGGCAAGCAAGCTGTGTAGTGACTAAGTGTAATCTTAGCACTTTAATTCAACTTCTGTTAAGATACCTCTCTTCACAGACGTCCTGAAAAAAACACAGTGTGGCCACAGTACACTCTTGTAGCCCAGTGCAGTATTAACACAGCATTTGGCTGAACTCACCTGCCCTGGCTGAGCACTGGAATCCAGGTTGCCTCTTTCATAGGGAGCTGCCCCTCAGCACAAGAGAGAAAGTCATGGATGACATCCTTGGAGCAAAGTAAGTCAGTTGGAGGGGAAAGGCTTTATTTTACTCCAGGCACTCTACATTGGTGTGCTAATATCAAAATAATTTCTAACAAGCTCAGAACAGGCTTCTGAATGTCCTATACAGCAATGAATTTTCATTCTCAGATGTACAACAAGAGCTTTCATTTAGGTACTTTTCCCAGTGATTTATACACTTTTCTTCCGTTTGTGCCCTGCCAGGCCTGTTCTGCTGAGCAGTCTGATGGTTTCCCACTACTTGATTACCTCTCCCCATTTTTAGCCATCAGTGGTGCCCGCCAGTTACAGGGTACAGATATCATACAGACTTCACTGCAAAGAATTAGAAAGTGCTCCTGCATGTACAGGCAATAGCAATTCAAGAAACTTAATTTTTATAATGAGGAATCATGACTTGGCTGCCAACTTTGACCAAGTTAGAGACAATACAGTCATGCTGCATCTGAATGTCACCTGCCTGAGGCAGGCAGTACACACAGAAAACTCTTTTCATCTGTTGATGGCAAATTGACTACTGACATCAGAAGGGCCAGAACTTCACCCCAAAAATCTTCTGATAATTTATATAATTAGAAATCATAATATGAAAAAAAAACCCTAACAACAGTACTTCCTCAATTGATTTTATTGACAATAATGTAAAATACTGATTTGTGTGTATGATTGTTCTGTAAATGAGTAACCCTTTAAGAAAGCCTAGGTGAGGATATTTCAGAAAATAGCAGGATGCAATGACAGTAAGATGTTTGTTCTGAAGAGAGAACTGTGGACAGCAAATCAAAGATCAGTTTCTTTCTGCCAATTATCTGGTTGGGTAGACACTGCCTTATCTATTAACAGACTTAATAATTGGTGTAGTGTCCCTCATTTACCTTCTCTTTTGTGATTTTTGCAGTCATTTTTTTGCCATTACTGGCTGAAGATATGGGAAAGACAAACAAATGGTAAAAAAAAAAAAAAANTTCCTCCCTTTTTTGCCAGGGATGAAAAAAACCCAGGAAAAACATCCCAACCCTACCACATGGACCTACTACGATTTTGCCAGAGGGCAGTAAATGTCAACACTGTAGTATATTTCCTGTTTTGAAAATGAACCAGTTTATTTCAGAACTATTAAACAGTCCCAGCAGTGGTAACCCCTTCCTGCCTGTTGTCTTTCTGTTGGGCAACTCTCTTAAATCATTCAAGGCTGCTGCCTGCTAGAGACTGAGTCCTGAACAAACAGAACTGCCCCTGCAGTCAGATTTCTGCAATAAGGCTATGCTTTGATCAGAGCCTTCTTTCTTTCCCCAAGGATGAGTTAACCTCATAAAAATGCATATCCTGCCCAAATGTTTGTTTGCTCTCATTTAGTCCTTTCTTAATACTACCAGCAAGATTGCTGAACAAACAAACTGCAGAGCCTGGGTATAAATACCCACCCTGCAGTGGCCATTTGTCAGAGGTGGTCAGGGCCATCCCACAATTCATGCTCTAATTGTAGACTGGGTGGCTGCTGTTTTTCTTGCATTGGTTCAAAGACACCCATTGAGAACAAGCATCTGGCCTTGGAAAGGGAGCAGGGATGTGAAATCTGAGCAGTATAAGCAGACACGAGTCTGAGGGGCTTTTTAAAATATATCTACAAATCCTTCTGTGCTCTGCCCCAGTATATATAATAAAATTGTTACTGGGAGCAAAGTCATGAATGTAACCAGAACTGCCTACCACTACAGGTTTTGTTTAATGCCACCAAAATTTAGATCTGATAGTGCAGACTCCTGCCTTTATCTGCATCCCTTTTATCCGCATCCAGGGGACTGTGGAGAAAGACAGGGAAGGGTCATGCATAAAAGAGCTTGGTGAAACATCATGGTCTTACTCTCTATTTCATAATAAAGTGCGATAGATGAGGTTGCATGGACCATGACCATCTGAGAGGTAGGCAGCCAAAATGCTTTTCCCCAAAGTCAAAATAAATTATCTGGCAGACGGTGCAGGAGACAGCCCGAAATGTTCAGCATACTGTAACTGGACACAGACACTGTCCCCTGATGAGAGACTGAGGAGTAATGCACATTTTCACTACCTCAGAAAAAAAACAACACGGACCCTAAAAGAAAAGATACAAGGTGAATGTAATGCAGCCAAGTTAATGCTATCTTTGCAGACTTGCCCACTGTTATTTCTTCAATATTTTTATCCCCAGAGGATCTCTATCGCAGAACTTGTGCTTTCTTTGGTATTTAGGGGTTTAGATTTTCACTGGTTCTGTCAACAAGGCTCATTTTTGAGGTTTTTTTGGGGTGAGTAAATAAAAGCAGGAAAGGTACCAACATCATCCAAGCACTGTCAACTGGAAATATGATGCCAGCTTGATCCCAAAGATCAAGAGGATTGTGCTGTTCCCACATCCAACCTTTCCCATAGTTCTTTTCCCACAGATAAGGACAAACTTCACAGCTGCAGAACAATGAGAAGTGTGTGCTTAACCATCATACCTAAGAGAATCAATGAAAAAATAAAAAGCATCTGTTTACAATGTTAGTAGTAGATATAGAAATGTTATTGCAATATGCAATCACCTTCTCTTTCCCCCAAAAAAGGCTAATCTTAATAAAGATAATAGAACCACGGTCAGAGACTGAAAATAGTTCATGCCTCAAACATTGACATAAAGTTTTTGCTCATTTGAAAGAATCTACAACTAAGAAGCCTCCCTAAAGACTGGGACTTTGGACTGAAAGTCAAACTACTGATTAGATAAAGGGAAACCATTGTTCAGTCATCTCAGGCTGAGGGAAGGGTGTGCATCCACCAAAAGGCCAAAGCCACCAGCTGTGCTGAGGAGCATCTTCTGTTGAGTTTGGGGAGGGGACAGAGCACAGCTCACAGAAGCCAGATTTGGGGTGGGGGCAGAGCACAGCTCACAGAAGCCAGGTTTGGGGTGAGGGCAGAGCACAGCTCACAGAAGCCAGGTTTGGGGTGGGGGCAGAGCACAGCTCACAGAAGCCAGGTTTGGGGTGGGGGCAGAGCACAGCTCACAGAAGCCAGGTTTGGGGTGGGAGCAGAGCACAGCTCACACAAGCCAGGTTTACACAGACTCCCCCAGCCGAGGGGGGAGGAGGAGGTTTTGGGTGCATGGTGTAACCTCTAGCCACAGACACTGAACACCCATCCTCCCTTACACAAACAGGCCCAGCTGTGGAACCCCAACCCCACAGGCCACATCCATGGGACTCTCATGTGAGAGGCAGCTGAGGGGGAGTCACAATCCATCAAAGACCCTCAAAGTGCTGGGCCTTGCACCCCAGGGCTGCATGTGATGCAACAGACCCAGATTCTGCTGTAAGAGACTGCCTCTGCCCCAGGGGACATGGATGGACATTGCCACCTGGCTCCAGGGGATATAAACCCATGGGATTCTACACCTTTGGGGGGAATCTTCACCACCAAGAAGAGCAGCTGGAGAGGATCAATGGAACATCGTTGGGATCCACAGAGTGGTGATATTTTCCTTATTCTGTCCCTGTCACTGTTTCTGTCCCCCCCACCCATTTTCTACTCCTTGTCTTTTCTTTTTCTCTCACATTTACTATACAATAAAATCCATACACTCTTTCTCTCATATCTATTATACAATAAAATCCATATTATTGTCACCAGCATATGGTCTCGTTTGCACCTTAATTTGGGCAGAGGAATTTCTAAAGAAGCTTAATAATAATTGGATCCTAATAACCACAGAGCCATATATCTCTGAAAAACAAATAATAATGAAGGACCTACATAAGACTGCCTTATGTAATGCAGCAAGAGTGCCTGAAATGCGCTTATGTTCAGTTTTAGGGAGTTATTAACTGGGGCTGGTTAGTTAATAAGCATTAATTCAGTCCTGTCACTGAGACAACAGCTTAAATTGCAGTGGCCTTTTCAACTATGAAAAATGCAAAAGGCCGTGAGCATTTGAGTCAAACCAACATTTATCTTCTGGCAATGAAAGACTCCCATGGCACTTGTGCTAAAAATCTGGCTTCATTCTGTTGGTAACAAATAGTTGACTCTTATCTTGACTCACTGAATTCTTTATAAGCTTCAGTCTCTGTGGCCTCCAAAATATTGGCACAACAGTCAGAAAGCATTTAAGACGTTGTTTTGGATGGACAAAACAACACCAGAAGTTGGCATTAAATGAAAAATCAAGCTCTCTACACTCTCACAGTAAGGCTACACAACTCTCTGCAAAGGGGAAGGAGCTAGAGAAGGCAGAGTTTCTTTAAACTAGTTTCTAGTAGTGTCCAACAAATCCATGAAGAACCTGAGTTCCCAAGCTTCACCTCTTGATTTATCCATTGTCATGAGAAATATTTTAAAGTGTGTTCATGGTGGTGACAACCACAGCTCCAGTTCTGTGTCCAGGACCTGTGAAAGTGTACATGGAAACAGGTTTCCAGCTCTATCTCACACTTTCATGTGAAGAAAGAGGTGACAGCCAGGCCATGAACTGCTCCCTAGCACAGGAAGAAGCATTTGGGGAGCACTTTGAAGTGACATCTGTAATACTGCCAACAGCTGTTCTTAATGTGGAAAGTGACCTGTAGAATGGTATGTATAAAAAATGAGAGCCTGCTTTTCCTCTCTGTTCTGGCACAGCACACGATAATGCAGCTCCTCGTCTCTAGTAACATCAGGAAACAGTTTCTTTTGATCAAAAGCAGTCATATAAAATGCAGAAATTTGCATCTAAACTGCTTCCTGAGGTCAACAGGCCTTATTCAGATTAAGCTAAAATGGAAATCGGAAATCTAAATTTAAAAGAAAATCCTTCTCTTCCCCAGTGACAGCTGACACCTTCAAAATCAGGTGTAAAAGTTCCACTCCCTATGTTCTAAAAATGTCATACAGCTTCAAGGCCAGAGTCCTCCTATTCAACTTCCATCTGTGGTCTTTGAAACTTCAGTCACACCCTTTTCTTTCCCTTTCTGTAAACATGTACTAGCTCCATCTGGCAAAGGGAATCATAAATCTCCCTTGACTCTACTTGCACTTCTGGCATTTTTGCAGTAGTTCACACAGATGGGGTGTATTTAGACAAATGGCAGAAGGAAAACACTTCTGCACACATATAAGTGGAAGTCTCATCTACAAACTGTATTTTTTCTGTATTAGTCTGTAAATTCATGGTGCTGCACATCTTGAACTCAGCTGCACCTTCTGTCTTTCAGCACCGCTTTTACTGTCTCTTTATGACTGCTGTCAGCCAGAAATACAAGATTAGTGGAGGAAAAGAATGCAGCAAATACCACCATTACAACAATCTGCCTTACAAAATCTCACTTTCAAAATTAATGTGAGCCAGCTAGCATGATACAGTCACATGGGCTGAAAGCCTCCATGTACATAAGCAGAAGGTAATGATAAATACCTAAGTACAGCAGTCGGGGGAGAGAGCTAATGGAAGATTTAGGCATCAATGTAAATGTGGTTTTATTTAAAGTATGCATTTACATTTGGGAAAACTAAGGGGATACCACATAAATATCATTTTTAGATGCCATGAAACCAGGAGGAATGTCAACCACCAGTAAGAAGGGAGAAATCCAGCAAAGAGCCTTTCCTCAAAAGCAGCAGGTGATAGGTTTGTGAAACCGTGTCTGGGAGAAACACATATCTTAGGGAAAAGAAGATGCATAGAGGGAGACAATAAGAACAGGGAGACACAGCTACAGTGGTGCTGAATGGCACAAATGGGTAATAAGAATAGCAAAGTAGAGAGCCCTTTCTATTACAGTGTGATACCCAAGATGACACAAGATGCAATTTGGAGTTCCCTGCGCAGAGAGGTGTCCACAAACACCCCCCCAGTGTGCTCACTGGGACACTGATGGGCTCCAAGGGGCTGGGAGAAGCAGGCAAGACAAGGAGATGGTGGTTTCTCCAGGTTCCTCTGGAAAATGATCTGTGTATGCTGCTTCAGCTGCTCATGGACACAGCTGAAGCAAAGGCAGAGACAGGTTGTGAGAGTCCAGAGAAGAAGAGCCTCTTTTCAGCTTTGTGAACTTTGAAACTGTATTTCACAGGATTTTCAAAGCCATAAAAATGCACAGAACCATCTGAGGAGTAAGCCTGCACCCGAGGCTTCTGTTAGAAATCATCAGTGTTAGAGATAAAATCAATCATTAAAGCCTTTTACATTCCCCATTAAATTGTTCTCATCACTATTTTCATTTGTGAGAAACTGCTTCTTATAGCAGTTGGGGATCTATTAAAAAGCTGGATGCATACAATCAATAACTTCTTGGGAATTTGTTGGAAGTGGAGACAGAAGAAATGAGGGGCTGAATTCAGAGAGACATCTGGATTTTGCACTGCTCTAATCTTTGCATACGAGATGAGCTCTGCTTTTTGATTTACTGTGCCAGTGGCCTGGCAAAGAACAGGATGCTAACAGGAACACCACAGGAGCATAACATACTCATATGTAAATGCCCAGAGAAGAAAAAAGACTCCAATCTTCTGCCTTGAACTCTTTGAGGGATCTTCTTAAATAAATGTATGTGTAGAGACATAGGGAAAGGGAATTATTAAATCAATCAGTCCAGTGTCTATCTAATTGCTCGGAATAATTTTTTCATGTAGCAACAATCATTAGGCACTCCAGAGGAAGCATAATAAACCTCACATCAGACAGATTAAGTGTGTTTCTGTCTTCAATCAGAGACTGTCTGAAACTCAGAAGGATGTGGTTTAATAGCATTCTGGTTTTTTTTTTAATAAATAATCACCACAATCCTGAATGTTTATTAACCCTGTTTAATTTTAATTCTGTCAAACAGTTTATGAATCTTGTTAAATTCTCAACATCAACAACCTCCTACAGACTGAATTCTAAAGCCTAAATAAATTTTTGGTAAAAAAAAAGCATTAGCTTACATCGCTCTCCAATTTGAAAACTTCAGATCTGCATTGAATGGCCCCTTCTTGTCTCTTAACATCAGAAAATCAAGTGCTCCTGGATCTAATGAAGTGCCATACTCTATTTAAAAAACAAATTGGCTCCCACTATTTGCTCACTTCTAGTAGCTCTCTATATCATTGTTAATCTTTGATTATTTTTAATTTTTCTCTAACTCCCTTCTGTTCAAGTGGAATGAGGCATTCAGTGTGACATGTGGGAGTTACCTGTGGTACTAAAAACCAAATAAAATTCTACTTGCAAATTCCCTTTACAAAAAATCATGCAACAACATAGATAAAAATCATCACCATTAATTTCCATTTTAAACACAATGGGGTTTAGTGTCCCAAGCCACTGCCCTGAACATAGACTATTCAGGGAGACGACCAGAAGCTGGAATTTCTCTTCTCTCAGAAGTTTTGGCAAGCAAGCACTCATCTGTCCAGCCTTCTGGAGGCAGCAGTAGACCCTGATCCTGCAATTTGTCCTTTTATCTGCCCTTTGTCTATTCCCACAGTGAGGTAATCATTACGTACTCACTACATATTTACCAGAAGACATTCACTTGTCTATAATTTTAAGCCTGGTTAGTTGTTTTTTCTCCTTCAAAGAGAGAAGTCATGAAAAAACTTGGTTTTCAAGACTGAAGCCAGTGATAGCAAAAACTTTTCTTTTTTTCTTTTTTTTTTTTGCAGAAGTACAGACACGGATTGAAAGTACTTCTTGAGGGACGTTCAGTCTATTCCTGAAATTCTAGTCCTTTCTGAATTTCTCTCTTGGTTGTCTTCTGTGGTTAAAGGAGTCCTCCCTATTCATCTACCAATAACACAGATTAAATCAAATACTTTCCTCACCCGCCTGCTTATTTCTAGAGGCACCATTATTGCAAGAAATTCCACCACAGCATTTCATATGACCTGCATATCTGCAAGCCTGAGACTCATTTTATACCCAGCCAAGGTTTTAAAGTTAAGAGCCTTGTAACTCCAGCCACTCTACCTAGACAATAAAGAATGAGGTAGTTCTTGGTGTTATCAAGGCTGCACAGCAGTTGGGAGGTGCCTCCTTGTCTTAGTTGAGAAAGGCTATGATGAGTATAGACATTGCCAAATAGAGGTAGTAGGGAGCTAAAATCAGAATGAATGCAGGCCCATCCTTTCTTTTACTGCATGTTTGGAGAACCTCTCACACTCTTTTCCTTAGAAGAAATCTAGCATCTACTCCCATATTGCATCTCTTAAAAACAGGTCTGACTTCTGCTGTTTTAGTGGAATAACCTTATTGCAAATTCATATTTGTTAAAGCATCAGATTTGCAGCAGAGATAGATCTATATTCTTTAACTCTAATATTCCTAAATAAGCTGTCATCAGGTAATTATTCTCTTTGGGATACAAGAAAAAAATTGGTGCAATCTTGGTAAACCAGGATATAATTTACAATCAAAAGCTAAGGCTCTTCAAATCTAGGAATTCATTTGTACAGATAGGAATTTCTTGCTGCAGTGTCTTCTACTTGCAAAATTATTTGTATCTTATAAGTACTTTTCCTAAGCAAGTTAATGGAAAAGAATGATCTCTGTGCCATGAAGCAATGCACTATAATCTAGCTTTTGTTTTTAGTCATGGCACTTACATGTTGCTGACTTGGTATGAAACAACTGGACTTCACAGTTAAAGGATGTGTTGGGATAGCATCCACAAGTAATAGAAAGAGGTCTACAGAACAAATAAAAAATACAGCAACACTTGATGAAAGATGACTCAGGAGACACCTCATTCATTACATGAATGCCTCTGATGGTATTCATAGCACTTCCTTTAAAGCTACCCCACAAAAATCCCTTTTATCATCCCTAATGCTCTTAATGTCAAGTGAAAAAAAAAACTTGTACATTTTTCCTGTGAATACACTCTTATTATCCATCTTAGACTACTTGAGAGGAACACCCTGTCTAAGCTGCAGTGTGCAGCAAAAACATTGGATCCCTTCTGATCCACAGTCTACAGTAACTAGTTCATATCAGCCTATCAGAAACAAATTAGAACAGCCAAAAAAAGCTAAACATTCCTAAAATGACTGATGCTTTTTCTTCGCTTCATTTATCTGCCTGCAATTACAGATGGAACCCATTACCACCCACTTCCTCAGTTAGGAAATGGTTCCTCTGTACACTTTGTGCTGCTCCTCAGATGGTCTGGGTGCATTTATCCAGACAGTTGTCAGTGAATTCTGTCCCTGCTCCAAGCGAGTCAAATGAAAGCCATTTATGAAGCAGATATCTTATGGAAAAAGCCACAGATACCCAGTGAAAAATAGATTACCTGAACCTGACCACAGCATCAAACTGCAGAGCACAGCTCCCCTGCTTCAGACCTGAACCAAATCATACATCCTATGGATAAGGAATCCCACATCAGTCTGAAAACACTGAGTAGATGTGCCCCTTTATATAATTTTTTTGTGAACAGACACTTGCTGGATAATTTGGTGCCCTGTTACTTACATGTATACAGTTTATTTCTTTCTATACAATTTATTTTCTTTTGACACTGCATTATTTAACCCAGCCTTCTGTTAGTCTCCAAAAAACTGCATCAGGCCTATTTTTTTTACATAAAAGGTTTTGCTGCCTTACTTTCCATAAGGATAGTGAAGAAAGAGAAGCACCTGGACAGATAGTTTATCTGGTATGAAAAATATATAAAATAGAGAGAAACTTCCTATCAATTACTCAGCAATCTCTAGATGCTCAATTAATTTCTGTAGAACCCTACAAGCTTTACAGGAAACATACAAAACTGACAAACTTTCTGACTGGATAAAACTACAGCCTTGGAGATACCATTTGTCTGAGAAATACCCCATTGATCCTCACTAAACTGGAGGCAGAACAGTAAGACACAGGCAGGTCTTTAGGGCACTCAAAGTTATCACAGACACCTTCATCTTCATGCAATGAGAAGGAGGAAAGCAAAGGATTTGTTAGCAGGTAAAATGGGATAAGCACATTTCCTTACACATGCTGTTCATGTTGCACAGATCCTGTCTCTAATTCTGCAGGCTCTCTCCTCTAAAGCCACTGCCTGAATGGGCACCTGGGCTGACCTCCCCCTGGGAGGGAGACTGCAGACATGTGCACTGGAGGGAGATGCTTGCACGCCCTTGACTTGTTGCAGAGCTGCTGGGATAAAAGGAGGGGATGAATGCAGAGGCCAAGGTCAGGGCTGAAGATGAGAGTAGGAGGGTGGAGCAGGAGCATGGGCACTGCCAAGCTGTCCTGAAATATTTGTTTTTCCTTCCCAACTTTTTCTGAATAAAACATCCTTCTGGTACACAGCAAAGACAAAACTTCATTTTTCTTTGGCACGACACATTTCTGTAGATCACAAAGGCATTCCTTCATTCCTAAACCTTGTATCTGAAGAAAGTGACTTTTCTTTCTATATCTGTGCAATCAATACCTAATAACACATTGCATTCTAATCCCAAACTTATGACTGGAAATAAGCATCTTGACTCATTCATGATGAAAACCTCTTGCCCAAAAGACAGAAAAGATTGAATTCTTGGTTTTAATTGCTCAGAAACAGCAATTAAAACATTTTAAAAGCACTTTTTATTGGCTTTCCTTTCTTTTGGCAAGAGGCACACCTTGCCGCAAGAAAGCTGCTAGGATAGGAAATTACATAAGCAGGTGAACTTAAAAGCTTTTTTCTATTTGCTGTTATTTAAAATTTTTCCATTTCATACTACCCTAGTACACCATTGAAATTTTTCCAAGACAAGTTCCTATTTGACCAGACATTTGGAAAAAATGTGTGGGTTTTTTTTTTTTTAACTTCTAACAAGAAGCATATATGGTTGCTGTCTTTCTGATGCCCATAACTTTCATTACTATGAGTTACAAGTATGTATTAAGAAAGAAAACTTCTCCTAAGGCTCAGTGGAAGGGAATTTATACTTCTGAAATATATTTAATGTATACATCTTAAATGCACTGAAGATCTTCTAATCTGGGTGCTAATACAAGTCTTCACATTGTCAATAAACAGCCTTTATACTTCTTAAGGAAAGAAAAATGTGTAAGGACTCACGAAGTGTTTGACACCAGGTGGTTGCATCACCTTCCAGAGGGGCTTTTACAGGGGGGAGAAATGGGCCAACAGGAACTTCATGAAGTTCAGCCAGGGAAAGTGCAAAGCCCTGCACCCAGAAAGGATCAACCCTGGGGCAAAAGTATGTGAACATGACACAGAAATGAGTGCTTGCAGCCTGGAAAGCCTAACACATCTGGGGCTGCAGAAAAGGCTGCAGGTCAAGAGTGGGGATTCTCCCCCTCTACACCACTCCTGTGAGACCGCACCTGGAGCACTGCATCCCCCTCTGGGGTCATCAATCAGCCACTGAATTTCAGAAGACAAGACCATAGGAGTGGAGAAATGCCACAAAACATTTTGCAATGTAAGAGAAACTCACAACAAAACACTAAAAGACAAAGTATGGTGTGGTGACACAGGTAGAAAACTCACTGTATTAAAGGCATCAAAAATATTCTATGCTCCTTCAACTGTAGAGAGCACATTTAAGGAAGCAGGTGGAGAAAAATATGTACTAGAATTACATTTGGTGCAACAAATATAGCTGAGGCTTTCACCTGATTTCAAGGTAAATTAGGTATACAATCACTTCATATCTGTTGATTTTTCTGTGTTGGAATGGTGCATGGGAAAATACCAGTGAAATGTTAATGAGGTGTAGCAGATCCAGAAAACACAACAATTCACTGCTGGTGGACCTTTAAGCAGCTTAAACCTGAAGATTTTCAGTAAAGCAAGGCATGTTGAGAATTCATCTGGAATGTAAATGTGCTACATTTGTGAGGGCAGAATACAATACTTTGCCTAACTTCAATAGTTGGTTGCAACACACCAGGGAGATATGGTCACTAAGACATGCAACATTTTTAGGCTGCAGTGTCTTCATCAGTTCCCATGAGGTAGATGGATCCTCTTAAATATCAAGTGCACCTTTCTGTCAAGATTCCCTTACCTGTAAAAAGTTTATCTTCAGTTTAGTCATGTCCACCAAAATTTTCATAAACCTCTAATGGTAAAGTAACCTTGAAGAAGAAGGGATACAGATTAAGCCCGATGACTGCTACCTACATTTAGAATGATCACAAACTCAAATAATTTACACTAAGGATAAAATTACATATTCTAATAGAAAAGGCAGGGTATAAAAGAATTAGTCTATTCCTTTGCAGCAAACAGCTGAAGTCAATATGTGTGGTTTTGTATACCTAATATGAAGACTTACACTTTTGGAATTTGCTTTCCTTATTCCTCTCATTTCCTCATTTCTTTTCTTTTCTTTTTATTAAGTCCTTCTACCTTTTCTGCCTTCTTCTTCTTATGTCTTTAAACTTTACTCTTTCTTTTTGTTTTGTTTTGTTTCTAGGACAGGAGAAAGAGGGGAAAAAATTAGCAAGGACCTTAAAAGCTGCACACTACAGTTTTTGTTACAAGGTTAATGCAAAACCGGCACATTTTCCTAGGTCTGTCCTCAATGAGGAAAGCAGAAGGAGAAGTACCACAGCACAAACCATGGTCAATTTTTCCTGCGACAGCATATTGAAGAGAGCACTGCCAAGACATCTGCAGAGGAGTGTGTGCAGATCTGGCTGTTCCTACAAGCATATAATACTCATTCTGAGGTTTTCAAAGAACTGCAAATTAAATCTGAGCGGACCAGCTGCTGAACTCGCTGGTTAGCTGGGTTGTAACTGCTGAGGCAAGGAATACCTTCCCCTGGCCCAGCATCTCTGGGCCCCAATTGGTTTCAGCTGCCAGCTGGGCATAGGCTCACACATCTCTCCACCTGCTTTTGCTCACGTCAGATGAGCCCCAACATGCAAAGCTACAAAATGGTGCTGTGTTGTCTTCTCTCTGGCTCAGCTTCAAAAAAAGAAGTTGTAGTTTGAGCAAAACTTAGGTCAAATGAGTTACAGATCTGGGACAATAAAGCCAAGAATTGAAAAAGTCCATGAGTATAACTGAATGGGAGAGGAGGGGATCAGAAGTCAAATATAAAGGAGCATGTATGGGCATCTAGAATCACCCAGAATAAAGAGCCAGTAAAAACAAACATAATCTCTCATGCAGAAACTGACACCATGGTTTGCAAAAAACCTCCATCCACTCTGTCCACTCCAAAAGTGAAAGCCTCAGCTCAGCCCATCCAAAGCACTTATAAACCACAAGTCAGGCCTCCAGAAATCCTGCTGCTCTAACAAATATATGTGCATTTTTAGACACTGCATAGTGTCTAGATTATCTTTCCAGGAAGCTCTTAGTTTCAGAGTGTAAGTGAACGGTTCAAGTGAACTACAAAAGGAGAAGCAGCAAACAGTCCCTACTCTCCAGATGAGGAAAGCTCCAGGTATCACACCTAAATTCCCCACACCAGGCAGCTGGGTATTTTAGCCAACCTCTCCTGTCTGCTCTAATCTCATCTCTTCTCTTTCATGGGGCTTCTCATGCTCCCTCCTCCATCTCCTCAGTCTGTCTACTCACCTGCACTACACCATCCCTCTCACACCACATCCCACCCATCACATCTCCACAATGAGGTTTTCTTTTTCGTTTTCCTTTGGTTGGTTGTTTTGTTTCAGATTTTTTAAAATAAGTTGCAAGTGCCTTTGAATGGGTAAAATAAATGACAGCCATCCTGCCATTCTGACTCCAATGAAGGGGATGGAAATTCATGGTTGTTTTGAATGCAGAAATAAAAACTGAGACGGAGATCAGGAATAAGGAAATTACATGTGAATTAGGGACACATCTCAGTATCGCTGGACTAAATTCAGATACATGTCACAGAGAATAACAGTATGCTCACTGCTCACTTATGGCATGAGTGAATTTGGTACAGAATATTTTTTTTATTTATGAAGATGAAGCTCTTTCAAAATACTAAAATGTAGTTTCTGCAGAATGTCTGCAAAATGATCACAACCTCAACAAAAACATCTGTATTTTTTTACAGACATGCATTTGTTTATGTGCTACAGTGCAGCAACATTTTGTACAGCTTTGACTTCATTTCAGCATTTGCATAAAAAGGTTGCTGAAAGTCAAATTTTAAGAACAGTTAATCCATGTTCAGAATTACATATACACTAATATTCTTATTCAACTCCTGTATAAGGTTATAGTAAGACTCTCTTTCTTTCTTATCAAAGAGCTTCAACTTGACTTATTTCTAACATTTATCCTGGACACATAAAAAGTTACTTTAAAGCTCAATAAACTCAATTGCAGGAGTGCTGCTAACATTTTTAACTCTCTAAATTTAGAATATTGTGGTTTGTGGTGTTTGCATTACAAAATTCATCAAGTTAAAAGTAATTTTTTCAGGATATGTATTATTTTACATAGAACTTGGTAATTTCCATCTAATCCTTCTCCTGTTTTCAGTACTTTAACTTGAATTATGTAGTAAGACCTAAAAGCACTGTTTCAAAATAAAAAATCTGTGTTTATCATCTACCAGTTAAAACAATGCTTTTCATTATGAATTGTAATCTGTAATATTTCATCTTTATTCAATGCTACCCTAGTAATCTAACAGCAGCATTTCTCCTACGATTTTCCTCCTCTTCTCCATCCGAATTTTGGATGCCTTTTCTTGTCCACTTTGTATAAAAATTTATTTGCCCTTAAATTTACTGAGACATAGTGAATATGTGCTTCTTTTGATGTTTGAATGATTTAATCATCAGTTGTCAACTAAAACCAGCATTTTATTATTTCTCCAAAGGCACAAGGAGAGGTATTTTACTTATGCATGAAACTTTGCAGTGGAAAAAGTCATCAGTGTTACATCACTGCAAAACTCATGTTGTATCAGGCACTTGAATGGATGCACACAAGAGAAAGGTTCTGTGGGTCAATCTGTGACAAGGACTTTCTTACAGATTTTGTTTCACCCTTTCAATCTGTTACATGAAAAGGTTCAGTTAAAGCTACTTTAGACTTTGCTGCAACACCTTTACACAGATTTTTCTTTAAAATACCTAGCTTGATTTTTAACTAAAGCTAACTATTAGTCTAAAGATGTGCATAAATTCCAAAGCAGGAATTGCCAGGTGTCTGAACTATGGGAACAAGCAGTGAAGTTATCCTTGGGTCACCTCCTTAAGGTGAGTTTCAGAGCACTGCCATTGGCAGAGAGGTTGCTCATCCAAGTGTGAGCACTACAAAAGCCCAGAAAAGGACACCTCTCATGCCTCTGAGCAGGTGACGCTGGATCTCTTCCTGAAATGGGATATCACTGAGATAAGACAGCAAGAGAAAAGATCCAACACCAAGAGTCAAACATTACCTCTCTTTTGCAGAGGCACTCAAAACCTTTTAAGGGTGACATCAAGCACCCATTGCTCCTCCACAAGTATTAGCTCTGCAGAAGGGTTACTCCTGGTTGTGCTTGCTTAGGCATTTTAAAATGCAATGCACAACTAGTACAATTTGCAGATGCTTTAGTCACCACTTACTCTGGTCAGCGAAGCATCTGCCAAGTTTAAAGCAAGTGCCATGTGAAGATCATTAGATAGAGCCAATTCTTCACCCTGAAACAGTGCTTGGCTTTAACCATAGCATTTACTGCAATGAATGAGCTTAACCTCCCAGGGGAGACTGATACTCATTTAATAGGTGAATAAAGTTTTACACAGATTCTGTTACATAATAGCCAGATCAGATACAGACATGAGATAACAGTGTGCCAGCAGCTCAGAATGCTCTGCCCACAACAAGATCTAACCAGACCCTCATTTTCTGCCTTGGAGATTCTGCCATATTAAAAAAGGTGGAGAAGGAAGAATAAAAACCACTTCAATAGTAACTAAAAAATTAAGAGTACTTTGCCAACGGAAAATATTTGTTTGGGGCAACGTCAAGGAAAAAAAAAGAAACCTTAAGTCTTTTAACATAATTTGAAACCAGATCCTCCTCAGAGGAATGGAAAAAGAAAAAAAAAAAAGAAAGCTGTTGTCCTGAGGCAAGGGATGAAGGCACACTGCAATATTTCCAACTAAAGGTCGCTGCTCCCGTGACCATCCTCCTACAAACACATACTGCTGCTCTGAAACAACACAGGACTCTGGGCACAAACGAAGCGAGACTAATTCGCTGAGATTTATTTTCCTGCAGAAGAATCCAATCAATGTGTCTCACACTAATACTGCTCTGATTGTATTTGCTTTTAGAAAGCGTGGCTGGGACGTGGAGGCCAAGAGCCGGAGCCAGCAGTATTAGAGAGTCTGCTCTGATGGGTAACAGCAGGAAGGCCTCGCCACCTCGGGATGGGGTTTGGAGCAGGAGAGAGGGAGTCTCCTCCCTTCTCAGATTCTTATTTCTAACACTGCAACACAATTCCCAGTCCTTATCATGGAAATGCACCTTCTTTTTAGCACATAGCAATGAGTTTATGGCAAAGACCACAGTTATGTTAGTACAACTGAGAGGGTTGCAGGAACAGGAAAGAGCAGCCACGAGATGAGAAAGGGCAAAAACTTCTTGTCTCCAAAGAAAACACACTGCAGAGCACCCTCCTGAGAGCTCAGCTGGCTTCAGCCAGGCTCCTGGCTCTCCAGAGCTACTTCCCAGGCCTTGGCCCAGCACATCTGCTCCCTCTGAGCATCAGCTGCATCTGCCATAGTAATGTGAATTTCACAATACTAACTGTTTTCTGATAGCACTTCTGCTCTGGTACAGAGAAAAATACTTGTACATTAAAAATCAAACCAGGAAAGCATTTGTGCTATGAGAGACAAGTTTAACAATGTGAACCCTGATGACTCGACATATCTAGAAGCAAAAATGCTGCATTAAATCAATCATTTGTTAATGGGTTGGTTTCACATCTTTGTGAACTGACTTAATAGCAGAAAGTTCTAAACCTGAAATACTCCCATGTAAATTTGACTAGGTAGGACACAGGGTTGCTTTCCCCCAGTTTGTGCATGGTTTCTGCCAAAGATAATCAACTTGCTCCTGTCTACATAATGTGAAAGCAACTCAAAATAGAGGTGGCTTTCAGTCTATACACACACATGACCACAACGAAGCAAAAAAATGTGGAATTAAAAGGGAGGCCATTGGCTTTATCCACTCGCAGACAGAACAAGCAGATTGATGAAGTGTGAGAACACCTGCTCTCCTTTGCCATGCCCTGGCAGCAGTGTCATGACATGCGGTGAGCTACCACAAGAGCTTGCTCTTGCCAGCTGCACACTCCCTGCTCTCTTGTTTGTGCCAGTTTCGTGTTGTTCCTCGGAGCTCCCTGTGAGCCAGTGTCACTTTCGCAACGCACAGAACCAGCCTGGCGGTAACCGATGGCACTCCTGTTGTTCTAGTGAGTCAAAACAGTACAGCAGAAGGTGAGCCACCAACCAACAGCCTCTGCCAAGGGGAAAGCAGTCTGAGTGACCCTGCAGAGATCATTTTGTCCTTTACCTCAGCTTCCTTTTTCATAAACGAGGGTCATTCAGAAAAAGGCCTGCTATTAGAAATGGTGTTTTTGTTCTGAATGTTCACCAGTTGTTTTGGCCAGACTTGTTTTTGTTTTCCCATGTTTTCAGTTTCCTGTAGTTCACCAGATGCCAGTTACTTGTTAATTGGAGGCTAAACAGAAAGAGGTAAGCAGCCTCTTCCTAGCAGCGTGCCCACTGTCTGTGACTAGCAGGGAGCTGCTCCAGCACACAAGGCTCCAGCCAGCATTGCACAGCATCTGCTCTGGGGCCATATCAGCCTCTGCACAGCTGGCTGAAGCTCTTCCAACACAGAGCTACTTCTCTGCTGTGTAAACCTGCACAAGGTTAGGGTACAACACTGCTTCAGCAGATGAGAGTCTGAGAACCAGCTCAACGTTCCCAGATATTCAGTGCCTTGGTCTGGATTTTGAACACAAGTCAATTTTACTTATATGATGCTTAGGTCTCAGACAGATGTTCCCTCTGGAATCAGCACTTTTACAAAGACAAATGTAAACCAATTTGGATCTTTGGAAGTGGGATAGGTATGTGACGAGCATGGGAATCCAGCTCCTGGCCTTACACTCAGCACTTTTCTCAAGGTCCCCTGGTTTAAAGTGGAAGCCTGATATGCTAAGAAACTCCTCATTTGCAACCACCATTTCCTGAAAAATATGAAACCTTTCAGATTCTAGGAAGTGTTATCAAAGTCTTTAGCAGCTACAAACAAGGCTCTTTCCACTGATGTTCTCTGTGTTTTCAGGACGTATATGCACCAGGAAGTGCTGAGATCAGTCAATAACTTAGGCTGCTCTCTCCACAGAATCTTGTTTTCATCTCCTAAGTGAAAACATTCAAGTGAAACCTGTAAATATCAGATGCAGAGGTATCAGACAGCTAGTATTTTTGTTATATAAGAACTGCAATTTGACCAATCATTGATAAGTTATTCAAGACATAAGAAGAGATCACACAATTCCAATACAGTTAAAAATAAAATCAAGAAACCATTTCTAGATTTTTTTCTTGCTATTATGTCTGACTCTTGAGATTTAACATTTAGCCTTACTGCAGCCCTTCACATAAAGCAGACATACGTGAATAACTAAGGTTGTCTTGGATACAAAGAATGCATGGCCATACATTAGTAACTGGCCCCTTGCTCAATATATCTTTCACAGTTTCAGTGCTCTGAGTCATAAGGCTCATATTTGACTCAGAACAGGTCATAAAAGTTGCTTTCATTTTAAGTACTAATTCCATGAATTTCAGCATTTTGTTTGGAACATGTGCAATGCAGAATATGGCAGGAATTCTTCCAAAGGACGAATTTACAAATGCAAACATTTTGTTTTCACAAAGCTGTTATGCAACTCAGTCTCAACTCTCAAACACAATTCAAGTTCAAATAAGACAGCTAGTGGGATGCTGCACTTTCTTTCAAATTTCATCAACAATTGTGCAGCACTACATAGTTTTCCCTTGTGTGAGATTCAGCACATTTTCTTCTCTCAACTTCATACGGGTTTTACCTGCTGAACCGCATCTAGAATTTCAGCTTAACTGGAAAATTGCTTCCTAAATTTGTGGCATGCATCATGAAAGCTAAACCTCTTACATTACACAAATACATAGGGAGGGCCTGGGTATGAGGAATACTCATGAAATCATCAACACAAATAAATGGCTAAGAATAAACAAGAAGGGAGAATTAAATCTGGTTATTTTAAAATATTTATAATCCTCTGTGAAATATTTGGCAGCCTTTTTGAGAAAGGACATTGATGTAGTCCAGGGAGAGTTAATGAGAATGATAAAATTTGATTGTTAACACGCACAGAAAGTCTGGAGATACACAAATACCATAAATTGAAATCTAAGCTTTTAAACTCTTCAACTGGTGTTTCATAAAGGAACAAAGAAAAACCAGCAGTATCACTCCAGGAATAGGACAGTGCATTTTGAAGAGCAATAACAGAGCAATAATGGAGTTCCTTGCTGTGATTTTAGCAATAAGAGTTCTGTTGGCCTCCTCTATGCTTATATAATACTTCACCTACCACTGACAAACCCTGAACCCAACGCCGAGCTCTCTGAACATTTTTATTTAGATGTCAGTATTCCCTCATTTATACAGTGTCCTGTCTACACTAAATTCACATCCAAAGATTCAATTCAATAAACAAGGAGCACATCCAAGCCCTTTCAATTATTTTGTCATTTCACACAGTTTAAAGACGAAGAAAACACAGGTAAATTACAGAACAGACTAAGATTTTTTTTGTCTTCCTCTAGGAAGTGGTGCTGTTGTGCATATACACTGCCATCCTTACATGAAGGCACATACACCACAGGAAGAGTGTGTATTTCCACAGTGCTGTGCCCTGAATCACTTCTGAGGATGCATCGTATTTCCCCTCCTCCCCCTTTTCTGTCCTCACTCTAAGCCTTATATTGATGGCATTAGTTTTACTTCAAAGGGAATTTAGACTGAAAATAACCATATGTTACTCTACAACCCTTTGCTATGGCAGGGTCCTGGTGTGGGAGCTCTGACATTATCAGGCTGATGATAAACAAACCTTTTGAAATTCCAGCACCCCTAGGGCAAAGAACTCCTTACTTCAGCACTCTGTTAAGTGACCCAACAGACTCTACAGGCTTCATGATGAAGATAGACTGAAATGTTCTGTTCTCCTTTTCACCATCATTTCCGGGCATCAGACAGCCTTTGCTGATGTATTTTTCCACCAATTCATTTAACTGACTGAATTTTAAAGCCCCACCTTGTCTGCTAAACTCAGTAAGTGCTAGACATTAAGAGGAACAGGAACAGTCATTTCTTTTCAGAGTGAAAGCATGAAAAAGACACAAGGAAGACATTAAGATGACTGAGGGCACCCTGACACTGAGCAGTGGAGCATGGCACAAAGATCCTCAAACTGTCATGCAATAAAATGAGTTCCAGAACAAGCAGCAATGCAACTACATCAGAACCTCATTATTTGTGGGCTAATTACTCTTGCCGAGAAGCACCACGTTAGTGCAGTTATGGTACTGCCAAGATGCAAGAACCCTGGGTTTGTGACTAAATTAAAAAAAAAAATTATTTCTGTTAATGAAAAACTTTTAAAATAATGATTTTGACAAAAGATAACATTAAAAAAACCAGACACAATCCTCTTGAGCTTGTCATTGTAGGTATTTTCTGTAATACACAAGGCTAAACTCATTAGGACACAGAAAGAGATCTGAAATCTCTCTGATGTCCTCCATAGCAGTCTTGGCAGCTTTGCAGAACAGTGAAGCTCACTCTCTTACTCTGCTTCACTGTGAGTGAAAGTTTGAACTAAAGCTTTGTCTCCTGCTCTGAGCAAAGGAGGACAACCATTACATTCATCCTTTCCCACCAGCTCCAGTACCCAGACAACTACGGGCCACAGAGAAAGAGACTGACACTGTGATGGAAATTAGCAAATTCTTTGGGGAGTTTTTGGTTTCATCTCTTAATCCAACACATATTTCACAGAAGCAGTTTCAAAGACCAGAAGAAACCACCCTGAATTCCCTGCAGCCTACAACAAGACAAGCTCCACAGGACCATGTTTTAAATTGTCTCCCAAACCTGGCAAAGAAATAACTTAAGAAAAGGAGCTCTTTTTCTTCCCACTCTTCCAAACAAATACTTTGACCACCATGTTACAAGGGTGGGCTTCCAGGGCTAACACTAAGTCCTTTGAAATGTTTCTGAATTAATTTTTAAGAAGTCTCATCAAATTAACCCCACTATCACCATTAATCCATCAAATTCCACTTCTGCCAGATCAAACTCTTCCCCTAAAACATTCATAAAAATATATTCTACATTATCATATTAAGCACCTTCAAACTGCTCAGTTTGGACCTGCCTCTTTGTCCCGTAATTAAGAGCAACAGCATTTCAATACTATAAATGCACCATTAAAAAGATAAATCATCTTTATTCCAAGCACTCAGCAAAATTTTTTAAACTGACAGTAATCCCAAAGCCCTCAGGTGCGAGCAGTTATCAGCTTATAAGAAACATTTACATTACATGTCTGCTCATTTCCATGAGTTCCTCCTGAGACTAAAGTAATGCATCCATACAAGATGATGAGAGCTTGGGAAAACCTCTCAGCTCCAACACTGATTAGTGTTGGATGTACCCGAGCATGGTACATTGTGATCATTCACTCACTTTTTCATCCACATCTGTTTACCCAGGAAAATATTGCTCAACCAAAACTGTTTTTGCACCAACAGAAATAGTCTGCCTTGTTACACTGGTTTTGATATATTCATAGCTTCTATGAGTACAGTAAAACCAGCAGCAGAACAAATCAACAATAAAATTAGATGGAGCCTAATCATCTCTAACTACCTTTTCTGTTCACTTGAAGACAATCACACACAGAGTGCAGCCTGCTCCCTGCCTGTGTTTCCCAGGGACTCCTCAGGCACAAAGTGGGAATGAGATATGGGCTAAACAGGTAAGCAGCAAGGTTTCAAATGCCTTCTCTCCTTAGAGTTCCAAGTTCAGGTCCCGTTGGTGACTGGTGATTCACCTTTCTGAGGATCAGCCTGTAATGACCCTGCTGTGTTGGAGGACGATGCCTTGCATTCACTCCACATGTGCGTACATGAAACTGAAGCTGACTGATTATAAAGCACTTAAAGGCGCTGTTTAGGTGCTCCTTAACCTGTCACAAGGCCTTCCTGTCAGGAAATGAGAGCCAGGGAAGGCCACCACTAAGCTGCGGGGTAACCCTGTGCCAGGAAGGGCTACCAGAATAGAGCAGTGTTCCCTGGCTTGAGCACTCAGGCACAGGAAACACCTTTAATATAAAATTGTCAAAAAAATAAACCTTTTCCTTAAACTATGATGCCTTACCCCCTCTGAAGTAGAATTTCTCTTAATCCACATGGTTTTTCAGCAGTTACTCCAGTAGGAAGCAGCCCTTAGAGTCCCTGCAGACGGGTACTGCTGTTGAGCCGTGCCACCTTCTGGCTCTCCTGAGAAACACAGGCTGGCTGCGAATCGCCTCCGGAGTCCCAAACTCCCCCGGGAAAGGATGGCCCTCTATGTGTCTGAGCTGATTCCAACCCCACTCTGGACAACTTCAATAATAACTCTTCACACAGTGAAATATTCTATACTTATGTACAGACAGAATTTCCCGAGGCAACTTGTCTGTTGCCTCTTGCTCTGTCCTCATGCAGCTTTGTGAAGTGTCACCACCTTCTCCAGAAACACCTCTTAATATTTGATATTTAATATTTAAAAAAATTGAACTAGTTCCCCCCAAANAATCCTCTACTTTCTCTGACGTTTCAAAAAGGATAACATATTTTTAACATATTTTTGCAATGACATCAGCAAGTTCTCAATACTCTGGAATACACCCAAGCAGGTACCACCGATCTTTTTCTTATATATTCGTCTCTAATTTGTACAGACAGTCCACAGTCAACTTGATACTACTACGGGTGTGTGCTGTTCCAGCCCTGCTCTTTAGCACAGAGCCAATGCTGGGGACTACACATGTACACAGGTCTGTCACAAATACCTTATTTAAAAACCTTGACAGAGCAATTCCAAGGCACCCCATGGTTTTCTTAATCTTCTGCCACTGAAACAAGGCAAGTATGTAAAAATAATGTTCTCATTAATGTTAAAACCAGCTTTCAAGTTTGTGTAAAAATATTTAAGTGATCTGAAGGTGATTAAAAAAAAGCCTTACACTGATTTTTGGTCTCAGTCTTGTGGTCATCTGACACCTGTTACTTTGATTGCTTGGCAATAATATGAAGATATTACTTCACACCTGATATATACAAATGTATATA
This sequence comes from Erpornis zantholeuca, assembly GCA_013400515.1. Classification (NCBI taxonomy): domain Eukaryota; kingdom Metazoa; phylum Chordata; class Aves; order Passeriformes; family Timaliidae; genus Erpornis; species Erpornis zantholeuca. Next base: position 208,356 of record VZTN01016452.1, read on the forward strand.
AATTACATTGTTAGCTTTACTTGCCTGAGTGACTGCTTAAGAAACTGCAAAACCTCAGTGATTTAAAGACAGGTTAACACAATAACAGGTATGTTAAATCCATCCTGCTTTCAGAGAGAGCTCAGGTCACAAAAGCAGTTGAATAGTGCTCATTTGAGAGTACCAGACTGTTCCTTTAGGGAACACGTTCCTGCTTCCAAAATGTCTGCAAGGCAGGTCTGGCCCTCAGCTGCAGCTTTGTGCCACCCAGTGCAGGACTGATGAGACCTTCAAACAAGAAAAGAACACCTATTCTTGCAAGTGGTACTGTTTGCATAGTGTTAGCAACAACCAAAAGCAGGCACAGAACAGTCCAGTTTGAAAGAGACTTTCTGGGGTCATTGAATCCAACCTCCTCCTCACAGCACAGGCCCAGCTGCGGGCAACTGCATCACAACACGAACACATAGGGACTGCAATTGGTCACCCTGTGGAGTTATATCCCATTTCACATAGAACTCATCTGGCCCAGTGTAAACAAATGGCTAATCCTAAACCACAATAAATTAAATGCATGTTTAAACACACTTCAGTGATCATTTTTTAAGGGATTTGAGGCTAGATCCCACTAATACGCCTTCATAAATAATTAATTATTGTGGCATGTCCCCACGAAGTACTTTCGGTTTTATATCCTGTATATACAAATCCTATCCCTCAGCAATTTTTTAATAGCACAGAACAAGAGACTGATGGAACGAGAGAGCTTTGGGGACAGGGGGAGAGATGAGCTTGCTGTATGGAGTGAAATTAGAATGCCACTTAACACACAAATCAGTAAGTATAATATTGCAAAGATTTTGCATGTCTTGTCATGTGAGGAAAAATACATAGTACCCTTTTAACTGAAAATTGAGGCCTGAAATGCAGGACAATTTAAAACACCATTTAAAATTATGTTCTAAAGTTCGAGGGCAGAAAATATTAAGATTATTAGGACTATTTTTCATGTGTACTTGAATTGTCTTTTTCACTGGTTTCCATTACACCAGGATCAGGAACCTTAGTCTAAATACTATTTGCTAAAATGAATACCAAGAGAATGCACTATAGACATCTGTATTTAAATACTGGGTTTTGATGGAAATATGTTAATTTTTTTAATGTTTACATTTTTATCATAATAAAATTAATTCCTTGCCTCCTTTCAGATAGCTTTTCCTGCACTGCTTGTGTTAGAATCATCTTAGTCATACATTATAAACACCAAGATTATGCTCCACAACTAGTTTAATTAACTAAAATGTACTTTGAGTGTGGTAGATTGAAAAAAGTCAGTTTATCAAAACATTCAAACTTAAAAACGTTATGTCTCATCAGTAAGGCCAATAGAATTTGTAAGTAATAAGAGATTATTGATTTTGCAAGTCTATCCACAACTTGGAAGTCATAGAATTAGCAGCTCTTGCCCTCCACATCTACTTTATTTGGAACTGAAGAGAAAATTAGATTATTCCAAATTCTGTGTTGTTTCAGAGCTGTGAATAAACAGCTCAGTTAGATGAAACATTCAACTGAAACAAAGAAAAAAGCTCTCTCTGAACCTGCATGAAAAAATGCATTAAAACTAAAATGCTTAATAAAAATTAAAAAGTACTTATAAAAAGTAAAACAGAAAGTATAGAAGTAAAATTAAGTATAAAAAGTATAAAAAAAGTGGTCTTTGGCCATTGCGAGAAACGGCACTCACAATTATTAGTTTAGAACACTTTATTAACAGACAATTCAGGAGTAAGGGGTTAATGACTTTCCCTGGGCAAGGCACAGGCACAGGGCTGGGTGCCACTCCTGCCCACAGCAGCAGGGATGGGATCTCCTGCAACAGTAGGGATGGGATCTCTAATGGCAGCGCAGTCTGGCTTTATATCCCCCCGTTCGAGGCCTCATTGGTGCATTTCTCAAGCCTGCTCCTTATTGGTCCTTATTCTGCGGTTGCTCTTGGTTGGCTTGTTCAAGGTCCAATGGTTGTCCAGGGGTCTCGCTGATTGGTGCTTGATGGTGTCCAATCGCGTTTTCTCTTGTATCCTTTTATGCTAATGACCCTGAGGGGCTCCGCCTCCCACCTCCCCATATTCAGCCTGCCCAACTCCCTGGTGCCATCTGGTGCTTATCACCACGTACAACAACCTTTATTTTACAAACCCACTACTTAATATTAACCTCAATATCCCACCTGACAAGATATTATTGCAAAAGTCAATCAATCCTTAATCTGTCCCTCACAGCCATCTTTAGCACAGGCAATGCCAGCATATCTTGCTGCAGTGTCTTTACACCAGCAGGCCTGCTCCAGGGGCAGGAGTGGAGGGAGATGATGGAGAGTTTTTCCTCAAGGCTGTCCAAGTAGCAGAATGGGAGCACTCTGGTTCTCCAACAGCTTACCCTGACTAACAGCCCACCACCTGTTCCTCTGTCCCATCTTCCTCCATCCTGCCCTGTCCTGCTATCCTATCGGCTCTGTCACTATCCCTGCTCTGTCCCAGCCCACCCACCGCACCATCCTGCCCTGGTTCCTCAACATCCACACACAGCCTCCCCAGCCCACCCCTGCTGGCTGGTGTTGTTGAGGATTGTCTAAGTTTGAAAGACAGGTCTGCTAAGGAAGGCAGAAACCTCCCTTGGAATAGAAAATGCAACCCCCTCCCCTCCAAATTATTATAATTTTGAAATCAAGGGCTTTCAAGCAGAGATATGGGAAATGGGAATAACAGTTCTTTACTAATGATTATATAAACACATATATAAAGCAAGGCAAACAAACAGCAGTAACCCTGGTGGTGATACCAAACAGAGCAGAGTCCGGTGCAGCCTCTCTGGGCTGTCAGGCAGCGATGTTCCCCCGCGGCTGCAGGGGGCGCTCCGGAGCGAGCTCGGCCCTCACAGGAAATGGCGGCGGCAGAGAGTAAACTCACAACCCCCCCTGGGGCAGCGGGGAAGGACCCTCGGGGACAGGAGGCTGGAGCAGGAGAGATGGATCCAAATCCCGGGCTGTAGATGAGATGTATCCAACTCCGGAGCTGCAGCGGGGTCTCAGGAGGTCTCAGCAGGCAGGGCGCTGGAGCTACAATGTAGCAGAAAGCGGCAGCGGCAGGAAAAACCAAAACCGAAGCAGGAGTGATGGCTGTGCCAGAAAATGGCTGAAGCAGTGAAGGCGACCGGGACAGCAGAGGACTGGCAGAAAGAGCAGAGGAGCGGCAGGGCAGAGCAGCCTCTCTCTCCTTGAGATGCCAGCGAAAAACTGCAGCCAGGCTGTATCTCGCTCCCCTTTGCCAGTTCCAGTCCCGCCCAGTTCTAGTTTTTTGCTCAATGAGAACAGCTCCAGGCAAAAAGGAGGGCCGGGCCCTTCTCCGTGGCCATGTCCCTTTGTTTCTCTTAAGTACCCAGCTATTTGTTCCCTAGCAACCAAACATGGGGAAAAATTCCTTTAAGAGAGGAGAGGGGAAACAAAAAAAGAAAGAATGGGCAGCTTCTCAAACTCCAACAAGGATATAGAGCCAAGCCACAACATCAAGGACTTCACAACCAGTTTGTTTACTTTGTCTGGGTGGAGGACATGTTTCTATCTGTTTGGGAGTCAGGAGCTCTACCTTGCCAGCATTTCTGAGCTTCCAACATGGCCATTTCTCCAGCCACCACAGATTAGTCAGATTTGTCTCCAAGCTTCCCCTGTCACAACTGCTGTCTCTTTTCATCTTAGTTTTCCAGCTGCTCACTCCCCTGAACAAAGATGTTACCAGGAGGGAAGCAGAGTACCCTTCATTACAACCTAAGATCAGAAAATGCTTCGATGGCCTCCATATCCAAACCACTGTGCCAGGGAAGGAAACAGAAGCAGCAGCTAGAGAACGCTAAGGAAAGTACCTCTAACCTCCAACATGTCCTAGGCACTTCTGCCGGTTGCCAGGAGTTGGCTCAATGATTCTTGTGTGTTCCTTCCAGCTCAGGATATTCTCTGATTCTATGACTCCATGAAATTAACTCTCCACAGCCCTCTTTCTGAAGGACAGGGAAAGTTTCCAAGCCCTGCTTCTGAGATCTGTTGGGGAACAAACCTTTAATATCTGTCCCTGTGTTACAGAAAGCAAAGAAAATCCAACTCTCCTCAGTACAAGTACAATTTCAAGTTTGGAAAAATAATCAGAGATCCTTAGATCTTTCATGTTTCTCCAAATCATATAGAACAAACATTTACATCTGATTCCACATGGCTTTTTATTTTCTTCCAGGGAGAAATTAGATTTCACAGTTGAAGGAGTTGAGCTACATCCAGAAAAAAGGGAGGTCATCATACCTTGCAGAAATTTGTCCACAGCACAAGCCACTCTTTGCACTTTCTGCCCTGAAGACTCATCCATCCCTTCAGCACAACCATGCAAGCACAAACTGACTCAGCACAAGAGACTCTGCTCACAGAGGAAGGGCAGCCTGCACAGGGAAAAGGCAGTGAAACACAGACATATTTTATTCCTGGACCTGTAACCTCGTTTTGGAAAAAAAAAAAAAGGAATAAAAAAGAGAGAGAAAGAGAAAGACGAACATTTCATCTGGCATAATTTCCGCTGTTGTGATTTCTTTTCCACAAGGAGAAAAAGAAGACCATTGTGCAGTGGATCTGGACAGGAAATTGTTTCGTTTCGCTTTCAAGATTTTTTTTAGAGATTGAAATGGTTTTCTTTCTTGAATTGTAGTGACAAGTCAAAACCTGGGTAACTTTTTCTAAACTTCAGCCAGAGCAATTCTGTAATGAAGTGGCTTATACATGCTGCAGTGTAAGCAGCTGCTCCTTCAAAGGCTGAACACTCAGCAGGCTGTTTCAGAAAAACAAGGGATGTATAGGCTTTTTTGAGTCTTTTAGGTGTTTCTTTTAACTTTTAATCTTCAATTGCACCCTTAGAACTAGGTCATGTGCTTGCCACAGGCCCACTGACAAAGAGGCAGAAGGTGTGTTTTTAGATCACAGGGTGATCCCACGTCATGTACTATGCAAGGCCATATCCACAGACATCAAGTACCTAAACTGAACAGATTTTTTTCAGTTAATTACCTTAGAATGAAGAGCATGTGTCTTCACATGTAATATAATAGTTAAAATAAAATTTTAACTATTATATTTATCTGTACTTATAATTTCATCATATAAATATATTTAATGAGTCTTGTAGAATTTTACTAGCTATTTCATAACTTGTATCCAATATATTTAATATCTCTCCCTCCATTTCAATACTGTTTATTAACAAATGAGTATTGCAAGGTACCATTTAAAGAACATAAGGTTCTAATATTTAAATGAAATTACATATTATGATGAATCCTTTTTTCTCTACTCATTTCTTGGCACTTAGCTTAGTCAAACCCGGAAATTGTTTTGCTCTTTTACAAAGAGTAATGGAAGTACTTGGCCTATTTTCTAAGCCCCATTAAATGTAGATTGTAGTCATTCCATGGCTTCAGCTGATGCTGTCTGGGCTCTCAGTGGTCCCAGTGTTAGACCTGATGTGATTAGGCACCTGGTCTCTCATGAGTAACGTTATCAGTCCTGGCAGTTCAGGCAATTGATCTGATTAATTCAAGCACCAGCAGGTTAGGAAGTTTTGTAAAGATCACACAATGACAGTGCAAGGGAAAGGACCTGCAAATAGTGCTTTAAAACAAAGTAGCTGAAATTCCATCTCCCCCATCCTTTTTCCTAGCCTTCTGCACCCCTGTGAGCCCCATGAACTTCAGTGGGAATGACAAGATTTTTTACATTTTCTATCAAACTTAAAATTTTAATTGCAGTGACAGAACTAACTTCTAACTTCATACTAGTTACTCCTGCAGTCAGTCAGGGCTAGTGCCTGCCCTGTAATGCCTGAGAAATTTCCTGGAGTGGGGTGGCTATTCCTCCTTTGCCCACACACAAAACATATGGAGGACAATGATCATTATTACAGTTTCTATAGTTGGTGTTTTTATGTTAATAGTGGTAATAAAATAGTAGTAATAAATAGTGTTAATTAGTAATGGCAATAAAAATAATTGTGATGTTATTTTAGGGAAATATAATGGAGAAGAAAACAACTCTAGAAGAACTTTTAAAGGAGTCACAACAGACATAAAGTATCACCAGTTAATTACAGGAAAAGGTCCTTTGTTCTGAAAAAATCAAACACTTCTGATTATGAGTATGACAAAGGCATATGAAATATATTTTTTAAATAAGCTATTTTAAGATTTTCCAGTGCCGCTCTCATTTTCTTCTTTGGGACTCAATTAGACATTATGTGTTAAAACAACAGGTGCCCTTGGTTTGGGTTGAATTATAGGGTATCAAATCCTAGTTTCATTTCAGGAAAACAATTATGGCAGGCTTAAGAGTGTTTATATTCAAAACAACCCCTACAGTCGTGCTTACCATTGAGCATCTGTTTGTGTCCTTCCAAGGAGGACTTAAGCAAGTAATTAACATTGACATATGTTTACACACTGCCTTGAATAGAGATGTTTTCCTCGTTGAGGCTTTGCTCTCATCTGAGGTAAATAACTGGCTTCAGAATTTACCTGTATGAGGTGCAATTAGAGCAGAATCTCATCCCTCAGCTGCACAAAGGAGATGGTTAAACTATCCTTGTTGCCTAAGGAATGACTGTATATTAAAAAAGGGTGGTTTTTCACTCAAAAGATCTCCCACTGGGAATATATGTTCCAGGCAACTTATTTTAATTTTTTTGCTCCTTTTCATACATTTGAACTCCTGCTGTGAGTTTCATCCCATTATAAAACTGCAGGGAAGCTCATTGAGAATAAACTCCATCACCTTCCCAAAATTATGAATGCCACAGGTAGGCTTTGGGTTTGCACTTAAGGTGTTTTCCCCTTAATTTCTCCCTTTTTTCCTCCCTTTCTGCCCTGTACTCCTGCAGCTGAAGCAGGTGCTTTCTCAGATGTAGGGCTGAGTCTTGTAAATCTTGTAACTGACTTAGAAAGGAATTTGATCCATATATTAGACATATCAAGCAGATTTTTTACTACCTTTCTCTTAAAATTTGACAAACCTGAAGCTATGGCTTAGACATCTTGATGCACAAAATTATACAAAATCATCCAACTAGAATACTTTATATTGTGTTAACATTAATTTACAATCTGCTGTGGTATTTTCTCTCTTAGGAAGAAGGGAGTAAAGGGAGGTCAATTAGGACTGGGGAAATCCAATTTGTTAAGACAGTGAATATTGAGGAAACAATATTGCCTCCTGCAAGACAATATTCTTTTCAGGTTAGCCATGAAATTTATTTCATTTATGTTTATTGTGAAATATGCCAGTTATCCTAAGATTACACTTTGTGTCCCTGTCCTATCCTGATATTGCTGAGTGCTACTGATACTGATACTTTGTGGTTGGACACAGTGGTTTTAAAGCTCTTTTCGAACCTAAACAATTCTGCAAGTTTCTGTTAGTGAAGCTGCAGCTTTCCTGAAATATTTTTAATTGACTGTCATGGAATTTAGATCAAGTCTTGTTTCTTTCGTGTTCACAAATCTATCCGATACTAGCTTTAATTTTATTTGGAATATATCTGTGTGATTACCATTTATTTTAAAGCAGAATTAAGCATATAAAATTAATATTTTAATTTTCTCTGTCTAATTCCACCTCTCATTTTGGCCTCAACGCCAAGAGCAGGATCTGCCCCCGACTGCCTGATTGCCTTTCAAATGTGCCACATTCAGGAAATCCAAGGCTGTGCCTTGTATCAGGAGATGCAGCTGAGCAAAGCACATTTGTTCAAAAACTTAATATCACGAGAAAAGTGTAACTTCAAATTTCCCTCCCTTTCATCAGTTTCAGATGCCAGACTCAGGTTCCTCCCGGAGCCTCCATCAATCCCTGTTCTGTGGGCAGTGGGACAAGCAGATGTGAGAAGTGGTCGCAGATTCCCTGCTGGAGTGCTGGTGACAGAGTGCCCCACCACGAGCAGAGGTTGCTGGAGTGAGTAACAGGTTACTGAGCACTGCATTAATTCATCACCCTGCAATAATTGCCTTGCCCAGGAGCAAGCCCATTTGCACCAAATGACACATCTAAGTTAAATTAGTGTATTTACGTCAGGAGTACATAATTCAGTTAAGGAGGGAAAAGTGTATGCTATAGTTTCAGGGTAGGGGGACTGGGAAAACAGTGTTTCTAAGAGACTTTAGGACTGTGATAGTTGAACATAAATTCCTACTGTGATGCTGTGGCCAAAGGAGCTAATGGCATCCTTGGACATGGAAGAAGGCACATATTGAGTAAAAGCACTCGACATGTTTTGACACTGCTGTGATCACCAAGAGAATATTGTGTCTAGCTCTGGTGAATGTAATTGAGGAAAGATGTTGAGAGTGGAACAGATGTCAAAGGAGAGGCTTGACAATGACTAATAGATTGGATGGATAACATGTTAAAGAGAAAAGCTCACAGGGCTCCTCCATTTCACTGCAAAAGGAGACAGGAAGAACATTGATCAGTGTGTGTGTACTCACCAGTGGGAGAAAACATTTAATAAGAGCCCTCTGGGCTAACATACAAAAGCAATAAAGTGGCATTTGAAATTCTGTGCAGATGACTGAAAAGCAATGTACACAAGGTAAATGATACCTTGACCTAACACAGACTCACACAGAGACAGCCCAGTACTAAACATGATCTAAAAAGCCAAGCAGATGTTAGTAATTATCAGGTAGGAATTGAAGAAAGATAGGCTGAAAACAAGCCAAACAAGATGATTGTTCATATTGTTAGTAGTAGTTAAGCTGTAGGACTACTTACTGAAGGATGTTATAGATTTTAGTTATTTGCTTAAAAAGGTAACAATGAATTTACAGAAGAAATATACCTCTCAAGGGGTATTAGGTATACCTGCACCACCTTTGGATCAGAATTCTCTGATACTGCACAGATGCCGTGACCATATATTTTTCCTCAGTATTTGTTACTGGATGCTGCCAGTGACAGGTTCCAGGACTAGATGAGCACTTGGTCTGGCCTTGTGTAACATGAGCCAGAAGCTGGAGGAAGAATGTGGAAAAACTGAAGAGGAAAGAAAGAGTTTACATGTGGACTATGAAGTCTTTTGTACAGAGAGGATGGGAATATCCAGAAATATTTGATGCCGTCCCTTGTTTCTGCAACTCTTCTTTAGGACACTTTGGCTAAGGCAGTACACATTTATATTATTTAAATTTATACATTTTCATGTGTGTGCTAAGCTTTTTTCAGCATCATAGCTGCAATACAATGTAGCTTCTAGTATAACCAGTATAAAACACTAAATTACATCTGCCATGTTTGATCAAAAAGTAACATTTTTACCTATCAAATAAACCAGATAGAATTATTTTTTGTCTTTATTCTTAATATCTCTAGTTAATTCTAATCTCAGGCTGTAAGACCCTTCTAGTCATGATGTCCCATGAACTGGATGGGTAGGAGCAATAGAAACTGAGCAAAAGAGAGTATATGGGTGAGTGTAAAACAATACAGTTTTAGAAGCTAAATTCTTATCTTAATATTTCTTTTTTTAAAAAATGTGATTTCACTTGCATAATTTATTTCAACATGCTTTTTTGACATATTTTTTGTACAATTAACTTGCAGTTATTTCAGGATTTTAGTTTTTATCTGTACAGACTGAGAGAGGAACATTTATACAACAGTACCCCCCTGAGTGTCACATTTTCAGAAGGGAATTCTCTCATATCTGTGTATGTGCTTAACAGTGAAAGACCATGTTTGGTCGAGGGAGCAGCAGTTTGTGGCCTTCAGCCTTTTAAAGTCTGATAATTTTAAATTGTAGAACTCTGTAGATTTATTGGTCTTAATCATTTACAGTCAAAAATAAAAAAGTATTAACCCAAAATTAAAAGTTAATCCAAAAATGTAGTTGTAAGCAGCTGGGAACTTGATTTATGATTGTGAAACTGCTCGTATCAGTTTTGAAAATTGAAATTATGACACTAGCTTATGCACTGTTACCACAGGTTTCATCATTATGGAATACTTAAAAATGTACATAGTTGTCAATAGATTTGTAACAGTAGTTTGAAGAGCTTCATGTAGCTTCAAAATCACTTGTTACAACAGCAAATGAGGCCATGAAACTCTCAGTCAGCTCCAAGGACAAGAAAATACCTCATTAGCAGTCATGGATGGCTTAGCCAAGAGAAGAACTGAAAAGAGAATTTTTGCATATTGAACACTTCAGTTATGTCAGATAATAATGCATGCATGAAAATGTGCTGTATCTACTCTAAATTTATTCCTAAATAAATTCCTGGTGTTGCTAACAGAGATGTGTGGAACATAAGGAGACTGTCTCTGTAGGGATGGCTCCAAACCACCTCGAGCTCGTGACCACTGGGCAATTGAAAGCAGTATTTCTTAATCACTGATTCATGAACTAAAAGAGTCAATGAAAAAACTTAAACAAAGTTGAAGACAGCTGAACATGATCCACTGTGTTCCCAGCTGGCCAAGAAGGCCAATGCTGGAGGCAATACTGGCTACAGCCATTGCAGAAATGTCTATTAAGTAAAAAGCTCATTTCCAGAGGGACAAGGGAACACCATCAAAATTAACTCTTTGGTGTGTAGGAGGTCCCCATTCCTAGAGATCCCTAAATCCTCTCCACCACCCTTCTCAGTGAAAACAGTGCAGGGCAAACATTGTGCCTGGCCTGTGAAGAGCTGTACCCACTCTGCAGGGTGAAAATGGTGATGAACTGCATTCCTCTCGGGCAAGTCCCACACTGTGCTCTTTCGGGCTTCAGTCAGGAGCACAGGTGCCTGCTTAGGAACATCTGTTTAGCCCAACTTTACAGAGGCAGCCTCTAAATTAATGAATTGGGAGGCGCATCTGAGCTCTTTACATGCTCTTGCCTTTATCTAGACTTTATATCAGTCAGCAACCCAAGAGTGTGGTGTCCCAGCAGCACCCTCTGGGCCGTGCTGTCTGTCTGAGAAAGGCAGGATTTCACAGACCCAAACAGAACACCAGGATGCCAAAAAGTGCTGCTTGCACTCAGTTTGGCCTGAGTCCTCCAGCACAGCAGTTGATTGATCAAGAAGGTCAAGAGCTGACAGATTTAAGGATAAAAGTAAATTTGAAGATTTTCTTCTCTGTTTATTTCCTCATCTATCTCCTCCTCAATAAATCCTACAGCAATAGCGATATCTTTGACCTTAGTTTTACTGCCAAACTTAATTATTGACATTCATAGGTGGGAAGGAGGTAACAATGACAAAAGAGACAAAGTTATGATGTTTTTTATCTCTTAAATACAAGGACTAACAGTAGGGTCTGATTTTGTATTCATACATCATTACACAGCCTCCAACAAATTTAACGGGAGTGTGTTTCAAGTCACGGGATTTTAAAAACTGTATTTCCTGCACTTTTTAAAATTTCTGTTTTCTTTTCTGTATATTTAGATCTGGGTATATTTCCTAGTTTCTCTCTATTAATCAGAAAGTAACTTAAAGAAAGAAGAAAGAAAAGCTGGATTTTTTATTTGTGCAGTTGATATGAAAAGCCAGGGCTTTAAGAAACATAGATTGTCAGGACACAGAAGACAAAAACACAGCTGTAAAATGGAGCTTTGACAAGAAATAATAATAAAGCCTTGGAGAGAAACTATGAACAAAGAAGCTTTTGACCTTTTTTTATGATAGTGAGACTTGAAAGCCACAGCATTGTGAACATGTAGCAGCATAACTTGTTTTGAATATCATGGTCTGTTATGCCTGGGTTCCATCAGTAATGCAAATCCGCTGCTGAGCATTCTGGGTTCTGCTAAGTCTTTATGATTCATTTCTACTATCTGCTTGAGTTCAGAGAAGATGTATTTGAAAGTGAAATTTAAAAAGCAGGGACAGGACAGTTTTCTGACGGGTACTTCTAAAACAGGTTCAGTAAATGAAGCTATATTAATTACCACATCTGGACAGAACAAATTGACTACATTTTCACAAGTCATATGATATAATCAGGTTTCGAAGGCTAATACTGACTTCTCATAGTGAGGAACAGTCTATATTTAGTCACAGAGCTACTTCTATAAGCTCTCAGCACAATTTTAACTTTGTCCTTTCATCTCTTCAGTTTGATCGTCAGAGGTGATACCATCCCTCTGGCCTTCTTTCTGCCTTCCTCTCAGTTCAAATCCCTCACCTCTCCAGCCTCTGCAAGCCTTTCTCGCTTGCTTTCTTCCCAGCTGACCCAAGGTGTCACTTTTGTACAAGGCATTACTTTTGCACGCTCAAATCCTGCACCTTTGATGCCTCTGTTTCTTTCATCAGTTCCGCATTATTCCTCTCGTCTCCCACAGAGGAGCTGGTGCCTACAGAGTGATGCCATTACAAAGAATACTGGGAACAAAAGGTCCCTTCATGGGAGCCAGAGGGCACTTCCTCTGTGCTTTGATAACCACAGGAAGCAGGAGCTTCCTGCCTGAGGAACACTTTCACCTCTGCTGGTGTCTGGTATCCACTGTCTTTGCAATGGACAATGGTTCGTGTAGGTCAGACCAAGACTGCAGCAGAGCAGATGAAGTTCACTGAAAGAACACACATATCCTCTCATTAAGCCTTGTGGAACCTGAAGTGATCCAGCACATGCTCCCAGATGTACAATAGCTATGCAATTCTGCAGATAATAATCATTCCTCATATGCACATCAGAGCTGAATCTCAGATTGTCACCTGTGGCTCTCTCTGGATGGCAGTGGTACAATCGTCATTATGAAAACCACAATAATACCACTGCAAGCATAAAGGAGATAATAAGATCCACTCAGTTACTCAGGAAATACTCTGAGGCTTTCAGCCAGTGTTGGACATGGAAAGCTGTATATATAGACACAAATCAGGATGTTAATCTCTACCAGATTACAGATTAAGTCTGTCCAGAATACTGAAATAGTCAAATATACATTCAGCAGTGAAACACAGATGTGCTCATCTTAGACTGGTTCTTTTCCCTGGCAGGTTGGACAAAGGAAAATTAATTTCCATTATAATAATTCTGTACACCGTTTACTTTTTCAATGCTTTCTAGTTTCTTCCGCTCACATGAAAAGATGAAAGTTCCATCAGAGTTTGACACTCTGATCATGTCCAAAAAAAACTCCACAAGAAATGAAGGAACCATTGAATCTTCAAAACTCTTCAAAAATTACAAAGGCCTAATATCAGAGGTGCACATCAGCTCATATATATGTTTACTGAATATCAATTTACTCTGATGTCACTAGGTGCTCTAAAGACACAAGAGTTTAAATTCTGTACTATATTTTTCCCATCTTTCTGACAACTGCAGGCAACTCTAGTTCTGTCATTATTCCACAAAACCAGTCTAAGATTTAAGTCCTGCCTAACTCAGGCCCTCAGGCTATAAGGTCCTTTCTACCAAAGTCAGATATGACCAACAGAAACCACCAAGTAGCATTACTTGATGAGTAACAGATCTAGTCAAGTGGACTCTTCTGTGACTGATACCTCTGTAAAAAATGAGCATCTCTTTGAAGCTTGGTGAGATGAAATTGAGATTTTTTTGTGTGTCTTCTGGCTCAGTGGGTTTGATCAGGTTCTGTGTTTTCTTCTTGTTTAAATTAAGAAACATCAATAAACAGAAAGCAAGCATACAAAGAATGCCATGGTCACTTGGACTTGATTTAAAGGAATGACAGCCTGCTGAAGGACACCTGGCATTATTTCTTGACAATGAATTATGGTGTTTTTCTAGTGATAAATAAATAAATGGGTGGCACTTGCAGCCTTTTCTCCTAAGTCATTCTTATTTTCTCTCATCTTTTGCTGTCAGTGTTTCAAGTGTAGTCTTCTCTGCTCTTCATTAAAGAATTGTGATGTCTGACATTTCCCTGATTTCTAAATGCATTTCAGTGTCTTCATTTTAGATAGGCTTTTGCCCATAATTTGATTGATGTCACCTAACTTTAATGCCAGGCTTCTCATCCAAGTCATTTGTGCAGATATCCTCAACAATCCTTGGTGAGAGATAGACACTTCTGTACATATTTCACGTGAAGATGGGTCAAAACCTTGTAAGATGAATCCCATAGTCACATACCAATTACATTCAGCACTGCCCAGGGAAAGTTAGGCACCAAGGAGTGAAATTCCTTATATCCAACATGCTTGGCAGAGAAACATCAAAAAACACCTGCAAAGGAAAGAGAGAGATTTAGAATTAGCATGGCTTTTTGCTTTCAGTGATTAGGGATAAACAGTTGATTATTGCTTGTTGTGCTTGATGATAACATTACTATTGATCAAAAGCCATTAAAAATAAAAAACCAAATTTATTTTTAAAATACCCTGATGGGTTACAACAGTACCCCATCACAGCTGGTTACAGTACAGCACAACTTGGTCAAGTGGTGTCCAGAGCACAGGAACTGCAACAGTTCAGAGAGGTGGCAGGACTGTGACACAAGTCAGGTGTGTCCCATAATTCTGGTAGTGAGAGCTTCCTATGACAGCAGTGTCAGTCTCCACTCAGAGTTAATTGCTTCTGGTGTCATTATCATGGAACTTGGTTCTGTCCTTGCCTGTCTCTCACATGCTGACAACAGAGGCTGGGCTGCTTTCCTCATGCATTTGGGCTGCTTTCCTCATCCATTTGTTCTGCTTTCCTCATGCATTTGGGCTGCTTTCCTCATCCATTCTAAACAGATAAAGGAAAAAGCTGCATGCCTGTGCCTATCTTTTGAGCTTTAATTTGATTAATCATTATACATGTTGAAGATATAAGTGATCATGTACATATCATGTGTTAATTCTTATTGCAGCCTGTGCTGCACTGCCTTATCATTTATTTCCTCTGTCTTCAAAACTGGAGGCGCAGAATCCTGTCCTGCCCCAGGGGCTGCCACCAGACAAGTCAGCCCTGGATATGGCTGTGGCTCAGTGCAACCATGAACGCAGAGGCAATTCAGCTATCCAGCTTGTCAGAAGCAATAAATACTGTGCATCACAAGAAAATCACTCTGGCTGGCAGAAAGTAAGGGGTTTGGAAGGGTAAGTATGCCCTGCAGAATGCTTTTGTTCCATGACCAAAGTCTTCCACATATCTCATCTTCAAAGACATGACTGCAGACAGTCCTGGAACCTTTCAGGATCTATGTTAGAATTTCCTCAGCAGATTTAAACATTGCCCTAGAAGCCTCGTTGTCTTCTGTACAACTCCATTTTCATTACCATCCTTGGCTGGCAGCTTGAATAAAATGTACAGCAGTCACTGCCTAGTGCAATAGCTAAGATATTATCCAGTGGCCTAATTTTTTATATGTGCCTGAAGAAGAACTTGTGTACACAGAACCTATATATTTTTTCCAGCTATATAATTTACATTAATAAAAAGATAAAATCTCTCCTAACAAATGTTGCCTTTTGTGTGTGTGCAAACTAGTTTTAAATCAATACCATTACAACTGCAGTAGCAGAGACAGCATGGGAGAACTGCTGAGGCATGAATCCTGTGTCACTTCAGTCTCTACTCAGCTTTAGCAGTAATTTTCCCCAAAGACAGGGCATCCCTATCCTGCATATGGTTTAATTTTTCTTTTTGAGGTTCACAAATGGAGAATTTCCCTTCAGCAAATTAAAATATTTTTCATCAATATCCATCAGGGGTAGAAAAGAGAACATTTAGCAAGTTGTTAAATGGGAAAGAGCTTCAGGAGTTCACTGGAGACCAAGGCAGTACAAGATATAGGAGTTGCCTGGAAGAGGTAAGTTTCCTGGTGTGTCTCACGATGGATACTGGCTGAGTTTAATTTTATGTACTTTATAGAAATGTGGAAGAATTTTTGAGCTAGGGGATGCCCAAATTGCTTTGGAACAGACTGAAATTATTTGATCAACTCATAATTCCCTGGTTAAGTTTACAGTTACAGGAAAACCAACAAATAAAGCCACTTTAACTTGAAGTAAAGTGTCTTCACTTCATAACTCACAAGATTGCATACAGTTGTGGATAAGAAAGCAGCACATGACCTCGCCATCTCAAAGAGAATGATAAATTGGTAAGCTGAGATATGCTTCTAAACACCTTCATTTATGGTTGTGTAAAAATATATGATACAGGCAGCTTTGCTTATGGAGCCTGAGTCAAGGGCTCTCAGATGAAGGAGCAGAGAGTCATTCAGAAAAAGGCAGCACATTTACAGTTTTCTCCTTTGGGTTGAAAAACTGAGACTTTTGCAGTCTTGATTGCATAAGGAGAAGTTACATATACACCCCAACAAAACCTTTAAATTCTTCTTGAAAAAAAAAATGAAGACCTTGATTTATTGAATGTAGTAAATAAAAACATCAGGAGTTACCTATTTCACCTGTTTTTATGAATGATCAGGTTTTTTGTGCTACTGAGATCTCTGTTAAAGGAACTCTTCCCTCTGTGTCCATATTCAAATTTACAATTTATCCCCCCCATTTATTTTTCTGATAGGCACGACATCCAGTCCACCACCTTAAATCTAGGGGTGCTTGTTGGCCCCTGTAACACAGATCCATCACACCAGCTGCTCTGAGTGCTAGTTCAGCTGTCCATATTCACTTAGCTTCTCAGTTCCATCTGGCATTGTACAGGGAAGAGTGCTGGGCCTATCCACTGCCTTTTTGTGATCAACCTTGGGTGGTTTTCAGGCAGCCATTAGTCACTGCTGTCCATCACAGCACCTGAGATGGCACACGAGGACATCCTCAAACAGCTGCTCCAACCTCCCTCTCAATGAAACCAACCATGGAGGAAGAAACCATTTCAATGCCCAGCAAAAAGAGCTCTTCACTGAAATGCAATTTTCTACAACAAATTGCTGCTGTATTTTTATGCATGGTAAGTAAAAGCAGAAATGTTTTAACCATGAGCATTTCTGTTAGTGGCGTTCTAAAAAGTGGGTCTTTGATTAATTCCTTTCCCTGTTTTAAGTGACCAATTTAATTTGCAGTCATGTACAATATTTAAACCAAGAACTGTTTATCTTGTGGGAATGAAGGATTTGTACCAAGCACTTACTTGAGAAAGCTGCCTTAGAATGATGATAAGCCAAGGTTAATCAATATGCAGCCATCTACTGCTTAAATGTTTTCCACACCAGCCTAGTAAAGATTAGACAATATTTCTAGTATATATTTCTTTTTAAATAATCTCCTGCATATCAAGCATAAAGTTTCCTGAAATGCTTAGAATCAAATAAAATTTATCTTCTTGACTCACATTAATACAAAACCCATCCTGATTTCATTTAAATCAATAGGGTTTTGTCACTGACTTCAACGATGCTGGGATTTCAAGCTTTGTACTCTTATTTCAAGATTAAATCTGCCTTGCTAGCACTCCTGTGCTTTTCTGTGTACATATGTGAGTAGGCCAGTGCAGGATAAAGGGAGTCCAGGTCTGCCAAAGTGGTACATCAGATCCATCTTTCCCTTTTCAGTAAGATGACATGACATTTTAAGCATTAGATGTATGCCAAACTATTTGAATGAAACAGAATAGATTGTCTCATAATCAACTATACTGGAAAAAATACAGAGATTTCCTTAAAAAGTCTAGACTCTTCTAGTATTCTGTGAAAGGAACCATAAATAACAATGTTTATTATTTCTGTACCAGAGGTTATTTTTGAGGCCTCTTTCTCTGTCACAGGAACTCCTGTTGTCTGTCATGCTAAGAACATTTGTTTGGAAAGTCTAGGGCTGTGCAGTTTTGGAAAGCTTCCATGTAATGTTTTGAAAAAGTAAATGCAATCTCCTCATAAGGTCATGAAGGGATATGTAGTATCATTGCCTGTTACAGCATGCACTGAGAATATTTGGCTTTCTAACACACTGCACAGTGGAGGAGTGTGTTTACTGTTTAAGGAGTGTGAACACTGTTTAAATGTTCACCAAGTGATTAAAAAATCAAGACAATTACATGTGTCAATTTTTTAAAATGTTCATCTTAGACCATGGCATAACTACTCAAAAAAAAAAAAAAGTAGCATTACTTTTAACCCAATAAAGGAATTTTTCATAGAGTCATTGAATCTTTTAATGGTTTGTGTTGGAAGAGACCTTTAAAGATCATCTAGTCCTGCCTTGGAGAGGGATGTTTTTCACTAGATCAGGGTGCTCAGAGCCCCATTTAACATGACTTCAAACACTTCCAGTGATGCCGCACTCACAACTTCTCTGTCCAAATAGTTACAGCATCTCTCCCCCCTCCTCATGGAAAATATCTTCCTTCTGTCCAGTCTAAATTTACCCTCATTCTGTTTAAAACCATTACTCCTTGCCTCATTACTACAGGCCTTAGTACAAAGTCTTTCTCCATCTCTCTGCTAAGCCCTTTTAAGCATTGAAAGGCCACGAGTTTTTCACAATTTTAACATATTGTTTTTTCATGGCAGGGAAAACTCCTGTGTCAGCAAACTGATATTGGCAGAAGAGCAGAGTATTGCTAAGCACAAGTGAGTTTATAGAACCCATCTTCAGGAGAACCAGAATATTCTTTGGGCAGAGCTTGCATTTCCACTTTACACGTTCACTATACCTACAGCAATGGTATCCTGTGTATGGCTGTCCTAATAGTGATAATATTTGTAGATATTGTCACCAGCAACTGCCCACAGTTGGTATTTGTTTTCAGGGAAAGAAAAAGCCATTTAGACAAATGAGTCCTGCATATCAAAATGATGCTACATGAAAGGGAGCTGCCATTGAAAAGACTTCATCAGTGCTCCCTGAGCTGATCTGACAGAGCATGTTTGGATTGTTTCTCCAATTTGGAAACTCTCAGTTTATTTAGTTTACTTAAATATTATGTAACCGGAAGGTTACATAATAATAAGGTTAGAGGAGAACTTTGTACCTCCCAGGTTTAAGGCTGTGTCATGGTCTGCAGGAGACAGAGCAAACTGCTTCTGGCAGAGCTCCTGGCAAAGCTTGAGGGCAGCAGGATCTTCCTCTAAGGAGTTACTGTGAAAAGTCAGTGCCACAGAATGGACCCAGACATTTAGGGCAAGGAGAGCCCCTGATGAGGGGAAGCAGATGGGAACTGGAGGTTTCCCTGTAATCTCATGGCAAATAACCACAAATGCAGGATGAGTCCCAGACCTACCCTCTGACTTTTAAAAGCAGTTTTGAAAATATTTACAATGTCTGGCATTCTTTGTGTGCCTGCTAGACTTTATTCAGAAACCAGCCTGTGAATAATAAGCCAAATATTTCTCTTTGTAGTTGGTATGCAGGTAATATCTCCCACATCCAGTCTGAGCAGCTGCTCTGTGAGAAGATCCTACATATCCTTTATTGCTTCCATATGAACCACAGAATGGTTTCTGTTGTTTTTGCTCTACTGTGTAGCTAGAGGATGCTGATGCTCTTCAAATAGCTGTAGTACTATAGGTGTTAGAAATTCTTGTGCTGACTTAGTATTGACAGTTGTATTTCAAAAAATGCCTCTTCTACATAAACAAACAAATTTTTGCACCTCTAACATAGGCTTAGAACAAAGCCACACTGGGTGCATTTCCCCTCAAACTCTGTTTTTCTGTTTTCACCTCTAGTCCTGCATTGTTTGCTCCAGCGTGGCTTTTTCTGCAGGTCAGTCTAGAGGAATCCTCTGAGGTGGTTTTGTGATATACAAATGTGGAGTAAAAGCAGCTCACCCAGACCAGAACACGACCCTGAGCAAACTCAGCACTGTGCTCACTGAGTGTGGACTGGATGCAGCTGACTAGGAGCAAGGATGGACAGCATCACAGGACTAGTCAGGTACACAAGGAGATGACTGCAGAAATAATTGTCCATGTCTCTTTCTGCAAGAGACACAACTCATCCATGCTTTCCTCTTGGATGTGCTCTGTAAACATGTTTTATTCTTGTGGCTTGCTACTTGCTCTCACTCAGTCTTGATGGTACTCAGCCACCAACTCCTTTGATGGAACATGATATTTGGGAACCTTGGCTCACTGTCCTTTTCCTTAGACCTGCACAAGAGGTTCACAATGAAATTCAAGTGTGGCCAAAGAATTGGGAAAGGCAGTTATGTCCTGGTCCCCAAATATGCTGGATACCACTGTCTCCATTTAACTTTAAGGGACAGAAAATTTCCTTCAAACTTCACAGCAATGAACTTCTAGGTTTCTCCCTTCCTCCCTGCCATATAGAGGTGTAGCTGTTAAATGAACTCTCAAAACCAGAATTTACAGCCCACTCTGGCAAACCATTAAAAGAAGTAAAGTTGGATAGCAAAAGTTAGGATTGGAGTACCACACAAAATATAAAAATAATGCAAATATAGAGCACAGCAAGAATCTTTTTACTTTTTCAGTATTTCAGAAATACTTAGACAATAGAAAGGACATCAATCTAATTCTTAATGCAAAGGAACTAAGTGTGGTGGATGGGCCTCTTATATGTGGCAGTGATTGGGTCTTATAAACTGTACAGCCTCTGGAGGGGACATGAGGTTAATAACTCTTCATCTCCCCACTTATAAATCTGTATCTGTGGAACAAAATAAAATTGCAGACAACTTGCTTCATGTCTGGGCAGGGGTAGAACTCATCTAATTTTACATATTTATAGTGGGATACCACAGCCACTTACCTAGACTCTCTCTTCAGTGGAAAGAATTATTTCTCAGGCATGATTCATCTTGTCCTAAAGTCCTTAAAGGCGTTCAGATGAGTCTCGTCTCCTTCTTTCTGGACATTACACTGTAAAAGCCTAAAGCTCACTGAAAGTAATCCCAAACTCATTGCTTCTTTGTTTCTTGTAAGTTGTTCTTTTTTTTCTTTAATCTTCTTTTTTTTTTTTAGTTAGGGAAAAGAAGGTGCTTTTCTTGGTCAGTCTACCCAAGCAAGAATGTACACTGTGTCTGTATTCAGCAAGGTTCCTTGCTGAGTATCCAGTGAATGTGTAGCCTTTCTATGAGTATGCCATGGACATGCTGCTTGGTGTGACAACAAAGTCTCCACATTTTGTTAAAAATGAACCTGGGTGCTGAACCAGGTCATATTCATTCTTTGAATTTGAACATGACAGTGGCTCCCTGAATGGGGCAACAGAGGTCCAGGGGCTTCTCATCTAAACAATGGCATGCAGCAGGCACATAATCTGGGGGAATAGAGGGGTCTCAAGAGTGAGAGAGAAGGAAGGGAATGGATACAAAAATTGGATGTAGAACCAACACAAGGGCAGAATGTGAAAGCCTTTTGCTGCAGATGTAACTGTTGGGAGGCAATACTAACCATCAGGCTTCACTGGAATATGCTGCAGGAACCTCCAATGGGCTGGGAGCCTGTACTGCATATCCCAGGTGCTGAGGAGGGAAAAGCAGGCTGAGGCAAATGTGACAGTTTTCCTGGCAACATCTACTATATATTTTGTTATTTGACCAGCTGGAACATTGCAGCTCATGCAACAGCTAACTAATCTATTAACACAAGGGCTGGAAGGCATTTTGCAAGGTTTTGACATGTACTGCATTATGTGATGTTTTTAATTAGTAAGAAAGGAACAGTTAAGCATTACATGTGTACAAACCCCTGAGAACAAGTACTACCTCACTGAAAATTACTGCTTTGAATCAATTCCCAGACTTATACACTACCACCAGCACAATTTAACTTTCTGGAAGTGTGTTTGGATGTTTTCAGTGCTATTTCTGGAGAGCTGTCAGTTCAGGCAGGGAGATTTTGTAGGGTATCCCACAGAAGTGGTGCTAGAAAGGCAGGGATGTGACCTAACAGTGGTCAGTTCTACCCCTCGGGATCAGCCACAGCTGCACTGCCTTTGCTGGCACTCCCCCAGGAAGGATTGTGGTCTGCTGAACAGAGACACCCAGCTGGCTCAGCACAGGGCAGCTCTGGAGGAGCAGCACTAAGCTCACATGTCCCCAGCACTGCCCACCATGATCCCTGTGGGTCCCCTCCAATCCAGGATATTCTACATTCTACATTCTACATTCTACTGTACTCTGCTTCAGAGTGGAGCTGACATGTCTACAGCCATGCCCACTCTGCTGCCTGCCCTCGTGGCCTCTAGGCTCAGGAATTAATGTGCCACTTCGCAGCACAGACATCCAACATACTCCCAGAAAGCTAAAAGGCAGGAGGAGTCCCTTCCCATGACTCCTTAGGTAGCTGACCATACAGCCATTAGACAAGTATTCAGTCAATAAATAGATGGAATATAATTTTGAGTATACACTGTACAGAACAAAGCATTTGGGATGATTAAGTTTCCCAAAATAAAGAAAAAAATTAAATAATAAATAAAAATTACTGTACATTTCTCTGGGTTTTGTTCTTCAAATATCAATACAATGTACTGAAAGAAGTCATTGAAACTGGATTCCATCTGAAACTGAGTACCATCTGAGACTTCAAATACTCCATTTCTAGAAGGATTGACTGTCCTTCTGCTTATTACTTTGAAACTTGGTATTGATGACAATCAAAAGAAGACTCAGTATTGATGAAATTACTTTCTTATAGCCAAAACCTGAAATAGGATTTAGCAGCACAAAAGTGTGGCCTTAATGGTCGGAAAACCTCACATTTATCTGCCAGTTTTCAAGCAAGTATTTCAAGTTATATTGATGAAGGGATCAGTCCTTTCAAGGACTTGTACCTAAAGTTTATGTAAAACTTGGCTTTCAAAAATGCCATCCTTCATTGGGGAAATAAATTGTTATTTTATTGGCTTAATAATAGTGAGTGCAACCAAATTTCTGGTGCATTACACTTCAGAGTCAGTAGCAATATTTTGCCTACTAACTCTAGACAAAAACATACTGAAGATTTTTGACAATTTATGCTACAGACTTGCTCCATTTTTCAATTGGGGTGCAGTCCCCTCAGGTAGCATTTTTGCTCTATTGTTGACACTTTCAAAGAATTGCTTTTGTATGTAAACAAAGTTGTTACCCCCATACTTTACCAGTTACCACAGACTGATTCAGAAATCAGGAATATCAGAGAACCTAAATAGCAGAATTCAAGCTGTAAATATAAAGTCAGCTTCCTGAAAATTGGCTGTGCACCATGGGAAAGCAGAAATAAAACTTGAGCTTGATTTCAGATTGAAAACTGTAGATGCAAACAGTATCACAGAAGTTAATGAGCACACAGACAGAGAATACAACCCTAGCTAAATGTTCTCAAGTGATCATCTGCAGAAATAGGCTTCTATTGAACTTTTCGTAAATCAAGCTGCTTAAATTGCCTTTCACTCTGTTTGTAGTGCGTTGCAAATAATCCAATCAATGCTTTTCAGTTTTTGATGCCTTGGTAAATTCTGACACCACTGAAAAGGGCCCAGAGTAGGAAGCCTTTTAAAAGACAGTGTTTAGTTTCTTACTCTGTTGCTGTTTTTCTAGATGAGTGTGGGTTTCTCACCTTTGTTTCTCATCCTACAGTTTCCTTATTTTTAAAGCTGGGATAATGCTACAGAATGTTTTTCAATCAATAGTCAAAAAGTGAAACAAGAGAGTGACTTACTCTTCCCTAACAGTTTCAAACTTAATTGCATCAATCAAAGACATCATTACTCTTTGAAATGCTAGAGGACAGTAATTCTTAGCAAACACCTGATGTTATTTGGTCCTCTTTGTGTTCTTTCCACTCATCTCTGTCCTTTCTCTGCTAAAGGCTGCTAGGAACTGTTTGACAGCAAACTTACTGTGAAAGTATTTGATCTTGGGATGACAAGAAAGGTGGAAGAATTAGGAGCATGGTGAAGCTCTGATGTTGGTGTATATGAAGTTTATTGGCATTGATCAGCTGCAGCTGGCTGACAGAGAAGTTAAGATCTGGGGTGTGATAGAGTACTTTGTGTTTGCTTTCCATTAATGACCATAAGTCATTATGCAATAAGAATAAAGAATAGAGTCACTCAGCTGTCTCAAAAAGTTAAGGCTTAAAGGCAAATCACATCTGAGAGAGATCAGTAATCATGTTTGTAAAGGAATTTCAAAGTTTACCTTCAGTACAAGATTTGCACCTGATTTGGGGACAAAACCTCTTAATCAGTGACCTCAATGAAGAGAAGTTGGAGAGGATGAGCAGCCTACAGAGCATGTCCTCTGAGAAGAGGCTGAGGGAGAAAGCTGCTTAGCCTGGAGAAGAGGGGGGATAAGAGAGGATCTAAAAGCTGCCTATAGCCTTTTACAGTCACAAAGCTAATGGAGCCAAGGAAGTCTTATCTGTGCCAGGTCATGTAACAGCAGACACTGCCCACAGGCTGCAACTCAGGAAGTTCAAGCTGGATAATAAGAGAAGTTGTTTCTCCAGGAGGGTGGTGGAACAGTGAAACATGCAGGTCAAGAAGATGGCAATCTTTAGAGGCTTTTAGGACTTGGCAACACAGAGCCATGGCTGACCTGCTCTGATGCTGGGAGTAACCCTGTTGAGCAGAAGGCTGGGCTAGACTGGCCTGACAACAGGTGTTCTTGTGATTCTGCATTATTTCCCTAGGAAGTTGATAGCCATGATCTGTTCTAGATTATAGGCAATGCCTCTATCAGGTATCCTTTGGAAATCTGAGATTCTTCCCAGGCTTTCTTTAGGAACCTTATGATGTTCAAGGAAGAAGCAGTAAATAGTATTTCACTGTAAATACTATTTACCAACTAAGTTTGGTTCTTGCCTTTTAGGCATGTTCTGGATAACCTGTATATAAGTTCTCTAGGAACTAAGTTTCCAGTGAAGTGGTCAAACCAGAAGTTTTTCATCACATCAAATTTAGCAGCAAGTCAGATGCAGGGGCCTTTGGTATGTATGGAATTTGACATATGAATTTTTATGTATATATGCCATTATATTTGGATTTCATCAGCTTGTTAAACAGAAACGTTAGACACTTAACACCCTGAAGGGCTATAAAAAGCAGTTACAGCTTGTGTTCTTTTTTAATATTTTTATGCAAACATGCCCTATCCTATTTGGGTATTTTAGCCCTAGGATTCTTCTTTTAGGCAAACAGAAACTCTTCCCACTCCACATTTGCTGCTTATGTGTTTAATATGGTCAAGTGAACTTTGGCAGGGGAGATCAAGTCGAATCTTTAGTCTGCCTAGATCATAAATCAGTGTTGCCCAGCTGTGGGAGACTCTGTGAGCTGGGACTCTGTATCTCACCAAAAGGTATATCTGTTTGCAGATAACTTTCCACCAGGAATTTCAAACATTTGAACTTCTACTTCAGTGGTTTCAAGCTGTGATTTCCAAATCCCTGGAGTCTGTTCAGTGTTTCTAAAAGTCTGCAAAAGGTGTCAAAGGAAAGAAAACCTTTTGTGAACAGGCTTGAATTTCGCTTATCTGGGTCTGCTCCTCCAGCAGGAACATTTTGGCAGCTGTCAAATTGATGGAAGATTGGCATTGAACCACAGTGAATAAAGCAGATAAAAGTGTTTCTGAATGTTGGGTGGCTTCTTATCTTTAACCTCAGCTAGTCTCCCAGTGTTAGCAACTCTGGCAGAAAAACAGTTCATTCATGCCCTTTACAAGTTGTTTATAGTATACACAATTAAATCAGAAGTTGGATTTTGTGGTGATACATTTTCTTTTTGCTCCTATTAATTAAATACTGGCCCCAGGCTTTGCTGTCACTAACTTCAATATTGGCATTAACTTCAATGAGAAATTTTATTTTTCCTTAGAAGATCTTTTTCTCATTTTAACACTATCCATTGATGCAGTGGAAGCAAGGGGAGAGTGGGATCAGTCTGTTCTTGTTCGATTGTTTTTAGCTAATGAGCCTTTAAAGGGCTAAACAACAGATCTGATGTACTCATATCCCAAAAGCAGATGTCAGAGAACAAAGAATCCTGGTTTTTAATGTTCTCATCAAGGAAAGCTGGGATTTGGATGCCATTTTAGTGTCACTGTGACTCTACAATACTTCAGTCTTCAAGATGCAGGGAAATCAAAGATCCTATAAATTTCTTTTAAAAAAATTACAGCCAATATTATATATTGTAGGGAAATAAGTATTTCACAATTTTTTTTCTTTGGGATAGGCATGTTTATCACATATATTCAGTTACAACCAAAATTGTTTCCTGCGAGGCTCTAATTATGAATTAGTGATTATGATATTATTCAGTTTTTCTATTGTTTCTGTGTAACCCAGTTTTAAATGTATGTGTAACTGACACTGTAAAATATTTGGAAATCTTTCTGATATCAAAGAAGTATATGTCCCACTCAGAAAAATCAGTACATGTTTTCTTATTATTTTAGAAAGACATAGATACCTATAGTTGTTATTTTGTTTTTCCTTCCCTCTGTGTACACACATGTACATAAGAGGATGTCTGCATATTTTCTGCAGAAAATTCAGCCCAACATTGTTCCCATTAAATATATTTTATAACTAACTTTATCACCTAAATTCATCTACTCCTGCAGTAGGAGTTATTTTACATTGAGGTACAGAATCACACTTATCAGTCTTTCTTTTTTTTGGACAATTTTCTCAGAGTCTGATCAGTTTAATGTTGCACATGTATCTTGTTTCGTGGAAAAGGACTTATCTTGTATTTCTTGACTTCCATTTCATGCATTAATGTGGGAGGTGTTCATTTTGGGAAAGCAGCCCTATGAGCTTCATGATAACATGCAGAGAGTTTCTCAAGTATACAGACTTTACAGACCACAGCAGGTTTCAAACATCATCTACCAGATCGACAGACAGTTGCTGTTATGAGGTATGTGTGTGCACCTGCACACACAAACTGGAGAAAACAACATAATAGAGTCACTGGGAGTCCCTGCTGATAGTTGAACTGATGCTCATAATGAAATATCCTTTAATAAAAGCCATTGCTTGTGAGTAATACATTCTATATTATCTAGTTCAGGACATGGTTAATGTGGGAAATGGGGCACAAGGACAGGTTGGCTTCCTTTTTTTCAGAAGCATGTATTTAAGCACAATACCCTTCAACATCAACAAAATATACAGGATGAGATTCCCCTCGCCTAATTTTAACAGCTTAAAAATTGTGTGCTGAGCTAAACTAACTGTCTAAATTTCTTGCATGGCTACAGGACCATTACTGGTACCTCCTCATGGTCACTTGGCCTTTCTCTTAGCCACCACAGAAGATTTGCCTTTCTGTACAGAGATTTTAAACAGCAGACACAGAGGAGTTGTCTAGTTTTACAGCTAAGTCTGTGTGAAATAACCCTACCCTTACCACGAGAAGGGTGTGTTACCCCCTCCAGAAGTATTCTAGGATCTTTAAGTCAGATACTGATCATGCTTATTTGATTTCGAGGTGTGGATCTTCTGTGCCAAAAATTCTGTACCCTGATTTATTGTTCCTCTTCACCTAATTTTTGATCAGCTGTCTGTAGACCATGACTTGTTTCTCACCAGCAACAAAGAACTGTTTTGCACATTATTGATAACACCGTGAAATGACTGTGATGTTCTCTTCTTTTCTATAATATAATTGTCAGGAAAATGAGTAAAGCGACTTATATTAGAGGACATATTAATGCAAAGAAAGAAGATTAAACTATCACAATGTAAGATAGGTAAGTAAGTTAAATGTTGTTTACCTCCTACAACTTTATTTTAGCATCCAGAAATTTGTAGCACATCACTATCTATGAATTTCTGCATGCTAAAATCAAGAAAAACTAATGCAAATTACAATTCCTGAATTATTTTTAAATTAAATTACTAGTTTAATAGTCATATTTCCTTCGTTTAGCTACCAGAACAGCTCCCTGCCTTTTATCAGCTGTTGCCATTCTTTTGAGGCATTGAGAGAAGGCAACAGAGCTTGAAAAATAAGATTCAGGAACAGATGACTGTGCATACTGGCTCCATATCACCTGTCTGCTATACAAGAGCTGAACCTGAAATCTGCCTGACATTAGCCACCCTTTTATTCTGTATTTTAGTGTTCTTCTCATTTAATCAGGGGGTTGACCACGAAGTAAGTGGAGAAAGCATTTGTGACCCTCTGTGGGTGACAGAATTTGGAATGATACTGTGGAAGAATAGAATTTATTTTGTTAGCATTTTTTCAAAAGACTTCTCAGACACTGAGATATATATACCAATTATGTGCACTCCTTCAGTGCCTCCAAACTGTCATTATTTGGCCTTAACTGGAATGTAAACAGGGAAATATATGCTTGGTAGGTTTTCTGATTATCATAACTCACCTGAATGTGTTTTTTCTTCATAATTGCTTCAAGCTGACACATAAAGTCAAATTTAGAACTACTGCAAGTGACAGCAACATAAATAGATATAGTCTTTCTTTCAATTACTTAGAAATTACTACAGGTAAAATATTATATCTGTTTTCTCGCCAGGATTATTGACTTCAGTTTTGGCCCTCAGGGCATATATTTGATTTGAAATTCATTCTAAGCTGTATATTTAGGATATTTTCAATTTAGGAACATATGAGGCATCTACTAGAGTGTTATTGCTTCCTGCAATAACAGGTAGAAATAAAGAAATAATGTTTTATGCAGAATTCTATAGTCACTGCAAAATAAATGGCAAATTTGCTGATCTCCATAAAACTTGAGAAGCAAAAATTTAGAGATAAATGAAAATGCTATAAATATAACTGCTTAGCCAAATATTTTACTACTGAGGCACTGAAATTTGGCTTCTGATGTTAGTGCTTAAATAGGAGCACCCAACTTTCAAATGCACAGCACTACAAAAATTAGTGCTAACTTCAGCAAGTCTTGAGATACATCTGAAGCTACATAAGTATCACAGAGGCATCTAAGCTTAGACACTGACAGTTGAAAAATACTGATCTAATATGTATAAAGAGGTTTTAAAATCATTTCTGAAATAAATCCTTTTCCCTGCCCTCATATCTGAGCTAGTTCCACGTGTGATGCCCATTAGAGTCCAAGTGATGTCTGCTTGCCCTTTCCCTGATGCAGGTAGCCCAGTCCTAAAAGGAACCTCTCTGCAGCTCCAGTTTGAGCTCACCTGAACCTAAGGGATAAGAAATGCAGGGTGCAGACGTGGGGAAAGGGGAGCAAGAGCTAAGGTCTCTGGGCAGACAGAGGCTCCCAGGCGTGGGCACGCTGGCATTGCTTGGTGCCAGCACTGGAAGCTGGCTTGGAGAGCACATCCTTGTCTTTGTGGGGAGCTGCAGGTATGTTTGAGGGAAAGCTGCATTTGGGGGTCACCCACATGACTTTGGGGATCTGTGCAGGCCTGGGGGCTGTGGAGGCTGCACGGGAGGGAGGGGTAGGGCTTGGTATGATGCTGCCCATGGACCTGCCTGGGCCAAGGAGTGCTGACTCAGAGAAAGGGTCAGGAAAGAGTGCAGACCCTGAGAAAGTAGGAGAGGGAGGGCTCCCACAACACAGAAGGTGTGAGCTATTGGTGGGGCTAATGCATGCAGCTGATTTTTTTCATATAAACATCTTTTTATCTATGTTCTTCCAAAGCCCTGCTATATCCTTATAGTGGTCTTTTGTGTGGACAATTGTCAATAGTGTTTTATGATTGATAGCACAGCTTTTAAAATTAATTGTATTGAAATTAAAGCTTTGTCATAATGAGAAAGTTAATCTTAATAACAGATCTGAAGATGGCTGGCATGACTAATTACTTTATTTGATTGTTTCCAGCTTTGCCATTGCTTTTTTGTGTTACTTCACAGTAAATAGGAAGACCACAAATAGTTTATTTACTTATCCTAAAAGTTCAGTTCAAGTACTAAGATTTGGGGATGTTATGGCAATGGAATATGTGGTATAGATAGGCAACTTAAAAAAAAATGTTTTCATTTCCTTGCATTAGTGTCTAGCTTGCAGTTAATTAGTATCATATACTAACCTTTTTAACCTGCTTCATTTAACAGTCTTGTCTCTTAAATAGGAAATGAATGTGGAGCATTATGTCAGTGTTTTGTGAACCTGTAGAGCCCAGATATACTTTTCAGATATACGTTTGGCTGCTTTCTACAGACGGTGATCATTTTGGAGACCCATGATTTTAACAGTCCATGCATTTTCAGAGCATTTTTCAGGCAGGATCGTGTTTGCTACTGGCTCTTTGCAGCAATCCAGGACTGAGTATCAGACACCTTGTGACTTTCAGTGACTGGGTGTGTACAGAAAAAACCACGCTGGCATGGTTGCAGCTATGGTGGGGGAGCTACAAGACCCAGAATCACAGAAAACCTGGCTGAAAGGGTCCTCTGGAGGTCATCTAGCCAAATTCTCACTCGGAGTGGGTTATACCCACTGCTCTGTCAGCCATACCTTTGTCTGCCTGATCTCTGAACACTGCTAAAGGTGGAGATCCCACAGCCTCTCACAGAGTACAGAACATGCAGCCTGGTCTGGAGCTGCATTATCCTCCATGTGAACAGATTTTGTTTTCCCAGTGCAAACAGAACTTCCCAAGCCTCAGGCTACTGCCCCTTGTATGTAGTAGCACAATTGTATCTGTTGTACACAGCATTTGAAATGCAATATTTGTAATAGTGGAGGCAATGGCCAAGGTATAGGGAAAAATAACCAAAATAACTTTGATCATTTAGTATTAAGGAAATTTCCATATTTAATGTCAACATAAAAGAGATTTCTCTTCTTTTGAGGGAGCATTTTCTTTTTTGAGGGGCTATTTCATCTCTACAATACTTATCAAGCAAACAGTTAGAAAAATAACTTATAATATAACTTCCTAATAAACTTCCAGTGCTTGTTAGTCTTTATCCAGTATCGAGTTTACATTGACACAGATTTCTTGAGGTGCAAAAATTGCAGTTATTTCATATCAAATTGAGTTCTTCATCACTAAGTTTCTTCTGATAAGGTTTATTTTCTGTCTTTAGAACACTTTTGACGTCTCCATCTGGAAAGATCAAGATGTTCTTCAGGAGTACAGGAGTTATTTTTATGTGTGTTTTGGTCTGTATACAACTGTATACTTCCAGGCTTTTGTATCTCATGACACAGGAAACATAAGTTGGATGCAGCACACATGCAAAGCAGCACAAATGGTGTGTAATGTTATGCATGTAATTCATAGAAAAGCCATGCATGTTTTCTAGTTACCACATAAACAGCAGATTTAGTTGCTATTGGCCATGAACCAGTAGATTAATGGTCAACCAGAAGACACTGTTTGATGATGTCCATAGTGTTTTTCTCCTTTGCTAGTCAATATTGTTAAAAGTGAAATGAAAACAGAAGCCCTTAGTGTACCCACACCTTTTAAAATGATGTTTGTGTCTCTTCAGGTGGCTCAAAGCCCAGGTTGCTTTTCCCCTCGTCACCATAAGGGTTCACCTCTCCACTATTTGATCCTGCTTCACCTCTGCTTTCCCTTGCTCTCCTGAAATGAAAATTAATTTATATTAGAAGGTTCCTGTTCTGTTCAAGTCCTTCTCTGTCCCCAGAATCCCTGACTGTAAATAATACTATGTTTAACTAGCAATATTTATATAAAAGATATCAAGTTAGGTTTAAGAAGAACTGTAGCAAACCTCCTATGTTCTTAGAAACCCTGTTAGTGGAGAGACATAAAAAAACAACCAAGCTATATTGTTGTTAATGCAATAATATTTAAGGAAAACTTCATTACTGTACAGCCTACAGTAGATTAAAGAAAACTGTTAAGTGCTGATAAATGTGAGCAACCCTGCTGTTGGAGAAGGCACCCTGTTCCCAGCAGGACATCCCATCCTCCTTGCAGTGGGGTTGGCAGAAGCCTGGACACCCTGGCTCCCTGGGGCCACAGCAGTGGTTAAACTGATGACAAAATGGGAAATTGGATTCAGCTGCCAAAGCTGCCACGTACTGAGAGACAGGGAGCTGAACCTTTAGCTATCACTGTTGATGGGAGAGGGATAATAAGCTTTCATTCCTTAACTTGCTTCAGGTAAACCGGGCAGCCTAATCTGTAAAAAATCCTGATGATTCAATTATCAGGACATCTTCCAGTGGCCATGGTCGTAGTATCAAAAAATAATACTCACTTTTTGCGATCTCTTTGCCCAGTGATGATCAAAGCAATAACTCCAATGACAACCAGACCCATGACCACCCCAAATACAATTAACCAGATGGTGACTGGTGGTTCATAAGGTGCAGCCAGGGTTGGAAGTATTCCCACAAACTCCAGCGTGTTATCATCCAGTCTGAAAGCCTCGTTGATTCGTCCCCGAGACATCCTGCCATTGAATGCAAATTCAAAGAGTTTCACACACTTATTGGAAGGAAAGGAACAGTTTTCAATTGTCTTACAAATCTCCAGTATTTTATAAATCTCCAGTTGTTTTATAAATCTCCAGCCAAGCTTCCCCTGAACTGCTCAGTTGAAAAGGCTGCAGAGGAGATACTGCTAAACCCATATTCCTTCTGGCATGTGAGTGACAAGCACAGGAACTTAAACCTTTAACCTATTGCAGCTTAACTGACTTGTTCAGACACCATATGGACTCTTAAACTCAGTTTTAACATTTATCAAATGAACCTTCTGATCTCCTTCTCTCTTTGTATTTTGCCCTTCATTCTCTTCCCCGTTTCTTGTCTATCCCAAAGTTCCTTCGATATGACACATAAAACCTCAGCTTTGATATCTTACCTGTTTCCCTCCTACAATCTTACACAATTTCGATTCTTGTGTTTTTCACTGCCCTGAAAACACTTTCCCCAGTGCATCATCCAAACCTGTTTTTTCCCTAAATTTCTATCTGCTATTGAGTGATAGAAGTCACTTTCACAGCCATATTCTTTTCCCTTAGATCACCAACTTATCTCACTGCTTTTTCAACCCCCATCTTATGTTGATGCTGCTTTTAGATTTGTGCCCTTTTCATTTCCCACTGCACATTACCCATGATCTTCTGCAGAGTTGCAGTTTTACTTATCATTTTTATAGCAATGACTTACAGTGATGTCACCCTGTGCTATAAAAGAGCTGTTCATTGACCTGTAAGTGGAAACTAGCTCCTGCTCTGACCTCTTCTATGTAATCAAATACATCTGGCTGTCTTTCTAGTACACCATTATTCTGGAGTCCTTGTTAACAATAATTCTTGCACTGACTTTTCATTAATGAGAGGAAGAGCACATGTGTGCATGCACCCATTGTTACTGTATTCTGTATTTCAGAATATAAAATAGTTCCTTTTAAAGTTTGAGCAATTATATCTGCTGGCAAGGTATGATGCAATGAGATGTGTTTTGGCAATTTTACAAGCCCCCAGAAGCATTTTACATTGGCTGTTGTCCAAGACACCATCAATTAGATGGACTGTTTTCTTCCTGTCATAATAGTTTTCATCCTAGTTTCTCTCATCCCACTATTTCCATTTTAACTGCAATATTGACTTCCTTGTCACTGCTTTGGCCTCAGCTGACTTAAGCACTGCTTTCCCTTCCACCTTTTCATCTGATTGGTTGGGGATTTTCTCCCACAGAGAGTAAAATCTCACCTGATGGCCTTTTCCACATCAGCCTTGGGCACAATATCGCTGATATTACCTGGCATGCTGACAGTGATGTAGAAGGAGATCCTTTGAGTCTGTTCCCCAACATGAATGTCAGTAATTCTGAAGGAGAAACAGAAGAGAAAGGTTATTTTCATTGTAGATATGACATTAGCTTTAAATTTAGGCAAGGGAACAGTTGTGTTTGATTGGCATTGCCAGGGGTTCAGTTTATGCTAAATGCTTTCAAGTGAAATCAGCTGGGAAGTGAAATCAATTTTCCTGCCAGAATTTCTTTTTCTATGTGTGAATTTGTATCTTGAGCTGAGGAGAGTCTATCTCATACCTAAGACAATCCACAGTGTAATTTTCCACAGCACATAATCACTTGCAGAACAGAGAGTGCTTGGGGTTGGCCCCATGGATAAGGTGATATATGAAGTACCAAGTGGAAAAAAAAAGCTTTCTTCCTTATTTTTCTAGAGTAGATTCTAGATATTACATGACTGATGTTCTATAAAGTAATATCTAATAGCTTAAGTAGATAGCTCCTGAACATTATTGACGATATTTAATCAAAAGGGTTGTTTTCCTTACCAAAATCATTTTCAGGTGAAATATTTGGTTTGTAACTGAGACTAGATAAGATTAGTAAGTCTGTACCAAATTCTAGTGCTTTATAGCACTTTATATATATTCAACATGTTTATCTTTCCTTGGCCCCAAACCTCTTTATGCACATACATTGCTAGAAATGTTTATTTCTATTAAGTGTACCTTCCCTGATGTTCCTGTATATGTGCTGGGCACAAATTGTCATCTCCATCACTGATAAGCTGTGGGAGACAAAGCCTTCCTACCTAATTTTAGCATATTAGTCCTAAACTTCAGGTTCTTGAGTGGAAAGACACCATGTACCCATGCTGGCATTTTGCAAACAGCTGATGTTTGACATTGTTTCTGTCACCTTACATTTGACAGAAGGCACAATTAATTCCACCTGTTCACGTCGTTAGCCAAGCAGAAGCAATGCAGGCATAGCTGGCATAGTTAAGCAAGCCACTCACTGGAAATCAACTTCCTGTTTCTTCACCTCTGCGAAGTATTTTCTCATGGCATAGGCAACAGATGACTTGAACAGGAAGAGCTCACTTTCATCCCATTCATACTGCAGAAACAGCACAAGAGCAATTCATCAGACATGACAAGAAATCAGAGACACTGAGAAGTCCTTCCAAAGAGAAATAGCAACTGGAATGCTTGGCATGCACTTCAGTATTATTTATTTGTGCCATGATAGCACGTCAGAAACCAACCCCAACCCTTTAACTCTGTTAATCTGGGCACTGTGCAGGAGAATAAGAAAGGAGGCATCCCTGCTGCCAGACATCATGCTGGCCCTCTGCAATGTCTCTTTATATGAGACTGCTGAAGATGCTGCAGTGCCAGCACACCTCCCTGCCTTAGAGAGAGAAAAGGCATCAGCAAGGCTATTCCTACAAAATATTGTGCATTCTCTTTGAATTTTAAAGATTTCATAATTTAGATCTTGTTTTAATCACATAATTTTATTTTCAGACCTGTTCCATTAAGGATGAAAACCTTTGTGGTACAGTTGTGTGAAGGTGGCTAATTTATTTGCTTGATGAGCTGAGATTTTTGTTTGGCATCTGGTTTGGTAAAAAACTCTTTGCATCAGTACTTCTGCAGCAAGCACATATTTGTTGTTTTTCCCTGGAGAACAGATAGGTTATATAAAAGAAATGTACTGCCTGTGTTCAGGCTTCTCCTGGCCTGCCTTATGAGTCCAAAGTTATTCACAGTGGAAGACAAAAACAGCTTCTCTGGGGAAGGAACCAAGAGCTGTACAGGGGGCAAAAAACACCAGAGGAGGTGATAAAGCAGCCTGGTTTGTTGTGCAATAGCATGTGCACACAAAGGGAAAATTCCCAACTGAACTTTGTGGCAATAGCTTTTTATTCCCCTAAGGCACAGATTTGATTGTGTTTATGGTACCTGGGCAGGAAAGCCTATAAATGCTGTCAGTGATAGACTTACACAGCTCCTGACTTTCTTGAGTATTATTCAGGAAGGTGTGGTAGAAAGCAGCTTGGTTGTAACAGGCTTTGTAAAACCCAGCTACATTTTTCAAACATGTCCACCTCTTTGACACTGATATAAAATGAAAGAGCAGTATAAATATCTGTGAGGAAGACAGAGATAGACAGGGATTAAGTTTTTGGCTGGGTCTGTTGCACTAGGACAAGGAGAAATGGTTCTAGACTAAAAGAGAGTTGATTTGGATTAGTTACTAGGAAGAAATTCTTTACTGTGAAGGTGGTGAGGCATTGGAACAGGTTGCCCAGAGAGGTGGTGGATACTCAGTTTCTGAAAACACTCAAGGTCAGGCTAGGTGAGGCTTACAGCAACTTGATCTAGCTGAAGATTCCCCTGCTCATTGCAGGGGGTGTGGGCTAGCTGGTCTTTAAAGGTCCCTCACAACTTAAGTTGTCCTAATTCTATTAATAGAGGGGAGGAAAGAGCAGGAAGAACCCACTGCTGTCAGTTCGTTCAGGACCAGGTCCTGGGAAAGGCGCAGGTACCCAAAGCCACTGCAATCAGAGCAGTGCCCGCGGCATATGGAGGCCAGGGGCTGTGCCAGCCCTCGCTGTTCCCACCAGGAAAGGCTGAGGCTGAGTCCCCTTTGCAAGGTAAACACTCCCAGCTTTCTCATGCCTGCACAGCCCTGCACTGAAGCACCTCTTGTTACGGCTCCTGCCTCCAGTAGCTGGCACTGTTCACTATCACAGCTAAGCTGCTATTGTTGGGGTTTCTCAATTTTCTATCTGTGCCCAACATCTTTAGGCTTGCAGCGCTGCTTTTATTACTATTATTATTATTGAGCTCAATTCCTCTACTGCTGCATTCTGTATTTAGCATGTTAACTTTTTAATCATTTATTTATTTCTCTAGCTTATTTTTTTTTCTTTTTTCGGTCTAATGGATTTTAATTGCCACTGTGCCTCTCAATTGCCTTTATAAATACTACTACTGGCTGTGTGGATGGGAAGTACCTGGCTGGCTTCTGATCTGTGTTTGAGTCACGACTACCCTCACGGCTTCCCCAGGCATCTCAGGAATCCATCTCACGCTGCACATTACAGAAGCCACACTTCTTACAGAGAGAAATGAACTCTGCCAAGCACCTCTCTCTGTTACAGTGTGTTCCCTCCAAGATCCTACATGGCTTGAAAGACAGTGTAAGCGTGGCCTGTGATTCAAAAAGGATTTTTCATTGTAAAATACATCTAAATACCTGCAGGCTGACAGCTCTCAGTTCCCTAGCACTGTCTGGTGTGGCAGCCCTTTACAACACGGTCACACACATGGCATTGAGCTGGTGGGGAGTTTTGAATGAGTGTTTGAAGAGGGGTCTGGTTTTCAAGTGGCAGTCAGGGGCTAAAATTCCTGGAACTGTTTATTTTAAATATGACAGACCCAAAGGATTCAGTGGGGATCTTGTAGCACTTTCCCTTTTGCAGGCACTTCCATAAAGCCCCAGCTGAAGCAAAGCTGCGGATGTTTCAGCCTCATCAGCTGCACCGGTGATCCAGGGATGCTGCGGCTGCAGCTCTAATCTCATCAGCCTGAAAACAATTAGCAGGGTAATTGCGGCAGTGCACGCTCTGGTACAGCTGGCGTTGAGCCCATCCGAGAGTCTGGATATTTAATTTTCCAGAACTTGGGGCTATTGAGACTTCCCTGCTGGCACCATCCAGGGGTGAGCGGCGGCCGAGAGCCTGTGTGAGCCGCAGCTGCCCCGTGCCCCCGGCACAGCTGGACCTCTGCCCAAGAGCAGGAATCTTTCCTGGTCTGCTCTCTCCAGAGCTAACCAGCACAAATGGAAAAATGCTTGCTGGCATACTCAGAGTACTGAGTGCTGTTAGGTCAGTGAAAAATACACTGTAAACAAACAGTTGCACGGGGCCACAGCTTGTGTGCGCTGTGAAACGTGCAAAGCACCCAAAAGACACTGCTCTGTGTAGATGGGCTGAAATTCCTGCCCGAGATTCCCCCTGCCTTTATGCCAGCTCATGCATGTACCATTACCTGCTGCTGCCATACCAGCATTCAGCCATGTCCCTGGGGGCTCAGCATAAGGGGAGACAGAAAGCAACCGAATAGAAAAGGTTTATTGAAAGTTGGTGATGTGAACTGGTTTTGAGAGGAAAATGTATGGCTTGCTCTTCAGAGCTTAGGAACCTACCATCCATACAATAATTCAGATTAAGTAATCTGTATGAGATTGTTTTACAGCTGCTCAATTGCACAACAAAAGACTATGATGGCTAAAGGCAGGCATAAAAATGATATTAAGCTAAACATTAACCATAATGACTAATAAATGTGTTGTAATATGGAACCTTTTCATGCTGTTGCTATCAGTTTTGAATTGTATCTAACTCGACTAGGCAGTCTAGGAAGCAATAAAACTCCAGTGGGGCTTGCATGTGAGAGAGTGATAGAAGCAAGAGCATCAATTGATATGAAAAATGAGCCCGTGGTTTGTGTCCTTGCTGGTGCTGTAGGCTCCAACACGCAGGTCTAAATGACCTGCCTGATGACATACTCGTTCTTGGAAAATTACTAATGTTCTGCAAGGTGAAAATGGCTATTAACAGGAATGAAGTGTCTGCACTTAAACCTTCTACACTGCCTCCACGAGATTAGCATGAAGAGGAAGAGTTAGAATAAGGAGTGAATTTTCAGCCTGGGTTAAGCAGATGGGCTAAGCCAATGCTCTGTTTAAAATCGTAAAAGCCATCTTCAGCTTTGATGAGATTTTTTTCATTGCTGTAATACATTTTATTGGACCAGCTGGTGTAACTGGGGAAAGCAGACAAGCTCTTAGGAATGAAAGCTCTTCTCCTCCTCTGAAACAGAAGCAGCTGCACTGCACTGTCCCCCGCAATCTCAATAACAAAGCTGTCTCTGCAGCAGGGGTGGAGGGCAGGGAGGCAGCTGAATATATTAGGGCTTGGAAATATTACAGTAAACAGGCAAACAAAAATCTACAGAGAAATGGTAACAGATGTGTTTTAGTTCAAAATCAAGAGCATTTAAGCATAGAGAGTGGGATCCACCAGTGTGCTTTTAAATGTGAAGTAGCTGCTCTAATAACTTCTGAAGGCAGACACCATAGCCATGATAGTGGCAATTAGAGGAAATTAGGTAGAAGTTTTATGTGGGCACATCAGCAAATCTCAGAAAAATATAGCCATTTTCATGTACACAGGTTCACCAGGCCTGTTCTGTAGAAGGCAAAAAATCATGATTGGTATCTCTACAGAATAACTCATCTAGCTGAGATACTTTTCCTAAAATGCGTGGGCTCACTCCCTGGATAAGTCCCATCACTAATTCTAGAGGGAGCCTTGGCCACGAAGTCAGACAAAGAGTTTGTCTGAGTCACAAAAGATGTCACAAAAGACATCTTATATGTGATAACCCTTCATCTCAGCTGACACCACCCTTCAGACACGAATATCAGCTATACTTGACCCATTTTCTGAGCGCCATTATCACAACACTTCTCTTGCCCAAGCAATAAGAAAGGTGCCACAGGACAAACACACTCACCGCCTGGTCCCCCAGAGCTGACTTCAGGCTGATGCGCACTTTGATGGCATTGCTAGAATCTGTTTTAAATAGAAACAAGGGCCATGTTAGAGCTGCAGCAACAAAAAGTCCCTTCCTGGGAAATGCTGAGCTGCATAGTTTCCTTACAGGTTCCCTTGCTCCCCTTGGACAGCTTGGTGGGACTCATTTTGTTTCCCTTGAGTCATCTCTACTGCAAACACACTCATCTGAGCTATCAGTTCCCAAGTCTGGTTTTGTAGCAGATAGAAGGAAAATTCCTCTTTCCCACCACTGGGAATGAGCAGCTTAGATGCAGATGTTGGTGCCTGGTTAGGTAAATCCTGCTGTCAGAGCGGGACAGGGCTATAAGAGTTACTGTGCTCTCCAGTACTGGCAGTGACTACACATATATATCCTGGCTGGTTCATCACTCAGTGTCACAGTAAGCTGAAAAATGCATTTTTCCACAGTCTCCTCCTTTTCCTTCCTTTGAGCTCCCCTCTTTGACTAACACATGTCAGCAAATAGCACAGCAGTAATTTTTTTGTTAGTGGTTTGCCCCTATGCCTGGCTCCCAGGACCAGGGGCTCCCAGCCCTGCAATACAAGCACACTGCTTTCAGGCAAGTGCCACACAAGACCAAGTGCTTCTGGTCTTTCTTCCTTCTCTACAGCCATCCCACACTCTGAGTGCTGCCATTATGAAAAAAAAAAAGACACCTCAGTTTCTGAGAACTGGGAGGGGCTCTGACAAACATTTATGCTGACTTCTCCAGCTCTGGCCATGAGGAAGCCAGTCTGTCTTCCTGTGACTAAAACTTGCAGTTCATAACCCTGCTTTTCTAGGGAGAATAGCTTCCAATAGCTACAAAGGAGAAGGACTTTACTAATCAAGGGTTGTGAAGACTAACAAAACACCTTAAATCACCCACGAGCCATACGTACATGGAGCCCAGTCTGTTTTCCAGCCGATGAATCTGCCAGAATTGTTTCTTTTCAGCCATTCATATAAAGGTTGAAAGTAGTTGAGCAAGGGAGCTGCATTCATGTATTTTTCTCCTGTTACACTGTGCAGCGCTTGAGTCCAGGGCTTGGATCTCCCTAATTCCAGCAATTGTCTGTATATGTGGAATGAGAATAATATGTTATTGCCATGTCCCATCCACATGAGAAAAACTCTCTGTGATCAGTATAAAAGTGTTCCTTCTTGCTTCTGAATTCACTCCTTTCTCCCATTATTCCTGTTAATAAAAATATTTTATTCCCACAAACAAGTAATTAAACCTTTGATGTTTAGAGCCTTAGTGTACATAAATGCAGTCAACTTGTCAAAATGAGTTGAGCAGGTATATGCTAAATTTCCAAGCTAGGTTTATTCTTGATGCAACCTCATTGACTCCAAAAATTTTCAAGGATGACTTAGGCTTTGTTATACTCTGATTTATTTTATGTGAGAAATTTATTTCATTACCTGAGTTTCTGACCAGCTGCAGTGGAGTTGGTAATGTCACACTTGTGAAGAGGGCCAGTATGGTTAGCTGCCTTGCAAAGTGCCTCCTGGAACTGGAACTGATAGATGGTGCGGGTGTAATACCTAAGGAAGGGCAAGGAAAAGGGAGGCACAGGTTTTATTAGTTGTTGTCAAAGAAATCTGCAAGCCCTTGGCCTTTGGAAAGCTCTGCTGTGTCAGCTGTCACTCCTGCTCGGGAGATTGCAATGCAGGGAGAGCCACTGATATTTATAGGCTAAGCTAACTCAAATTCAGCAAAATGCCAAGATCAAATGGACTAGAAGAGCCCCAAATCTGTTTGTTGCCACATAAATCAGGAGAGAGTAAAGTTTTTAAGGTCCAGCTCTCTGCTCTGAGCCCTCTAAATGAGGTGGCTGGGACACAGAGGACATCCAGGGCTGCATGTGCATGACCCAAGTGACATGGGGCACAGTGATTACCCAGGAGGCAAACACTTCATGCAGAAGGGCACCTGCTGGTTTGATGGCAGCTTGAAACTTTTCTGCTCAGCATGAAGCTAAGCAGCCTCCTTACTGGTCAGAGATTATTATGGAACAACACCTGATGTGCAGAGAAACACTCTCATTGAAATCAGCAACCTTTGGTTTGGGCTTTAAACAAAATAAGATTGGGTCCTAAGACTCTCCAGCAGATGTTTTCGGTCCTTGGGGCTTGTTTTGTAGACAAAACTTAAGTCATGAGTTAAAAACTGCACTACCTTATGAAGGAGTAATCATTGGCCACGTGGAACAGCGCAGCAGGGTCACAGTAGGTTTCATCATGAGGGACTGGTTCCACAACACCAACTATGTCTCTCCTGGAGATGAAGGAAAAACACAGGGTTTCTGTTTATAGACAATAAGGAAAGGTAATCTGACTCAGCTTTTCTTCTGTTTTGTCTGATACGAATGGACACCTCTCTCACCTCCAAACAGAAGAATTCCATGCAGCTCCCAGTAACCCCAAGCAAGTTCTGCTCCATGGCTGGAGACCACAGAGAGGAAGCTGCTTGGAAACTCACAGTGCAAGGAAGGGATCTGTATGATAGCAGGGTGTGCAGAGAGCAATTAGTGTATAAAACAATCTACAAGACATGAGCTTCACACACACAGCCCTCATGCCCTGGGCCATCCCCAGTTTAGACACCTGCATTTTCATTCTGGGCAAGGGCATGTAGAGACTGGGCAATACAA
This sequence comes from Erpornis zantholeuca, assembly GCA_013400515.1. Classification (NCBI taxonomy): domain Eukaryota; kingdom Metazoa; phylum Chordata; class Aves; order Passeriformes; family Timaliidae; genus Erpornis; species Erpornis zantholeuca. The sequence continues at coordinate 250,214 of VZTN01016452.1, forward strand.
AAAGTAGATGGCCTCCTGTGCCACTGGGCTGGACATGAGCTTTTTCTGTATTTTCCTCTCCTGAGAAGTACTACAGAAACAAACCTATACCTTAAGTTCTGAAAATGGTAATAAGCTTCCATGGAAATATTTTTCATAAACCTGTATTTCAAGCAGAGAGCTTTGCAGTGCCACTGCAACAGATGTGATAAGCTTCCCTGAACAATTTGTCATTCTCTGTTTCTCTGACATCTCTGCTACTTTTGAATACATTGAAGCTGATTGATTTTTACAGTGGGTCAGGAGGCTTGCATATAACAAGTTTTTTTATAGATTCTGTTTGCTAATGGAGGCTTACTGCTTGTGTTCCTATTAGAGTTCAGGCTCCATTTTCAGTGTGAGGCTTGTTTGGTTTCTTTGCATTTTTCTGCCCTCATATTAAAACCAACCTGGGAAATTACAAACGCCAGTCTGAATCATACTGATTTTTAATCTTGTGCTCCAAGGTGCTGAAAATAGACTGATTGATGGGCATAATCTGAAAAGGCACCTCTGGTTGTTACTTGCCGAAGGAACTGTATTTTCTTTACTGAGAAAGGTGGTAACTCAGTACAGAAAGGAAAGATTCAGTCTGAAATCTTTCAATTTGCCTCCAAAACCACTATACAGTGGGGAGGAAACACAAAGCAGAGAAGTGTGCTCAGATACTTGGTGGATTGAGATCTGCATGCTTCTCTGGCTGGCAAGTACAATGAACTTCACTTTCCACTTGTCCTCAAGGATGTAGGGAGCAAACCAGAGCACATATCCAATGAGACTTAGAGAAGGACTGTACTTTAGCTACAAAGATGTCTTGGGGAATGTGTCAGGGGGACAGAAATATTGATCTGAAACAGGCCATGCAAAGGCTGTGGGCTGTCTGTATCAGGAAGCTAACACTGGAAACAAGGAGAAAGTCTTTTGAGAAGCAGGGGTTGTACACAGACTTAATGGGGACACATGGCTTATGAGACATTGTCTGCACCACTATTGGGTATTTCTAACTGGCACTCTACTGGTATTTACAGAAACACCCAGAGACACAGATCATGCCCTAGGGGGGCACAAGCACCGCAGTATGTTGAGAAACTAGGGTTGAGTTTGCAGGTTCCTAGGAAAAAAAATCCCCTTTGTTTCTCAAACTTACTTCATCTCCCACCACTGTTTGGTCCATTCCTGCTTTGTAATCTCACCCCTAAACACCATCCACCTCCACTTCTCCAGCATGTAAGTAAAAGGCATTGTTCCAACAATCGTTAGTGCTTGTTTGAGCAGAAAGTTGATTTCAGTTTCTGAAGAGAGAAGCAGTTAAAGTAATGGTTATGGTAGCAATTAGTATCTGATTAGATGGCTAAAGTTGCTTCCCTTTACAGCTAATGCTTACATCTTTCTTGAATTACAGATTTTTACTAAAGAAAAAGTGGAAGGAAGAATACTACTGAAAACAAACCATGAGATAAGATCATTTAGAACTTGTACACAGTTTTATCTCTCTTTCCTTCCCCCAAACTCTTAAATAACCTAGTACTTTGACATTTATATTTAATGACCCATCATGGAGAACCTTTCCAGTCTCAGGGGAATTTTGAGCTGAAGACATCTCAAAATGTATAATGTATAAAATGTGCATCTTGATCCATCCATCAGTACTCAGAAGCCAGATGAACTGCATCATAATGAGGGCCTATCTATGTTGTCACTCAATATTCAATTAAGTGGGAGATGTAAATCTCATGGTTTCAGTTTCATTTGAACTGCTAAGTATATATCTTGATAGAGATATGTACAGATTCAGGCAACAGAGATTGAAAAGAGTTTTGGAAGACTCATCTAAATGAACTACGAAGATTTAAGGATGAGTTGTTCAGTACTGAAGGTAATGAAGTGCTAGCTATTTCTTTTTAAATTATGTAGCAGCATTGTAAAGCAGTGATCCTTGCTTCACAGTGTGATTTGGGGGAAAAAGTATTTCTGGTAAATTAGAGGAGTATGATTTTCAGAAGCCTGTCAGTTGATTGCTGAGTTTGCAGACACAATCTTCTGCTACAAAATAAGGCCAGCAAGCAAGTTCACATAAATATATAATATTTATGCATTTATTTACCTTCATCTTCTTGGAAAGTTGGCTCTAGTAGATCAAGAGATTTCAAGTGCTGAGGAGTGGCTGCAGAAAGTGACATAATTTCACCTACAGCTTCGTGGAAGCCCTCGTTGGCCCCGCTCCTCAGCAGGTAGGGCTGCCCTGCGTATGCCATATCATACTCAATGTGGCCCATCTCGTGGTGGGCAGTCAGGAAGTCATCCATGGTCACTTTGGTGCACATCTTGATCCTGCACACCAGAACAAAGTGTCTGTGGTTAGAGAGACAGGGGCCCAGAGAGAGGCTGCCTGAGCCCAGTCTGCCACAGCCGTGGGGCAAAGCCCCTCCAGGCTTGCCAATGAAAACCTGGGCAGCTACATCCTAGTATGCAGTGCAGATCCTCCTGCTACAGCAAGACCTCCTGGGGAACTCAGCAAAACACCTTCAGCCACCTTGAAGTTGTCCAGGGAGCGAGAGAAAACTGCTGCTTTGTGAGAACAGCTGTTCCTTAAAACCTGGCAATAAACTCCCTGTATGTGTGGGAGTGAGTAACCACCACGTCTCAGGAAGATAGTAATGTATAAAACCCTGTGTGATGGTGACTCCTGCTATTTCATCCTCATGTAGGTACTATTTACTAAAGGAATGTCTTCCAAATAGGGTTTCTTTTCACCTTCCCCAGGCTGCTGAGGTGTGACACAGATGTGTTTCACTAAGGCTCTGCTGGGCACCAGCTTCTTTCCCTGGGTAAGTGTGGGGACTGCAAGAGGGGTCAGAATTTCTGAGAGAAGTATTCATTGTGTGGAAACTTGCTGTCCCACTCCTTTCCCAAATATGGAAAAGACTGATGGGTTTTCTTGAAACTGGATAACTCTCCTAAAGATAGACAGTGGGCTCTCAGGAGATTTTCCCTCGCTACCCAAGGACATGCTGCCATTGCTGCAAAATGTGCAGATGTCCACAAACCTCACTGGTATCCACCAGCATTTCTGTTAAGCACTTGTTAAGCCCTAGAACACAGTTATCACTTCTCTAATTCATACAAATATTAGTCATTTCTCTGCTAAAATTTGAGAGTAGATCTTGAGTAGTAAATTTGAGTAGATCTTCACAGGTAAAGTTACACAGAAAAGTTTACAGTCCCACAGGATCCCTGCTCTCTTCCTTCCCCCACTTATCAGCCAGATAAACAATAAAGGAGAAATTCTAACTTAAACCAGCATGGTGCTCCTTTAGTGAAAGTATGTTTTTTCTAGGAGGTGGCATAAAAAGGGATCATAGCAATTCCAGTACCTGTAATCGTTTTTGCCCAGGTCCCATGCTGTAGGATGACAGACAACCTTCCTGTTGTCAGTTGGCTCTGTGAGCATGGAGTATTTCCAGAAGCCCTCAGTCATGTTATCAAGGCCAATGGAAACAAAGAAGGCCTCAGCAGCTTTGAATATTTTAATTGCATCCCATTTCTGAAAGAGACAATGCCACAATTAACCACTGCTTCTGCATGAAGCCTGTTCCCAATACCCTACTTAATGCAGGGCAGCTGACTTCATATTTATTTCCCAGGAGCTTCACACCTGCACCTCCCCTATTGAGAATAAGCAAGCAGTGTCTGCCTCCGGCACTTCTGTAAATTCTCCAGGGAACTAGAATTAAGCATCTTCCCTGCAAACAAAATATGTTTCTGCACTCAGAGGCTCAGCATATAGCAACTGACCCAGAGCAGAGAAGCTCTCAGTGAAAGGTAAGCTAAGATAAAAAATCCATTCCTGTCAGTAGTATGTCAGATCTGCGATCTGACCTTCAGCCACTTCAGTCAACTTGGGGACAACTCATTTGAGGAAGTGGAGCTGCATTCCCAGCAGATGAGCATGAGAGATTTCAGCCAGAACCATAAAACCTGGCAAATGTATCTTTAGGGGTTGCTTATCAGATTGTAACTGCATGGTTATGTCCAGGATAATTCTGCCATTCAGCAGTTTTATTATTCTAGCCAGCAGGAGCTCTGCATTTACTGGATTGAGCTCTCACAGAGACCTGGCTGGCAAACAGCTCATCTGGATCAAAATCCCAAACTGGGCACACCCACCAACAGGGATGAGCCCATCCATTGCTCAAAGGCTCTGTAAATGGTGCTTCCCTTCTTGAAGTGGTACTTCAACAGACACAGATTTATGACTACAAGGGGGTCAGTGGTGTAAAACAGAGGTGAAATTAATGCAGACTTGTGCAAACTGCTAATGAATCAGATTCAACTATTCCTTCTCTTACCAGCATAACATTTTCATGGAGTCCTGCCTATAGGAGGAGAGTAGATTCAGGCGAATAATTGCATTTCAGAAATCAAATTCTACCTATTAGTCTAGATTTTAAAAGGAATGAGGCTTTGGCAAGACTGCAGGGAATTATCTTCACCCATGTTCTTGGTCTGGTAAAGGTGCTGTCACAGCTGTTAGCTCTGCAGATTTCAAACACAGACCTTATGGTGCTATGCAGTTATCAAAAAATAACAGGCAGCATTGCAGTTTCTTTAGCTGTATCCAAATAAACAAGACTGACAAAAATAAAACAAACTGCGATATACAAACTATTTGATTATGGTAATGACTGGTGAAGGTCATGTTTGATACCAGCCCACTCCAGGAGTCCTGAAATATTTATATGTACAAAATATATCTCTTAATGGATAAGTGTCTCTGAGGAAAATAGACTTAGAGACAAGATTAAGGGAGTCAAAAAGAGTAGAGGAAAAAGGAGAATAGCTAAGGGGATAGGTACAGTGAAAAATGCATAAACACTTAAAGGTTAAAATCAAAAAAAGGATGCAAAAAGCAACACTTTGTTGGCAGTGTGTCTGCCTGAGGGCAGCCGTGGATTTCTGGATTTGTTACATAATGCATATTGCATAAAGGCATGTCTTACCTTTTCAACCATTGAAGAAGTTACATCAATGTTTGGTTTGGCTGGATAGGGAACAGTCAAGGCATACAGATTTGTCCAGAATCTACCCCACATATCACCTTCATAACAACAAAAAACAATGAAATACTTTAAATTATTTATTATGTATTGCTCAAGGGTGCCAGAGAGGTCTATAAATTGTGCAGTGTCAAGAACAGGGACGCTTATACATCTAACCAGGCCTGATCCAGATGTGGATGGGAGCAGTTCTGAAAGGTCATACATAGGTCAAATTCAGATTGAGGATCCTTTTATTACCCAATATCAGCTATTCTTGTATAATATAGTTTCAGGACTGATCACATCCCTAGAGGAGTATGAAAACTGAACATCCTTTTTGTTAGTCTACACGATTGTTGTGCCAAGTTCAGGTACACAATAGCTGCACGCTTTGAAAGCCAAGTCAGGAAATGTGGGATCTTGGAGTAAAATTTGAAAGGAAAAACAAGTCTCTCTGAAACTCTCATTTCTAAGGAAGACAAGTTCTGCAGAGGGGAGGGAAATGTGCCCAGTGCTAGAGTTTTGTGCTGTGTGAGGTTTGGCAAGGATGAGAACACCTGCCATCCCTTCCTGCCACTGCTGCTAAGCATTTGTGTCATCTCTGCCAGGAATTTATCCATTTCTCCCCTACCCTTCTCTTATCTGTAACCTTTCTGCTAATATCCTGATTAAACAGTCAGATTACTCTCCTCCCATGTGCCTTGAAGGTGACTGTCCTGTGAATAAAGTCAGGCTTGCACAACATGGACACATTGACATACCCAGTAAGTGAGCAGGGAGGCATCCTGAGGAGCTGATGTATCGGGGGCCATACACTTGCTCCAGCTTGTGTCTCACATAGGCATGCAGCTGCTCATACAGAGGTTTTATCTGGAGGCAGAGGAAGAGAAGGAAACTTTTTTTTTCCACTTTGCTCTATTCTGCTCATCACTCCTAAACAGAGAGCCTCAAAGCTGTCTCTGACAAAATTCTCCTGGCGGGAAAGTGCACCCCAAACCCATAGTTGAGCTTTGCCCCCTGCCTCAGGGCTCAGGCACTGAGTCCAGATTCCAGCCACAGAAGTCCTGTTCAGGTAGGAGGGAGGCAGCATTGCAAACTTTGGAGCTGGAAATCAAGGATGCCATCTACCCCATGGACCCTACCTGGAGGAGAGACATGGACCTGCAGAGGTCCCTCTTTCCCAGGCTTTGGGGACCATGCTGGTCCTTCAGTGGCTGCAGAGGTAGAAATGTCATCTATGTCTGCTCACGTCTGTTTCTGTTAAACCCATGTAGACTGAGATCAGCCAGTCTAAATGTTTCATCTCCCTTCATAACATCAGTGTACGAGCCCACCATTTCAAAACACAACCCTGCAACCCAGGTGAGAGCTTTTCCTGCCTCTACCTGCTCAAATGTCCTCTCCACATCTTCAATCAGCTGGTCACGGCTGTATTTGTAATCTTCTGGAGACTTTGCTTCATAATTTGCTCTCCAGTAGTCTCCATAGTCAGTATAATCTGTAAAGCATGGATGCAGCACATGAGGACACCAGATGTGGCACTGCTTTGGTCTGCGGGAGAAGTGCAGCTCCCTGCTGATCCCATGCAGACCTGCAGCCTTTCCCCAAAGCAAAGCAGCAAAGTGAAAGATAGTTTGGGTTTAGCAGAGAGGAAAAAGCTTCCCTGAGGGTCTGTCTCATGAACATGCAGATATAGATTTCCAAGAAATTCAGAAATAGCAGACATGTTTATTTGCTAGTTAAGGTCATTCTGTCTGGAGGTGGAGGTTAAAGGAAATAATGAATCCTGACTGGAGCTCATGTGGCTATGAGGGACAGCAGCCTCTGCTTGTGCTGGATGCTAAGGGGTTCTCACAGAAGGTATAGACTGCTGGACAGTGAATATGGGCCTGCTCTTGCAGAAACTAAACCACCAGGACAGATGTTGACACCAGAAGGGACATTCAGCTCCCAGTTCCACTAAGTCTTCCAGTCCCTGAGCTCCATGAAGCCTGAAGAAAAAAGGGCTCCTAGCTGAAGTCCCTTCCTTAGTGGTACAGAGGAAGGCCATAACGACCATTTCTTAATGTTTGGGTTTTTTCTCTCTCTTACCATTTGGACCATATTTTCTTATCTAGCTCCAGCTTGACAGTTTTTGCAAAACAAGGAGCATGGGAAAGCAGGAGATACAGCTGCAGTCTGGCCAAAAGACAGATGGTGTAGCTACTTCAGAAGCTTTTAGAAGAGCCCAAAAGAAAATTAGAAGGCTGCTGCTATTGTTCCTTGAAAAGACAGTTCCATATGGTTTGTGTGGAGACCTCAGACTGGAAGCACACTTCCCTTAGTGCAAAATCCTTCTTGAACAGCCAGCTGCACCTGCTGTCCCAGGCCTACCAAATCTGATCTTTCCAGCTAGGGAATAATGCTTATAAGTGTACCAATGATTGTGGCTGCTGCAAGAAGGTCAAAGCCCTTAGGAAAGAGGAGATGTCACCAAAACTCAACAACATTCAGAAGCTGTTTAAATGGAGTGTGCTTGTCCACAAATCACAAATGCTGCAGTTCTGGGTGGTATGTAATGAGGGGCACTGATGCATTATGGCCTTTGGGAAAAGTGCCAGCAAGGAAGGGTGCCAACAAAAGGGTGCCTCTTGTTCCAGGCTGGGAAGAAACCTCTGAACTGGTCAATGGCAGCTGTCTGCATTGCCTCTTACTTTGAGACATGCACACTGAGAGCAAATAATGTATGTGTTTTGAATTCCTGAGAAAAATGTGTAAGACTGCAGTATGTTTACTAGTTTCTGGAAGCCAGAAGGGGAAAAAAAAAAAGAAACAAAAAGAAAAAAATAGTGACTTACTATTAAGCCTTGCAACCTCATTTTCAAGTTCAACATACTCTTCATATAATGGTCTCATCATTCTGCCAACATCAGCTCTCCAGCCTTCCCAGGCCCACAGTCTCTCCTGATAATCAGTGCTCTCAGCCATAATAGCATCCAGACCTGTCAGAACAAAAAAGTAAGTACTAGGCTTTGCAAAAGCAGAATTTTTCTTTCACAGCAGGCAAAAGAACCAAAGTGAAAGAAATTCATGAACAGAGAAGAAAACACTTTGTATTTGATATACTGAAATATCCCATAATTTCATTGCATCCTTTTCTAATTTAAGGTTTTCCCCCTGTCTTTAAGAAACATGGAGCACATCATGAGTCTCTTAAATGCTCTCTCCACATTAGCCCCACTTAAGTTGGTAGAATTCTCAGGACTGACCTCGATGCAACATTGAGTCCAACAAGACTGATGCCAAGTAATAAAAAAATATATTTTCTGTGACATAAGCAAACCCCAGGTGAAAGGCAGGCTATCACACAAGCTGAGCAGCCCTCCCCAAACTTTGTTTGCTACAAGCAGGAGACACTCTGTCTCGTGGGCAGGAGGTCCAACAGAGGTCCCTGAACTGCAAGGTGCAATTAAATTATGACTAAGCTTTAGATAACAGGAGATATCTGTTGAAATTACAGCCTGTTCTTTTGCAGTCAGGAGCCACCCTTGGGCTTTCTCTTTTTGCACCCTCAGGGTGAAGGACACAGTAGGGGCAGTGGTTGGTGTCATACCTGGCTCCAGCACCAAACACTCAGATGGATTGTTGATTTTACAGACGGTCCCAGTGCTGTAGATGGTACTCATTGTATTTAACACAGTGCCCAGCTGCAAGTTGGATGCAAGACAGCCTGTTAGAAACCCACTCTCTGCAAAATAACTAGCCAATTATGCTAATTCCTTAAGAGCTAGAATCAACACTTCACCCAGCAGCTTAATATTTAAGCATATGTTTGAGCTCAGTAGAGATTAATGAAAGAATTTGCCTAAATGCATTACTGAACCAGACCTAGCTGGAAAAGACAGATAATCTCCCAAATATATGACATAACCTACAGGTTCTTAATATCCAGTCAGACAGAGCTCTGTATTCAATGAGCACTGACTGTCATGAGAGATCTATCAATACACAGCAGCAATAAAAAAATAAATTTTATCCATTTGCTTCCATAAGCATGAACCCACAAAAACTTTGCAGGGTGGTTGTGGCCTTGAGTGGCAGCAGAAAAGGCCCCTTCAGCAGGTGCTGCCAGGCTGACTTGCCTGTGGGTTTTAACATCACACCACACTGATCTGCTTAGACTCCATTGCAGAGAAGCTGCAGCTCATGTCTTGGACCAGCTGAAGGCCAAAATGCATCTGGAATCATTCAGGTCTATCTCAGAACCTGTGCTACATAGCTTTGTTTTAAATATGTTTTTGTGCTTTCACATCTTCATGCCTCAAGAAAAACATGTACCACTTTTAGCTTTCCCTCTAGGACTATGCAATTTCTCACTTGGAGCTTTAAATTAGAACTATGAAGAGCTGTCAGTGGGAGGGGTAGTTAGTGAGTAGCTCTAACTTTTATCTCTGTCAGAATTAAAATAAATGGGTGCCCAGGCAAATTTTTGTGTCAGTGAAGAATACTTAAATATTTCTGTGGAATCCCATCTGACTGTATAAAAAAGTCACTTTTCAAACATGAATCAACAACTTCAGACCCAAAGCCATTATCTAGGAAATTCTAAGTGTCTAAACAGGGAGGATACTGAAGAACATGCATCCTCAACAGAGACAACATTACCATCAGTGCACTGTTGTGATCCAAAAGGAATATAAGTTTGTATGAACTGCCAGCATTCCCACCAACACAATCTGTTTTTCAGAAATGTTTTATTTTCTTATTTGGATCAGACAAGTGATCAAGCCAATGTGCTGCTTCCCTTGCATGGTGGTTAGCACTGCTGACCTTACCAGAAAAATCTCAGGATTCTTCTTTAATCAGGACTGTAGGTTCCCATGACTCAATGCTATGTTTCAATTTGCTCTTCAGCAAAAGGAAAGCAATTTAACTCTCAAGTTAAAGTTAAAAGTATTTGGTTATAAATCCCTTTTGAGTCTGCATAGCTCCAATTTCACGTATAGTCATTATCCATATGCCTGCCTCTTAGGTAGACTTGCCAATGCAAATGTCAAATCTCATCGTGATTCTTGCCAAATCTTGCTGGCCTTCAGCAGCTTTCTTTCCAACCCTCTCCATTTTCAGGCATCCCAGGGTGCCCAGTGCACTGAAACATTCCTTCTTTTTCACTGTGTGATAATGTACCATATCCAGAGAAAGAAAGGCTTCCTCCATCTCCACCTTTTTGACTCATTGAATGGCCTTTCACCCATCTCTTTCTGCTCATTGCCCTAGGTCTGGACTTCAACAAGTGCTTACCACATGTCCTTTCTCGGTTTTATGGCTAATCCAGCTATAAGCACAAGGACTACTCTGAGGCATGTGTATGTACATGTGTTTGAAATTTGTTCCATGGCAAAACTGCTGACTGAAATGGCAACCAGCTTCCTAGGCCAGACTATCCCTCCAGTCCTGTGAACACCTAGAACAGGGTCACTTCCACCCCATACACAGCACCATCCCAAAACAAGCAGGGTGGCGACAGCACCGTGCCCTGGCTTGAGGGTGTTGTGGGAGGCAGCTAAACTCACCCACCAAAAATTATGAACTACATTAGACAACTTACTCTGTTATATTTTTCTGGTGACAGCACAGATGATCCTCTATCCCGGAGAATCTGGATCTGGAGCTCGGTGAGGTTATCCGCGATGCTGCCTGCTGGGAAGCTGTTGGCATATGCGGAGTACTCCTCGTAAAACGAGGCCCACTTGGCACCTGCTTCATTCTGCAAGGGGTTCACACAACCCTGGGTTACCCTCTCCAAAGGACTGGAGTGGCCTGATGACCTCAGGGGACAAAAATATGACTTCTGGGAAGAACTTCATTTATGAGGAACGCCTGTGGATTGCAGGCTGAGCACTTGCACCACACAGTGAAATGGCTGGAGAGCTTTTTGGCTTTGTTTTATTCACAAATCCAGGTAACTATTTTACTTTGGGAACAGCAAAAAGCATGACTGTCTACTCACACCTTGCTTGTTATAATTGGTCCAGCATCACTTTGCTGTGTCTCCTGCTACTCTAAATCAAATTTTCTTCCTTTCGTGCTTTTCTTCACCCACCTGCGAAGAAACGAGCCAGGCCACAAAGAGATCTGTGACCCAGATGTCAATCCCCATTTCTGCTGTAGTAGCAGGAACACTCAGCAGCCAAGATATTGATACTGAGTTTGTTTGTAAGGCAAATATCACTTTGTTCTGAAATGCTGGTAAATAAAAGATTGTACTTGGCCAAAGGAGACTCTAAACAGGTGCCCAAATTGGGCATGCAAAATCTCAACATTCTGCACGAGATTGCTTTTAACACTTCTGCAATTCCAGACCATGACATGTGAAACTCCCAAACTTCAGTGCAAAAAGTAGCAGCATTAGAACACAATTTTGAGTTGGGACTGTCCTATTCAGCTTTTTCTAATGAGTTTGTACACAGTTTAGCACATCAGCACCCATTCCAAATGGCAACAAGAACAGTACTAATTAACAGTACTAATTGTCTTTGGGACAGTTTATTTACTTGTGCTTATACCAGAGCTTCCCAGCTTGTGGAGGAGGGCACCTGCAACACCCACCTCTCCCTGCTGAGGCATCAGGGAACTCAAATGTCATATTGTGCCTGAAGAGCTCTTTCAGGCACACATCACCTCTGTGCAGACACATGGTGAGTTCAACACCTTCTGCCAGGCTGTGCCTGGGCTCTCCAGCCCCGTGTGTGACAGGGGCACAGCACCCACTGCACCTGCTCCAGCAGAGAGAGGTGGTGGCAGATGTAAACCCATGGTAATCCCATCCCCACATCTCCTCCATCCTGGCTGCAGGAGGGCAGCCATCTCTGGGAGACTTTCCAAAGTCTCCCCTTCACGGGAGCAAACAGTCCTGACACTCCTCAGCAGCTTGCACAGCTCGGTGGGCAAGAGCTTGATAAGAGCCCAGAGGAAGAGCATCACTGTCCAGATGTGCTCCTGAGCTCCCTGTCCTGAGCAGGAACAGAGAGGTGCCTCAGGAGTGGCAGGGCAGAAGGAGGGGCTCATTGGCTACAAAAGCCATGGGAAGGAAGTTATCTTACTGCCTGATATTTCCCCAATTAGAGGAACTGGTTGATAAGTCAGAGGAATAGTTGTAGGGTTTGTGACACAATTTACAAGGAAAATGGATGTGAAGGAGCCAGAAGGGACAGTATTCATTAACTCTCCTCCAGCAGAACAGGAGGGGGGGAATCAGTGGGTTTATTGCCAGTGCTACCGAAGAGATCAAGCGAGAGAAAAAGTTCTCTCTGAAGAGTAGACTAATTGGTTTTTATTGCTGGTATCTCCTCATTTATTTTATTATCATCTCATTAATGCTGAAAATACTATATGGGGCTTTCATTTTATGTGTTTGGAAACATTACAGTTTAAGTATCTGGTGCCTCAGAAAAAATTCCAGATTGACAATGATTAGTCATTAGGATTTCTTCCAGCAACCAGTCTCCTTGCTTTAATTAAGAAATATGATAATCAAAACATGTTTTAATTAAGTTATATGACCACAAAGTGAAAGACCAGCCATTATGCAAAAATAGATGTAGGATGTTCAGCTTCATATTTATGCTCTGAATTGTTTTCTCTAAGGCTTGAGTTACCTTTAAAAAACATGCAGCTTCAAAACAAAACAGGAAAAAATTCAAGGTGGTTTTGTTCATTTTGAAATATTGAGCTGAGGCATGGCAATATCAGTAACCAGCCAGACTGTGGCTGCTTGCTCTTGACAAGTTCTTGCCTAGAGACCCCCAGGGCAGGGGCAGACAGAGGCTGGTGTTGAGAAACAAGAATTGTGTTGGAAGGCATTTGGAAGTAAAAATGCTGTGGTCCTTCCTGCAGATAGAAATGGACTTTCAAACCAACATACTAGACCACTGTACTAGAAACTCCACTGTTGGCATTTGTTAGTTTGTGATCTCACTTCATTTTTCCCAGTCTAATACCTCCAGGCAGTCTACCAACAGCCCTGACTATGAGAAGAGTGATGGGGGAAGGGGGAAAGGTCCACTACTGGGTAACTGGTGTGGGCTGCTGTATAAATCCATCAGCAAACATATAACAGAATGCCTGCATCCAGAAAATATTTGCATATTCACTGAGAAGTAGAACAACTGCCTGTGTCAGTAAACAGCCCAGTGCTCGTTTGGTCTTAGGGAAAGTGGGAGACCTGAGCTCTCGTGGGTGCAAGATTCAAATCTGGTTTCCTTGCTCTACAGGGCAGCACCACAGATCCTCAGGGAAGATCATCCCCTCTGGGATGTGCCCTCTCCAAGAGGAAAGGGAATTGCTTTACTCTTGGAAAGGGAAACCCTGCAGAGAAACACTACACCAGGAGGCACTGGTGGTGTTGGACTCAGCATAAGGAAGTGTCTCTCTCCAACACAGACTTTGGGGATGAGCATGCAGTGCTCCCTTGCCTTTTCCCTCCACTCACTGGGGTGACCTGAAGTGATGCTTAGGGACAGTCCAGCTTCTGGACATCCCCGTGCAGTGCAGGTAATCCAAGGCTGTAGAGGCTGGCAGTGGCTCAGGCACATCCAGTGAGCATTGCTACATTAAAGCAAGCCCCTCTACCCTCTCCAAACTAAAACACAGCTACCAGAGAAGTAACACCAATTTCAGCCAAGCTTGGTAGAACCAAAACAAACCAGAAAGTGTCAGATTCCTAAGATAACAGTAAAACCCACAGGGTGGAGAACTTACCATTTTATTGGCATTCTCCTCAGTGATGTTGGTGTTGTAGTTCCAAGAGGCAATAGAGTTATTATAGCTGAGATCTTCTGCCTTCCTGTTAAACTCTTCTAACAACTTTTGGGCTTGTTGTGTGAGATCCTCAGGGGTCACAACAGCACTCAGGCTGCAGAGAAGCCAGAAGTGGACCAACATATTCATGTTCAAGATGAGAACCTCCCAATGAAGTAGGTTTCCTTAGGGAAGCTTCTCTGTCAGCCTCTGCCTCATCAGCCTTCAAGCATGGCCAGCATGAAGAAGAAAGGCTGAATCCAATTTGCTGCACCTTTTATAGGTTTTATTCATTATAGGAGAGAAAGGAAAAAGTTTTTTATAAAGAGCCAAACAAACAAAAGTCAATGATTAACTTTGGAAAAACATAATTAATCCTGCCATTTTATGGCCTACTTATAAAAGGCTTTTACTTTTAGTTAATGTTTCCCAAATGTGCTGTCAATGATACAGCTGGTCACTTTATCTATAGCCTACCCACGTCTCTGGTAGCTCAAAATCTGTCAATCCTTTAACAGGTTGGTGATAAGCTGTAAAAATATTTAGAAACTTCACTGTAACGCCAAGCCAAGAACCTTAACTCCCAGGCAGGAAGAAACCCTAATTAGTCTGAGATAGGGTACCTGGTTGGGTGTTTAGGGCCATGTTTTTAAAGGCTTTGCAAAGCCCAGATTTGGGGAACAGGTCTCATTTTCAAAGCAATCAGGGCATATAAAAGGTGAATTTTAAATGTGTTCACTGAGCCATCAAAAAGCAGCAAGAAACTTCATGGGATCACAGCATCTCATGTGGAGACCTACTCTGAACTATAAATCAACTGGATTTAAGTACTAAGGTGACTAAGGCTACTAAAATGACTCCATCTTAATATTTAAATACCTTTGCTAATCTAGCTAGGAACCCAGCAGTTACTGCAAATCAATGGGAAAATCAATGCATGAATTAGCGCTGGAAATGCAGCTTGGCTTGAGTGCTATTGATCACACAGTGCCTTAGTACTTTTAAAATTAGCCTATTTCTGCTCAAGATCACTTGGTTGGTTTTGTTTTGGGTCTTGTGGAGGCTTTTTTGAGATGCAGCTCTGAAGCCACATCCACGGGGCTGGATTCCCATTCCCAGCAGACTTTCTCCAAAATCACTATGAGTCTGCATCCATGGGAGCAGCAGGAATCACCCCCAAACCCTGGAGAGGAGCTCCAGCCCTGGGGGCCCTTGGGAGCCCTTGGGAGCCCAGCAGAGCCTCAGCAGGGCCACTAGCAACAAGCATCTGGCAAGCAGAGCCAGAAGCCAGGGCCTTTGAGGAAACAGCTGGCTTCAATACCCCAGGGGTGATCTCTCTCATCCATGTGCAATCCTCTAACAATCGTTTTTTTCAAGTGAAAGTTAACAACATTCACTCAACCCTTCCCCAGAGGTCACATTCCCTAAATTTCATGTTGCTCTTCTTGGTGCCATCCAGACTTGCTTGTTTTGTGCTTCATCAGCAAGGGTGTCCATATCTGAACTGAAGCTGTATCAATGACCAGTAACCCAATCACATTTTACATGCTGTGCCTCGCTGATACAAACCTTCCTTCTGGAGACATTTGCCAACATCAACTCCTGTTCCAGGTGAGACCTTCCTGGTAGTGCTACTTGCTCAGCCACTCCCTTTTTTGTCTCTGTACATCTGGTTCTAGGGTGGCACCAGCTACTGCATTGTGAATTTGTCTGGGCTGAAGCACATTGCACTGATTTCAGACCATTTTTCAAAATTTTACGACCATTTGGAATTGTAATCCTTCAAAGGTCTCCCTTGGCAGTGCTCAGCAAAGCCCAAAAACCTGATAATAGACAGATATTCTCTTCCCACATCCAGATGATATGGGATACATTAAGGCCCAGGAGAGGTATTAAAATGACCCCTCTTCTTGACTGAGAACCACAAAGCCTGTTTTCTAAGCAATTATGTGCCTTTTGGGATTCTTGTCTTGCTCATCGCTTCTCCGTTTGCCAGTGAGACTGTCACATGGTGAAATGATGAAAGGCTTTGTGCTGTTGTTTCAGCTGTTGTCTGTCAGAGCAGAGAATTATGCCTATTATTACCTTGACTTCTTCTTCTTCAGTAGAGATCAGGGACTATGTTGACCCTTCACTTCAACTCTACTATTTTCTCTTCTATGCTGGCAAGTTAATTGCACAATCACTGAACTGGGTACTTTTTAGGGTACTGAAACGGTGATGGCTGATCCAAAACTCCTTTTTTACATGTAGGTGTTATTTTTCCCCCTTTGCTGTGCTCTCCTTCTCCAGAGGCAGCCCTGGTAGCTGGTAGCTGTCACCTCCCTGCCATGGTGCAGGAGTCTCCCACTTGCTGCTGCCACCTGTCTGTGCACAGCCTGAAACCCCAAGGGGTACATGCATGACCCAGGAGCCCCCAAAATAGTAGGATACTTCTAGGGGATACCTGTAGGGCAGAGAAGGGTGTCACCTCATTTCATATGGGGTTTGCCTCTGCACCTGCATTTCTATGTGGGTGCAAGCACTGTAGTGAGCTGAAAATGGAGCAGGTAGAGTCAAGCTGAATTATGCTGTGAACTCTCAGTCCTATTTCTAAGTTCTTTTCTATTGCATACTTAAATGCAAACCTTGATATCATATCTGAGGAATATCCAATAATTACACTCCACCTTTCTTGCCATTACCTTTACACAAGAGAAAAAAAAAAAAAGCTGTGAGACGAATTAGCACAGAGTTATGTTTTGAAAAGCTGAGTAAGAACAGTGAGGAGTCACTGAGCCTCAAGCACACCAAATCTTCACAGATGGATTTGTTCCCACTAAGAAGACATAGGGAAGACACTAGATTCGTAGAATCATAGAATCCTAGAATATCCTGAGATGGAAGGGATTCACAAGGATCATCAGAGTTCAACTTCTAGCCCTGCACAGGACAGGTCCAAGGCCCACACCATGTGCTTGAGAGAATTATGCATGTCCTTCTTGAGCTCTGACAGGGTTGGTACTGTGATCATTTCCCTGGAGAGCCTGTTCCAGTGCCCAACCACCCCCTGGGGTGATACAGACTTGTTTGTGTCAGCCTTAATACCATGGCAGGCTTTCTGCAGATTGGTCAGGCTCTTAGCTGGGAGTGATTTATATAGTCAGAGATGGTGATGGCCATTCATGCTTGTGGTGGACCTTCATGCTGCTCTGGAAAGCTGGTGAGAGCATGGAGACAGTTTGTGCCATAGCAAAACGGAAACAGCAAACAGCTGAGAAAGGGAAGTACCTCGAGCTTTTTCAGGAAATTCAAACCTTCAAGGGCAGCCAGGGAGCAGCCATGGGTTTGGGTGATAGGAGAAGAGCAGCTGGGGGTTTAAACCATGCCTCAGTGAAATCTGCTGTTGTGTGCAATGGCAGCCAGCCTGCTTGGCAGGAACCAAGGGCTGTGTCAGTTTGCCACTGCCATAGCACAAAGGCTGCCTGTAACCTGACGTGCTGACATAGGCACCTTCTCCTCCCGTGAGCCAGTCCTCCCCTCCACCCCTCCCGTCTGCAGCGGGAGCTGTGGCTCCCAGCTCCTACCTGAAACTCCCAGTCCTGTCCCCAGGGTCCGAGTTGTCTGACATCTGCTGAAAGAGCTGCCCACAGATGTTCATCTGTACCCTGGCTCTGTTAGAGCAGTTTTCTGCCTCACCACTCATGTTGTTGGCTGAGCTGTGCTATGAAACTAAGACTGCAATAACAGAGAATTGCAGTTAGGACATGCCTCAATAAAAACCCTCTGTGTTGTGTATTAGCACCACGCACCTTTAAAATGGCTAAAAATACTATTATCAGGACAATTTTTCCACACGGGAGTGCTGTTTAAGCTCTCTGCTACACTTTGTCTTTCTGCCTAGTAGATAATAGACGGACAGAAGTGTTACTCGGTGGCCACTTTGTGCAGAGGGCTTGGAAAGGCTGTGGCTGCACGGCGCCGGGATTGCCTGGCCTGGAGCATCCCCATGGAGAACGAGCTGCCGTGGCAGAGCCACCTCAGCGCCCGCACAAGGCTGCGGCCGCCGCGCTCTCTGCCGCTCCTCCGCCCTTTGCCAAAGAGCAGCTCACTCCAGTTAAATACCTGGCAAATCCTTGCTCTGAGGAGTCCCGTAAAGAGGCTTTGTGGAGGCAGTGACCAGCCCAGGGCTGGCTTCAGCCCCTCCGCACATCTCCCTGCAGTAGTGCCTGGAGAGGGGCCGTGCTGCCCCGGCTGCATCTGGGCATCGCTGGGGGGCAATCCCCCATCCTCTTCCTCGTGCTTCGAACTGGGGGCTGGGCAAATAGTCCTTTTAATCCCCTGAGCAGCCTTTTCCCCACATGACTAACTCTTCTGTATGCGTGACATCCGCCTTTTCTCACATGAAAGCCCTCCCGCCGGTGCTGGCACTGGGATGCTGGCTCCCTGGCTCACTAGCTGCCAGCTTCAGCCTGTGCAACAGGGGCTGTCCCCACGCTGGGACACATCCCCGTCTACACAAGGAGTCTTTCAGGAGGTCCTCCTGTCCGGTCTCTCGGCAGGGACTGGAGCTCTGTGGCAGCGAGGAGGGTGGGCATTTATCTCTGCTCCTCTGCAGGCAGGCACAGCCTGTGCAGCTCGACATCTGAGCCACCAAAGGCACGTACCAGCACAAAGTCTCAGCTCGAGCATCAGTAGTTTGGGACTAGCTGGCTCTTCCTCTGCAGGAATGAGAAAGGGCAGAAGAGTTCAGTGGCTGGTTGGATTCATTCCCTGTTTCCCAGCAGAAATGAGGGCAAAGGAGCAAGTGCAGAACGCAGAGACTCCCCACCTGCTGCCCCACACTCAGGACCTCTGTCTCTGAGGGGAAGAAGCGAGGGGAGGCTGCTACCTGGAGAGCACCCACCTCCTGCAGCCGGTTCGACTGCTGAGACACAGGCCAGCAACCTCCTGGAGCACGGAGGGCTTTGTACCCCACTGCTCCGAGCCTGGGACCAATGCCTTGGACAACTAACACCTCTCCATAACTCCTGTCCCAAGATGGGCTGATTCGCTCCCTGTTTTTCAGACCTAAAAATTGCTATCACCTCCACACAGCTCCTTTGCACTCCAAGGTTGCCAAAGGCTGATGGCTGTTTCACAAGTCAGAGTGCTCAGCATTGCCAAGGGGACAGTGCCCCAGATCTGAGGACATCAGGAACTGTGTAAAGGTGCTGTCAGTTTCCAAAAGCAACAGGAAATCAAAGTCTTTTTCTAAAGTTTAGGAGAAAACTTAGAAGCTGAACGATTTTCAGGCAGAGTGTACAAACTGGCAGGTTAAATTAGGGTATCATGAAGTGTTACTTTGAAGGCTACAATCAAAACCATATGTTATGAAGGCAGAGGAGAGGAAACCACTCAGGGGCACAATATTCTGCATCCCCTACACATTGCCCTTTAAAAAAAGCCACCTTGCCCCAACAATGAAGGGAAAGGAACTGATCTTCTGAAACATGGGTTCGCATCCAGGCAACGTGTTTCTCACTTCAGTTTTACTGAGTGGTCCCAGTTCATTTTACAGTGACCATGTGTTTGCACATCAGCACCTGCAAAGTCGTTTAGATACAATATCATCAAGAATGTTAGTCCAAAGTCTAAAATTCCTGTTGGTCCACAACTGATAAAAGCTACATAGTATAATTTGTAGCAATTAGAATTCAAATTATAGGAGAGAAGAGAAGCTAATAGAGAAATAATGCAAGAACACTCTTGCAGTTTCTCCAAAATTAAATGCTTTCCCTTTAGCCATTGCTGTAGCTAAAGATGCTTTGACAGCTTCAAATTGCCACCTCCATGGCAAAAGGAAATATAGTAGGAAGGAAGAGGACAGACTAACAAAATCAAACTTTACTTTTTGATCTTAGGTCAAATTTAGTTCCTACTGAACCTGCTTACTTTACTCAGAACAAAGTTGAATCTGGGCTAGAAGGGAAAAATTCCTGGGGACTGATGCAAACATCAATCCAGACACAAAATATCCAGTGAAAATGCAAGTCTATTATGTGGAATGCATCCACAGTGCTTAATGTATTCACAAAACTGAACATACTGACACATTTGTGCTGGCAAGAGTGTACCACTCATCACTGTCAATGTACTTTAGCTTCATGTGATTTGAAAAACAGCAAGTTCAGTCTGTCAAATTAGGCGTATCTAACTGTGCAAATTTTTCATTAGCAATTGTCTGTTTGCGTAGGAAGCTGTGGTGTCACTCCGATGCACACATCTCTTCTTTCACGCCACATTAAAAGGAAACAAAAACCATGAGAGGCCAAAAGGAGCTGCTCACAGAAAGCCAGGCACAGACTGCTCATTGCTCATGGCTTGCGGACAGTTGGTCAATGCATTCTCTATAAAACCTTGGCGTATTTAAAGCAGCTCATTTCATGAGTCACAGGTTACTGCACTGATGAACTGACCAAATTTCTGCGAGCATCTGAGCCATGATTTAAGAGTGTCTAGAATCACAGACTCCTGCTATTCACTGAGTTATTTCACGTATTTCTTGCAGTTCTGCCCTGAGCTTGAAAATAATTTCTTTTGTTTTCCCAGATATGGGAGTTTACACATGAAAAACTCTTTCTGTCAAGATATGATAACTCTCCTTGCTTGGTCAAAACTAGCACCCAGTCCTTGAAAGAAATTATCAAACCAAAAGCTCTTGTGCTAATACTGTGATTTAATTTGGGAATTATTTCGTTCTCACAGTGATGAAGGAACAGGACTTGAATCCTGCCCTGAGGCTTCTTGAGCGCACTTCACCCATCTCTTTTGTGAACAACAACAGAAACAATGCACTGACTTCCCTCAAAATGTAAAATAAAAGTGCCCCTTTATGAAGGTTCAGGAAAGAGTTCTCCATGAAGATCAGTATGACAGAAGCAAATGTTGTTCCTGGACAGACAAACAGGAGCATATAGTGTGCATGAGGCCCATGAGTTCATCCCTACAGCCTCTTCAGCACTGGCAGAGCCCCAGGGGAATACTGCGTCCAGTTGTGAGTACCAGGCTTCAAGGTGGGCCAAGAGAGATGTTTAGGGCCGAGTACCACAGACAGTCTCTTTATACTGACATTCTTCAGCATTCCAAATGTGTAGCTAATGACTGACAGTGTAAACAACTTACTTGTGCATGATTTGTGCTCATTCTAGTGTAGACATCAATGCTCTCTCTCAAGTAAGCTGGACAGAACTGTAAACGTCCTTTCTGAAATGTCGACTTGCTGGGGATGTGGAGCTAGTGATAAACGTTGCAGATTTCCTTCAAACAGAACTTCTCTGGGTATAGTGCTTAATTTAATTTAATTTTCCTTTCTCCTCTCTCTTCTCAAACACTGCTCTTGAAAATGAAACAGTTCAGTCTTGGGCACACCATGTACCTTTTTTCAAAATTCATTGGCACAGAAAAGATGTAACTAAAAGCAGAACCAACTCCTTGTTTTACAAAGCATTTCACCATATAGTCTATATTGCTTGTTACTCACTTTCCTGTTTCTTATTAGTTGTTGGATGCAAGTGTTTTAGAGAAAAAAAAAAAAGTGGAAGTTACATAAAACACCTGGGCCAGATCCTCAAGGGATATAAATTGTTGCTGTACCATTTGCAGGCTCTGAAGGACAGGCTGTACCAAATCAAAGTGTTCTTTGTTTTCTAATGTGATCCTACTGCAAAGACTAGAAAGGAGATTTATTTCTTCTGTAACACTGTGACCTTGATTAACCTCATTTGTGGTATCTATCTCAGTGAAAGAGATAATACCTACACCGACTTCAAAGTGTTGCTAAATGTGGTATATGGCTGCTCGTGTACCATTTGCTTCTCTCAGGCCATTTTCTGTCATAAGAGAGGCAAGTTAGATGTATGCTCTGGGTGAATCCCATATCATCATTAGCAGAAAATTAAGCCAAACTGCTGTAACGTAATTATGCAGCTAAAAGGTGAGCTGCAAGGAAGACACTGATTAAATATGTACCACAGACAGCCCATATCGCATAATGTTTTGTTCAGGGGCTTTCAATCTATTTTCAAATTGGCGGCCAGTGCCATGGGCCAAACTGAACCTTCACTCAAGCCTTGAGAAGTATGCTCAGATAAGCTTGGCCCTTTTTCATCTCAAGTGAATTTTATGTTAGTATCATATAGTAAAATACAGGATAACAGCAATTCTTGATCTGTATCTTGAGGTTACTCTTGCACCACTAAGCTGTTCTCACCAAAGTCTCTCACAGGTTGCTGCAGAGGTGCTGCAGTCACAACAATCCATTGTGGTCACACTGACACTATGTATCTGTCATACAAAGAACGGGAAAAGTGTGAAGGTTTAGAAATGATGGGATCTGAATTACCTCAATAAAACTTTGCCTGCGTGAGAGACCTTGGTGCAACGACTGAGGCAGTAATAATAACATTGTACTCTATACTTCCCCTCCAACACTGGCAAGCTTCATCTTTGACATTCCTGTGACAAACACACCCACATGTTGTGGATGGGAATTTTGAAGCACTGAGATATTATCACTAATTACCAACTTTATTAATCCTTTTCGGAATGGAGTAGCACACACTGGGACACAGAGAAGACGCAGTCCTTGTCCAGAGGGACCCACCAGCAGGACGTCAAAGACAACTGTGACAAATGAGACCACAGGATGCAAATGATCAGTGGGTTCCATAGTTTTATTTTACGTTTAGCCTTACTCTCCCCTTCCTCCCCTAGCTGTGGGCTTCTCTTGCTCAGCTTTCTCCCTTCACCCTTCTGCTTTCCCTTCTTCCCATTCCTCCCTTTCTGCTGACACTGGTCCTAAGAGCCAGTAGAGACAAGTCAAAGATGCTCAATACAGCCAAAAGGCCGAAGGATTTCTACCCTGGGAAACAAGAAACCTTTTTGCTTTCAGGACACTGAACGGTCCTTTACAAGCAGCTTTTACTCTGTTTAAACCTGTTCCTGTTGGTGACAAATCTGATGAAATAATCCTAATAAGCAAAGACGTTTTCTAATATTGCCTCTAAACATGACACTGGAAGCAGGATGGCTTAATGGTCAAATCCTGCCCCCAGTGATGTGTGAAGATGCTTGGTGACTGCAGATACTCTATTTTGCTTCAACGTATTTCCATTCATTTTTTACAGTTACCCACACACAAAACTCCCCTTTTCTGTGGACCAGTGCTTCTGAATTTTAATACTTATCCAGGTCAGGTGCACCAAAGCCAGCAGCTGGTGTTTCACACCGTGAATCCTTTCAAAAATTACCCGCCTATCATGTGAAGGTTCTTTTGACCCCAGACTGGCTATGCTGGAAATCTACTCTAGCTTTACTAATAAAAAATGTATGGAAGATTTTTCCAGAGGGTTGTGAAAGACTATTTACAAGGGCATGTAATGGCAGGACAAGGGGGAATGGCTTCAAACTGAAAGACGGCAGGTTTAGATTAGATATTTGAAAAAAATCCTTTAGTGTGAGGGTGGTGAGGCACTGGAACAGAGTGCCCAGAGAAGCTGTGGATGCCCCACCCCTGAAAGTGTTCAAGGCTGGACTGGATGGGGCTCTGGGTAACCTGGTCTAGTGGAAGGTGTCCCTGCCCATGACAGGGGGATTGGAACTAGATGATCTTTAAGGTTCCTTCCAACCAGGCTGTCCTATGATTCTATGATTTAATGTGAGCTGGGCCACTAAACACTGACTGCACATGAGGAAAATCTGCCCTTCGTTGAGTTTTAATTTAAACAAATTTCAGAGTTTTGCAGCTTTTAATTTCCAGCTCACATAATCTGTAACTTTGACAGCTAAGTGAAAAACACTTCTAGTACCAGATCTTTGCTAGCCCCAGAGCTATAGATGATCCAGCTATTTTGACCTGTTCTTACAGAGAATGTGAAAGCTTTTTTGTTTCTCAATAAATGAAAACTTTCATGCACTGATCACTGTTCCATCCAAAGGCATACTATTTAGCAGCAAACAGAAGTAGTTTTACAGAGAAACTTTTGCATATGGCTTGAGAGAAAACCCATCAAGAAGTGACAATTATAGATGATCTTCCCTGTGACATTCAGGAATAATGCAGTTTCACATTTATGTCAGGGAAAAACAAACAAAGGACATATTTAAATAATATTTACAAAGGAGATGCCTGACACAAGGCAGGTTCCAACCTTGTTCTGCCACACATCTTCTGGAATTTTTTTCTGGATATTATCTGAGACCATCTCATTTGCATTGCTCATGTAAAAAGTATTGTAATTGAGGTTCAAGTGTATGTGTTATCAGCAAAAGATTCTCTCAAGGGAAATTATGTGAAAGGACATTTTTCTTGTCTTCATGTTTGACATTCAGGAGTTGTGATGAGAAAGGGTAGGCACAGGAGTCTTTCAGGAAAACACCAAAGGCCAGTGGCAGCATTTCACAGGGATGTGAACCGTTCATCATCTGCTGCAAAGATTCCATTAATGTGGCCTGCTTTTAAATCCAGTGCTTCACAAGGAATCCCATTTTCTAGTGTCACTTCCACTTTCTCTTCTAAATTTTCTCTCTCTGTTGACTCTTTATTCTTTCTAAAAACAAGAAAGAAAAGATCATCTTATTCCGTTGACCTGCAGCACTCCACGATGATTCCACAGATAGAAAGCTGCATTATTAGTTAGAAATTTGTCATAGGTTATGCTCCTCAAGGCATAATCTGGTGTACTTCCTTGCTGTAGTAAATACACCAGGTGGATGTATCTAAATACAATAGCTGGGGGACTTACAGATTGGAAGCCCTGGTTTAGCAGTTCAAGTTCAGAATAGGAGACCAGAAAACCTGAAGTAGACATGCTGTAAGTATGTTTTAAATATTATTTCACCTTCTTATTCTATAACATGCCTGGTAGGTGCAAAAAAAAACTGGGGCAAAACAAAACTTGAAAAAGTCTCTAAATCTGTTTGGGTTTTTTTACAACAGGAAGAACTGCACTAAACATCTAGTCTGACCCTGCAGCGTTTGCCATAGATTTCACCCCATGATCTGTACAAAATAAAACATACTTTTTAGAAACAGATCAGTCTTAGACTAACTATAGCCTCCAGATTTGGAGACTTGGGTGCCCTCACATCCATGATTATCTTCTTCAGAACTTAGGTAATCTCAATGCTGGAAATCTGCATTTTTTCTTCAAACTTCATTGGCAGCCACCTTCCTACCCAGTATTTTATACTTGTTTTTAGATCAAACAATTGCATGGCTTTCACTTTTCCAGGCTCCAGTTGTCCCAAAAACATATTATAATAGTGGTTGAATAAAATTATCAACATTAAAAAGAAAAATCTAAAATAAAAAATTATCTAAAATACAATCCTGAGAAGATGTAATAAACAAATAGCAGTCAACAGATCATGATGTTCCTTTAATTCCAGATTTATTCTGACCTTGAGAACGACTAGTTCATAGTTAAAAAACCTGCTGTACTTTACAGCCTGCAGCATCAGCAGTTTCAGAGGATAAGAAACTCAAAGGTCGGCTGCACTGCTTCTTCCTATCCCACAATATGTATTCTAACAATGTGACTCAGGACAACCGTAAAAATCTGACTCAGCGTAACTGCTAATAACAGAGATATTAACAATAATAAAATTTTATTGGCCTTTGGAAAATTCTTGGCATTACAGACTTGTTAAAATAAACTTGGGGTGTAGTAGTGGAAACCTCTGACCTCTGGCTGCTCTTACACTGATAAAAAGGACTGTTCTTTAATATAAAACTGTGGGGACAGAACACAAAAGTTACTAAGAAGGAGGTTCAAAAGAAATGAGAGGAGTATAAGAGGTGTCAAACTCATTACCAGAGGAATTCAGAGAAGCTAAAAATTTCCATGAATCAAGAGGTTACTCAGCAAGTTAAGGGAAGAGAAAACACTGTGGGTTACCCAATACAAGAAGACCAAATCCAGCTCAGGAAGGCCCACAACTGCAAATTAAATGCTGGGAGACTAACAGAGGGAAAGACTGTGTGTTTACTCTGTTTTCACTCTTCCCAAGGCAAGTGTTTATGGCCTCTGCTGTAGATGGGATTTTGGAGGATAGGTGAAGACTTCAAGCTAGTTCAGGATAGATAGTAGAGGACGGTCCTGCCTTGGGCATGTGGCAAATCTATCGCTGTAGAGGGAGGTGTCCTATTGCTGCAAGGATAGGAGAACAAACATAAGGCTGGGAGACAGTGTGTGTGACCAAGATCACTGAATTAAGCAAATCTCTCAGTTCAATAAATGGTGCATGAGTCTAACATAATACTGAAACTCCTCTATAGGCCAACTCTCCTTCCCTGACACCCTGAGCACGGACAGCCTGAAGCACGTGCTTTTGGTCTTATCTGAACTGAGGTATTTAAATGGCACTTTAAAGGCCTTTAAAGACAAAATGCCGTATTTATGAGAAGTCAACACCATCCTTGGGGCCACATTTCCAACACAGTTTATGAGGCAACAGGGTTCCCATTACGTAAGCTCTGGACAGGCTTCCAAGAAAACTAGTTATTGGACACACTGAAGTCTTTGAAAACCTGGTCACTTACTTCAGTGTCTGAAAAAGAGATCAGTGCTTTTGAAATTCTTTTCTCTGATGTCTGGTTGGTTTGGTTTGGTTTTTTTTTTCCAAGAGGCCAAATAGCCCAGACCATCCCTTTTACTTCTCCAGTCCTTTTAACAGTAGACAGAAGAAATACAATGCTTGGTTTACCCTCTCTCACTTCCCCATGCCTGCCTGCAAATGTTACTGATGTGAAAGGAGGGTTAGAGTTCAGCCACAGATGAACCTGCTCTGAGGAAAGGTTATATGTAATAGTAGAGTAGGGAAACAGAGGGGGAAGTGAAAAAAGTATAGCAACTAAAAGGACAAGAGCATGAGAGAGAGAGGGTGCACAGGCAGGCAGCAAGAAGCTACATTAGTGGCAGTGTGATGATAAGAACATGGAGTTCACACCATACTGAGGGGAACTGGACAAGCTCAGCTGAGTTATTTTGAAAATACAGGGGGAAATCCTGTCTTTCAGCATGATGTGAAGCACAAGCTATTATTTTAGCTAGAAAAATCATAGCTATTTATCATAGTTTATTTATATTCCACTTATGTGGAATGTTCGAAGACCCCCTTTAAGTCAGGCATTATAAAGAAAGGCAGAGCCACGATACTACACAGAGGGCAGGTATGGGCTTCAGGTAGCAACATCATTCAGTTTTACAGAAGAGGTTGCCTACGTTTAGGACATGAAATAATTCAATCCACACAACATAGTTGTGATAGGGCTTTAACTATCCACAGATTCAAAATACCTTCCCAGATTCTTTCCTCAACAACACCTTTCATCTACTGTTTGCTGAATTTTGTAGGGGTTTTTATGAAAACAGGAAATGGGTTTTGGAAATTCATGCAACTCCTCTGAATGCAAAATATAACTGAAGGGATTCTGACTACACTACTAAAGGCTCTCTATGAGAAGCACTTAAACTTCACAAGTGTTGTTCTTCTGAGGCTTTTTAACATTCTTCAAGGTAACAAAAAGGCAGAAAGGAAATGTCTCTGCGACATACCACTTTTCATATATTAATTCCTTGTTCTGATATATTTGGGGATACAACCCATTATACAGTCAATAATTTTGATATTATCTAGTTATCAGCAGGAATTTACCCTTTTTTAGTTCTTCTGCTGTTCCTGTATGAATCTACTGCTGAAGTCATAATTTTGTGGAAACATAGCCTCTGTTGCAGCCAAAAGCATGGTAGAAGCTGAACTTCTATGGCAGAATCTCAACTCAGCTGAGAAATTTCTATTCCTTATGCCCAACTCAGAGCCAGCAGAGATGGCAGGATCAAAACTCCACCTGCTGTTTGTGTTGCTCCCACATGCTCACACTAGCATGAATATTCTTCTCTTTTTCACCAGTGGCATCAGGGTAGAAACTGAGAAGAAAGGAAAGTATCTCTCTCCTACCCTACCACCAGATAAACTCCTAAGCTCACAGGGAGATCTGCCTATGAACCTATCAAGGGCTGGGTATTTTGGGCTCATTAGGTCATGAATGGTAGGTGAAACCCTGCACTGTCCCAGTGAGCAGGCCCTCTTCAGCTATACAATCATTACTGTGTGCTCTGCTGAGTCTTCTCAAACTGCAGCAGCACAGTTTTATTAGCCCTGCCAGCTTTTGAGACTACTGCCCTGGAAGTGACACAGTCACTGTCAGCCTTCTCCCTCTTGGTAGCTATGTGAATGGTCTGTGAGAGGAGACTCACCTGTGGCACAATAAACTTTCATGAGAATGACATAGATTGTTTTTTTAGAGCTCATCTCTAGTTAGGTGGCCTCCAGGATCATATTCTTACACTCTCCATTTCCTCATTACTTTCCAAAATTACTAAGGCATCTATACTTCACTGTTAAAAATTTTAAGCCTTTTCCTCAGAAAAGGAGACATGGGTTATCTTTACCTAGTTAGGGAAGGGAGCACAGCATTAATCTGTCTGAGACTGCTCTGAAACACAAAACCAGCCCAGCTGACCTAACTAGCCAGTACTCCATCAAAACAGAAAAAAGACTAAGCTGCTTACTTCTTGTGTTTCTGAATCCCTGAAACAATGAGGAAAACAATCCCAGCCACAATGAGACAAAGAACAACACCAAATACAATAAGCCAGACAGGCGTAGAGGGTTCAACAGGAGGTGATAAGGTTGAGGTTATCTTCAGGAACTGCAGTGTTTTGTCAGTCAGTAGGAAAGCACTGTTGATTCTGTTCCGGTTCATCCTTCAGGAAAAAAAACAAAAACAAAACAAAACAGGAAAACATCACAACTCTTTATAAAGGTATTTTACAAGTTAAAAAGGTAGTAGAAAATAAAAGGATTTTTCATGAATGTGCTGCAAGTTTGGCAGGGCTAAATATCATCCAGCATGATGAAGAAAAGGATGTTGTCTACCTTAGTGGGGGTCAGCCTCTTCTCTCAGGAAACAGGACAAGAGTACATAGCCTCAAACTGCACCAGAGGAGGTTCAGGTTGGACAACAGGAAGAATTTTCTTCAGTGCAAGGGTGGTTAAGCATTGCAAAAGGCTGCCCAGGGAGTGGTGGAGTCACCATCCCTGGAGGTGTTTGAGACACAACTGTACATGACCATTAGTGTCATGGTCTGCTTGACATAGTGGTGTTCCGTCAAAGGCTGGACTTGATGACCTTGGAGGTCTTTTCCAACCTAAAGGATTCTGTGGTTCTATGATTTTATGATTCTGTGATTCTATGATGTTGACAGGATTACACAGACCTTAACTATAACAGAGACCTCAGTAATCCATAGACAATCACATATTCAGAACATTTTGAACACCAGACTTTCATATGCATTTATCTGAAAAACTGGGAAATACAGAAGAGATCTGAAGTACACTTGTTTGAACCATGTCCTGAAGACATAGCAGCTTGTAAGCTCTGTTACCTTGCTCATGTAGCATTCACAATTAGGAAGTGGGCGATCTATCCTTCAGTGCTCAGAGGATTTATTACAGTCCATCAGACTGAACCATCCTGCATGTTATGGGCTGGTACATCTGCCTCTGCTGCTGTACATTTTATTAGATCCATGAGGCACAGGATACAATTTGGTCTGGAAGAATCCACACCTATTGCCAGCACATCCTTCTTCCCTGCAGGATGCTGCTAAAGGCATTTGCACTTTACACATTTTTTCCATTATGAGAAACCGTAAGTCTGAGAAATATGCTTTTTCACAGTAGTACAACTGCTACCTTTTACTGGATATCTCCACCCATTTTCACTGCCTGTAAGATATTTCTGGATCTAAATCTAAGCAGGCTTAAGAGGCTTTAGAAGTATCTTTCATTAGCTTTTTCAAAATGTTAAAAATTTTCAAGCAAATGTATTACATATATTGGTCTTGAGAGATTCTTTTTGATGGCCGTTGTATGAATTCATGCAACTCTTTTTTGTATACAATTCAATTTATTCACCACAGAGCAAGTATTTCCTAAAAAAAAAGATGTATGGGAAATACAGGTAAGATTTAGCAAATTTCTCTTCTTGGAAATCATAATGTTTGGCTGTCCTTTAAACAGGAAGTTCTTAGCCTTAATGGAGTCAGCGTCCCTGGACAGGACTGAAAGCCATGGCATGTTTTAATACTCATAATTCCGTAAGCTGTGTTCCATTTAGAAAAGATTTCCTTACTGATATGAAAGGATCATTGTGAACAGCTGAAATAAGCATTGTTTATCCTTATCTAATGGCTTGAGTTTCAGAATTATGTGCTGAAACAGGCACCTACAAGTGCATTTCATGCTTATATATGCATAACTATATCTTGTGTATATTTATGCAAAATCTTGAGTATCATACAGAAGTCTGACGTGGTTTACCTTCCTCTTTATTCTTACTCTGTAGGAATCTCATACAACAAAATTCTAGCCCATGACTAGTGTTATGTGCTACCGTAGTATGAAGAATTATAATAAAGGTTTTGCATGGAAGCATGCAATCAGAAGCAATTGAACAAAAAGCATTGTAGTTTTATAGACCATTTTATTTCTTGTTTTTAAATTAGGTAGGAATTAAAACTTTTCATAAATAGCATATTCTCTATCAGGTGACAAACAGTTAAAAACCAAACAATAACAGCATCCAATTTCTGTGCCAAACAGGGCACATAAAAGACTTAAATAAATCAGCTTATGCTACTGAACGTATCAAAGAATAACAGAAATGCAAAACCCCTGCATTCCAGCACTCTTACAGAGAGCTTCAGTGAATAAATAATCTGCTTCCTCCACTAATGCTATGAAGCTATTGTTTGGTGTCTCTGTAGGAAATAGTTTAATCTGCTCATAAGCTTAAATTAATCTTTCCAAAAGAACGCATACTCATTCACTGGGAATTAGGCATTACACCTCCATAGAGATAACACAAATTTTCGAGACAGAGCACAGAATGTCTGAAAACAAAGAGATCCATTTTCCACTCCATGCATGAGAAATATATGTGTGTTATACTGCTTGAGGGATTCATCCCTATAAACCCCTGGTGCAGGTTTTTTTGGACCATTGAAGTCGGATTACCCATTTTTCCTTTTTTCCTTGTCAGCTCCCCATTCTTCCTTTTACTTGCTACAGAATGTGACTGTAGAAAGCAAAGTGATTTGTAGTGCACTGTACTTTGTCCAAGCAATGCTCAGCTGGGATATTGACTGGCATTCTAGAACGAGCTGGTATGAAAAGAATGTGAGCATAAGATTGTTTAAACCAAGCTGGAACACAGCCAGCTCTGCTCATGAGGTAAGTTCACACGAGCTCTTCTCATGTGAAAGCCGACTTCTAAATTAAGTCAGATGAACTGTTAGTGAGAAGCACTCAAAGGGAGCCTACGGTCATTAGCTCAGGTGTAGATGTGTGTGTAGTGTGCGGTGAAAGCTACATTATATTAATCCCACCCAGAAAGTGTGCCCTTCCATCATCTGAGGAAGAAGGCTGTCTCACTGGGAAATGCAGCAGCTGGATGAGAGCAGTGTGCCACACACTGGACAGCACATCACAGGTAGGGTTCTGGAAAGGGACTAGATTTCTTCTGGGTCTCCAGCATCAACAGAGACTTTCCAAAGTTATAATCCCAAGGCTCACATGCTTTGCATTCTGTGGGACTGGTAAAATCCTCTTATCTCACATTCATGAAGGAGTACTGACCCCTCAGTGTTTTAGCAACTTGGATTAGTACATCCTTAAAGAGGCAGAGTGCTCATTCATACAAGGCCCAGAGAGAGAAAACATCCTCAGTAAACAAGGAAGAAAACACTGCAAAAGCCATGACTTTACCTGATGGCTGCCTCTACCTCGCTTCCAGGAACAGTTGTCACATTTTTGGAAGAATCTGTGACCACAAACCAAAATGACACCCGGTCTGTCACATTGCAGAGCAGCACATTGGAAATTCTGCAGATATTTAAAATAAAAATCATCATTAAAGAATTATGAAGGAATTATTGAAATATTTTAGATTTTCCTAAAATATTGTTCTCACCTAAGGGGGGGGCGGGGGGGGTGGAATTCTTATTTTTTAAAAAAAGTTAACAGTTAATACTCAAGAAAGAAATACCACTCACAGCATTTCCCATTTCCCAATATGATTTTTAAAAAATCAAGCTTATGAAGACCAAAT
This sequence comes from Erpornis zantholeuca, assembly GCA_013400515.1. NCBI lineage: Eukaryota > Metazoa > Chordata > Aves > Passeriformes > Timaliidae > Erpornis > Erpornis zantholeuca. The sequence goes on from VZTN01016452.1 coordinate 282,248, forward strand.
GAGTCTTCAAACAAATTTCTAAACCTCTTACAAACTTGCATGGTCTCTGACATATATTGAACATAATCAAATGGAAAAATACATGTTTGAATAACAATCATCATTGGCTGTGAAAAAGGCCATATAATGGAGCAGATGCATTGGTGAACTAAGAATACTGGTTTTGATAGCAAATACCACAGGGACCAGTCATTGAGAATTGCCCACATGATTGTCAAGTGAGTGCAGTTCTTCTACAAGACACATTTGTTGGAGGGAAGATCAGTGGAATTGTTATTGGATGTTATTCTTTTTGACATCTTTGTTCACAGAGCCAGGCACAGAGTGGAGGGAACAAGATAAACTTAGTCCTTCTACTGGCACTGGCCTCTTCCCTTTAGCTTATGCTGTGTCAAATATTTATATTATCTATTTTAAAGGAAGATTGCTCAGCTTTGTGTGAAGTTAAATGTGGAGGGGCACGGGCAGGCGGCTTCTCATGGCATACTATGTAAACAGTGTGCGAAATGCCTTTTAAACGCCTTTTTTTTCAGATCTCTACTAGTAAATGCTGGGAACATCAGAAAACCTTTATGGAATGACACAATGTGGAGTATTTAAAGGAAGAGAGTGAAAGCCGATCCATTCCAGGACCGTGACAGGGCCCGAGCGCCCCGCGCTCTGCTGGGCAGTGCCACCTGCCGGCCACCCGCAGCACCGCCCCGGCCCGGGGAGAGGGACTGGGGGGACTGGGGGGACTGGGGGGACTGGGGGGACTGGGGGGACTGGGGGGACTGGGGGGACTGGGGGGACTGGGGGGACTGGGGGGACTGGGGGGACTGGGGGGACTGGGGGGACTGGGGGGACTGGTGGGACTGGGGGGATTGGTGGGACTTGGGGAATTGGTGGGACTGGTGGGTCAAGGGGGATTGATGGGACTGGTGGGATTGGGAGTGAGAGGGGCAAGAGGGAACGTTAATGGCTGCACCTGGGCAGTTCCCATCCAGCCAGGGATCTGCTTGTGAGGCAGATCATGGTACCTGAGGCATTATGGATATTTTGTAGAAATGTGTTACTTCCTGATGAAAGCTTTTTTTTTGAGTGATGTTTCAGGTGTCCTGGGTAGTGCAATACCTAATTTTACAGAGGTCTATCTATCATCTACCTATCAATCATCTATCTATCTATCTATCTATCTATCTATCTATCTATCTATCTATCTATCTCACGAAATCATAAAATGGCTTGGGATGGAAAGGAGCCTTAGAGACTTGTTCCAACCCTCCTTCCATGGGCAGCGAACCTCCCACCAGACCAGGTTGCTCAGAGTTCCATCCAGCCTGGCTTTGCATACTGCCAGGCATGGGACATCCACAGCTTCTCTGGGCAACCTGTGCCAGTGACTCACCACCAGTAAAGAATTTCTTCCTAATATCTAAACTAAACCTATTCTCAGTTTGAAGACCTTCCCCCTTGTCCTGTCACATGCCCTTTTCAAAAGTCTCTTTTCATCTTTGTCATAGGCTCCCTTCAGGCACTGGTAGGTACTATAAGGTCATGCCAGAGCTCTCTTCTCCAGGGTGAACAGACCAAATTGTCCCATCTTATTCTGGCAGGAGAGGTGCTCCAGTCCTCTAATCACAGAATCACAGAATATTCTGAGTTGGAAGGGAACCACAAGGATCATTAAGTCCAACTCTTATGGGAGTGATCCATACAGGGATTGAAGCCACAACCTTGGCATCTTTAGCACCATGCTCCAACTGAGCTGATTTCATTTTGGCTCTTTGGAGCTCATTCCCCCAGGTCCATGTCCTTCCTGTGTTGAGGACCCCACAGCTGGATGCAGCACTGCAGGTGGTATGTCACAAGAGCAGAGGGGCAGAATCCCTTCCCTTCCCTTCCCTTCCCTTCCCTTCCCTTCCCTTCCCGCCACACTGCTCTGGGTGGCACCCAGGATGCAGTTGGCTTTCTGGGCTATAAGTGCACATTCCAGAGAGATATACAAGAATGGAAAGCAGTGATTTTGCTGAGCCAAAACGACCACTTTTACGTCTCTAGAACAGTATAAATTTTGCAAATACAGAGAATTTTTATGGAATTTTTATGGAAAAGAGAAAAGTCATCCTCTGGAATTTGAAAACATGTTCACATCAGTTTGCTGGCAACAGTCAGATGAAAGCAGATTTATTATTTGCAAAACAAAAGGAAAGCACAAAATTTACAGGAGAGGGAAAAGAATGCCTACTTTTGGCTGGTGGCTGACACTCTTGCTGACTTCACAGAATACTAAAATTGTAACTGCAGAGGAAGTTTTCTATCTGGATGTTTATAACAGTAGGACCCAAAACTTCATGTTGCCGAAGTTCCTAAAGCTGCAGTTTCTGTGGTGCAATAAAAAAACTGGGCCAGGTGGAAAATCTGAGCTGGAGTTGCCCTAGAGGTGTTCTTGAAATGCAGTAAGCGAAGAAAGATTGATCCCCAAAGAGAAAGGTAGACAAGGACTGGCAGAAGACCCTGACTTTCATACTCTCATTCAAAGACTCTTCAAGCTAGGGTCTTCCCTAAAGTGCCAAGCTTTTAGCATGAGACAAGGCAGTCAGTCACCATGGGGGTAACATCTGTCTCTGGAACAAACTGCACTGAAACAAGGCCCAGCAAGGATTGCACTAGGATATGTAAATTTGGCTTCCTTTCTTCTCCCCGTCATTTCTAAAATCCTTCTCGATTAAAAGACACCACTTTTTCATCGGTGGAATCCAAATGCCATAAAGCCTTCCAGGCCCCAAAGAGAATAATCCCACTCATGAAAAGCTCAAAGGGGATGAGTAAACACCAAAACAGACTGGTTTAACAAGCACCAATGTGCCAATTTCTGTGCAGTGGTGCACTTTTTTTCTTCCATGCTATTTGCATACAGGTTTGATTCAACACACAGAACCATCTCAACTATGACGTCACACAGTATAGATCTGAGAAACCTGGCTTCTCCAGGCAGTAATGAAGTGTATTTGTAAATATGTATGTGGACATTTTTTTCTTTCCTTAGCAGTTGATAGACTTTTGATACGGGATTATAGGGGACTGTTATCATCAAAATGACAAGATCCTGGTTCTGCCTTATGGCACCATGGCAAAAGTCCAGAATTGCATTTCCTTTAACACACACAAACACTGGTGAGCAGAGTGCAGAAAACCCTAGCAAGTCCTCGGCCTGAAACACCATCATTGCTCCTTCTGGAGATTTAAAGGATTGTTTAGGGGTAAGATAGAGCTGTCAGAGAGTCAAAGGGAGCTAAGTACCCACAATGGCTGTTAGCTCATGAAAGAACCACAGTCCCAAGTTTCAGGTGCATATCTCCAGCTCTCCCAAAAGCATCACGCCTCTTCCAACACAGGGCTCTGCAGCTGCTCTTGCAAAGGAACGTTATTTTCTTCCCAGCAGCCATGGGATCACCTTGATGTAACAGCTTTACTCTAGAGTCTTACTTTGTTGTTCTAAATGGTCACAATATTTTTAGTATCAAAAAAGCCTGTCTTAGGAAGATGGATAATGTTGATGAATTTTTTCTAGTCACTTTATAGAGAAAATTTCAGCTTTTTTAATCTATAAATGGGGGGAAGACGTACCAAAAGAAGCTTCTGTTATTTGAATGAAAACAAATGTGTTGACATTCTTTCTGCTCTAAAGATTAACTAGTTTTAGGCCCAAAAGAGATGCATATTATTTCGAATGAGTCACAGATTAGAGAAACCAGGGTTACTAACACAGGCTACAACAACAATTTTTTAACATGGAGAGATCAAAGGTTGGCTTATGTAGTTCATGACCATATGTATTGAGAATCAATTGAAAGGCCACATATAAAGCAGGAAATAGCGTATTAATTCTCCACTGAAAAAGAAGTACTTATTTGTATCTAAATTATTAGTTACTGAGTAATTTGATTGATTGTGCCTTTCTTCTGTTTCGCAAAAGAAATTTTTTTTTCAAAAACTTGAAAATTTGACAAGCCTTTCAAACGTTAAACACTGCTCCATAATTTATTAAATTTCAGTTTGGAAATTAACTTTAGAGAACTCGAGATGTAACATGCAATCCTCCCCAGTCTGCGCTGGGTCACTCAGTGGTTACACATGGGCAGCAACAGCATCAACTGCTGTTTACAGCAGCACTTTGTAGTGCTTGTCATCACAGGCTGGCTTTTATCCATCTTCAGAAGCCTAACCAGAGGTGACTTTGAATATCAAAAATGATGGGGCAGACTGCAACAATGGTTATCCTGATCCACCAGATAAATTATTTTGGGGCCTGATAGAGCTTACTGAAGTTAATGGCATTTGTGTCTCATGTGGAAGTTAGTTGTGGTTGTGAGTTACTTCAGAGATGTGGGTGTGTTAGAAATTACTGGGATGTCAAAGGGGAGGTTTGTCACATCCTGGTTATGGCCATGTGCATAATTTATACCCTGGCAGAACCAGTATTTACTTATGTAAAGTAATAGTAATCTTTTCACAGGTTCTATTTTGACAAAAAACTTCATTTAACCAGATGCAAAGTTTCCATAAGTTTAAATGCTACCAGAATGCAATCACAGGCAATTTGTTTGTTCTTATATGACAGAATAATTGGCCGTTGGTCTTTTACATCTCCTGAAGAAAATCTGTTGGCATTTTCCTGCAAAATCTCCTGTAGTGAAATGCAATTTATTTGCCAGCAGTGCAATGTAATTTATCTGCTACAAGCTCCTGCTTGTGCCTCCCACAGCAAAGTCTCTTCCCCAGCTCTGCCCAGGGTGCTGTTCCTGTGCACAGCATGCTGCTGTACCCTCTGGGATGCTGGGTGCTCCCACACCTCCATGCCTGCTGCGGAAGGGATGGAGCAGGATTGCACTCCTTCCTTACAGCTGCCAGCCACAAAGGTGGGGAGTGTGTTATTTCCAGGGCATCCAACAGGATGGAGGCTTTCACAGTCTCCCATGTAAAAGGCAGATTATTTGAGCTATATTGGAAGGTTCACCTAGCCTCTCAATCACTAAACGGGGACTCTGAGGTCCCTTGGGATTTGGGAGAGATTTATGCATAGGAAACTCCTCAGCCTGTTGACTAGGAAGTTGTGCCAGATCTCAGAGCTGCACAGCTCTCCCTCAGGTGACATGCTGTCTGTAATGACCCCAAAGGTGTCTCTAAGTTCTAGACAAGTTATCAGTTATACTTCCAATATACACCCCACGAGAGGTGTAGCCAAGTTACACCCCATGAGAAAGTCTGATACCATATTAAAAAGAGGTAAAGATGCCCACAGCTGGCTGATTTCAAATATTATACTTACTTTCCTGACCAACTTAGTAGCAGGTAATTATGGATGTGTGCAACACCACCTTCAAACTGAAGTAACACTGGCATCATCATATTTGTCCATAGGGGAAATTTTCTTGGTAGGAAAGTGAATTAATGAGCATAAATTCTACGATTGCCTAGACTGGGTACAGATAACTGCCATTAAAACTTCTACTCCTTCCATACTGCCTTGACTTTTCCCCATTCCTGCACCAACCTTATTTAATTTTGCAGAAAACCACAGTGCTTGAAGAGGAAAAAGATCACTGGCTTCTGACACCAGTCTTTTGCTGTGTGAAAGTACCATGACTTTGAAGGACGAGAATAATTTTTAAAAAGGATCCAGAACTAAAATAAGTATATAAAAGTGAATCTTTATGGAACAGATGCTGAATGAAAACTCTGCTCCTTTGAAAACCTTAGAGGAAGTCCTACATAATCATCTGTAAATAGCTTGTATCTTGAACTCATTTCTTAAAGTGTCATTTTAATTGGGTTGAGTACCACACTTGGCTGTTTTTGTTAAGCTTGATGTAACAGCTCTCTTGCTCAAAGGAAACCAATTCTGAGGAATGAAAATGAAACAGCAGGAATCAAACACTCTTTTCATATGGAGGGGGAAATCCCCTATTACTTAAGAGAAGTGCAGCAGCCACAATAATAATCATGTGACTAAAGTTAATTAATATCTTTGCAAATGGGGAATATGCTTCACCTGATGCAATGACAGCCTGAAGCAGTTTTATTTTTAAGTAAATTGAAAACTTTATCCTCATTAGTCTACCGGAACCATCAATCTTTCATTTCAGGTTGAAAAACAATGAAAAAAATAATAGGTCTATGGAAATGCACTTAAAAGGTTTTTCTTTTAAGAAAGATAAGAACATCCTGAAAATACAGCTTGCTAAATTGTCTGTCTAATCTGGTATCTAATTTCATAGAGTAGCAAGGATCAGAAGCCTGAAAAGAATATTCAGTACCTCAGGATAGATTTAATCCCAAAACCAATTAAAGGCTGATTTCTATCTGCACTGCAACATCTGAAACTTCTTGATGGTAGGTAACTCAACTACTGTGATATCAGGGATAGGAACACCCAGCAGAGCACAGCACTGGCATATCCATCTCCCAGGGCTCTGAGTCAGCTCATCTCCAGCAAACTGCTGAAGCTGATCTCTGTGGAAGCGTGCACCAGAGCTGCTTAGTCGAAGATCTTTTGCCTTTCCTGACATCCCAGTGTGTCCCTTTGCCTCCTCCCAGTATGGTCTCCAGAAGGTGTCAAATCTTCCTGCCGCATTCTGCTTAAAGTGAACTGGCACCATTCCACTGAGCTCCACAGCTATGTCACTTCACATCCACAGGGATACTGGTTCAAAGATTGAGCATTGCTTAAGACAGAGACAGTGTGATGTTGAATATGTATCTGGGTGTCAGAAGCATACTGGAACAGCCTGCTTTTAGAATCTCTATATAATGATTTCTACAGTTCAGTACAGCAGAGGACAGGTCACTACATGCAGCATTGTTAATATGTATAAGGCAAATCCAAGCAGATGCTTACTGAGTTGTGCTCTTGCTGGAATATCTTCTCATTGCAAAAGCCACCATTGCTTTGAAGAGGTACTCTTCATTAGCATCCCAGGCATACTGTAAAGGAAGATAGAAAATAATTAGTTTCAGCACCAGTGCTGACAGTACAGAGAGGGAAAACTGTCGTTGAACTTGAAACTGTACTGTTCTGATCAAGAAAATGAATAAATTCTCTGGTTGTGCCAAGAAAATAAATGCTCATTTTTTAGTATAGACAAAGGACTTTTTCTAATGGAAAAAAAGGTGCAATATAAACTGTAATATAAATAATATAAACTCAAAGAATGTTTCCATAAATTGAATTAACTGAATAATTCTGAAAGCTGACCAAAGTGAGATGTAAAGCTTCTTACACCAAAGACTAGAATTCTCCCCACACAGCTGCTTTCACAGCCTTGCCTCTTTTGCTGGATAAACTCAGTTAAAGTAGAAGGTTTAAATGCACCCTCCAGGACTATTTGGCTCTGCCCAAAAATAAGAATAAAAAACCCCCTAATATTGAATGTGGTCTCTGGGAGTTGGACATCACGACACCAGGAAATAAAATGAGATTGCAGCCTTATTGCTGCACACTGTTCTGATGACAAGACTCAACTATATTACAAATTATTATATTGCATGTGAGATAAAAGAAAGAAAATAGCATCCTTACTACTTCAATGAGAAGGAGAATGTAGACTCCAAAAACTGTTCTCTGCTGTCTTGATGAAAAATCTTTCTTTCATAATTTAAGTTTTCTGAGACAGCTTCACTGGGTTCCCCTGGGCTTTCATTCACATATGCAATTCTAATGACCTGTAAGAACTGCACCTATTACATTTTTATAACAGGAGCCATGACTGAGGCATACTGATTGAATTTCTTCCCCTTCCAGCAGATTACAAAGATTATTAGTTTCTTGGAATTATACTAAGGGAGGTTAGAAACAGCTTTCTTCAGTCAAACAGAACACAAATCTAATCTTTAACTTTCAGCATTAAAAAATCTGCTCTGTAATCACCCAAACGAGAAACCCAGTGGTGTGGATACTTCATTGTCAACTTAGACCTATTTTTTCATAGTCCTTTGTAACACATTCAAAAAACAGCAATGTACATTGAAAATAAGAAAATAGCATTGAAAATTCTGGATCTTAATTCTGGTTTTTAAATTCTGATTTTGGGTGCATGGAGATGCAACCTCTCCACAAAAAAAAAAAGAGAATCCAACTTCCAGGTATCTACAATCCTCATGTTGTGCTGGCATCCTGTGGATCGGGAAACTAAACAGGGAAGGAGGCAGTCATTTAAAGGGCAGAAAGTGCAGAAAGTGATCTTGTTTATCATCCCTAGATGAATGTTGAGTGAAATGGGCTCTCTGAGATGAGATAGGAAAGGGTCAGCAAAGCTGAGGCAGCAGACAACTTGAGCAGCATTAAAGTGCAGCTGCAGTGCTGAGAACCTGGGTTCTGACTCATCGCTCTTGCCTCATGAATGAAGGGAGTCGTGAGCATTCTGTGATAATGCCTGCCAACTTGGGAACTTAAACTGAAAAAAAAAATAAAGAAATTCTATGGAAAAAATTTATAAAAGTCTGTCTTTTGATCCTACTGCACTGACGAAAATGTGACAGTAATGAGAGAACCTAATACTAAAAGAGATCATGTAGTAAAGGAATTAATATATATTGGAGCCATAAAACTATTTATCATCATTTTAAAGATATCTGTATTTAAACCATGAAGTACAATTTGCAGTACTAAATGGGAAAAATCTTTTTTTTCTGTGTGTGGCACTATTGACTGAATCCCTACACGCCATCTGCAGTCTTTGAGAACAGGTCCAAGAGGACAGAAAAAAAAATCATTTGTTAGCCAGTGGATTAAACCAGCTGTAGAGATAATTTAATCAGCTGTCTTGAAAATGGATAATGATGAAGCACACTCCATTTCATGCTTACATGGGCACAAATACAATGCAGCAGTACCAAGTACATGTACTCGATATGTTTATATACGTGCACAGTTTGTCACAGCTTTCATAAATAATGGCGTAGTCTAGCACTTCTTTAAGTCAGACTAAGAAAAAGGGTATCTCAAAACAGGGAAAATAATTTGTAGTAAGGAATGGCAGGCCCAGCTGAAAGAGTAAGCACTTGAGACAGATTAAACAGAAAACTGCAAGAAAGAGGGAAAGGAGACTGGCAGAGAAAGCTCAGCAGAAATCAGGGGTCTGCCTGAGTTCGGAGAAGATATTGCAGACAACCCTCTGGGTTAAAGGGCAAGAAGCCCCAAGAAAATGGAGATTAAACAGGAAGTAGAGGAGATGGAGATGGCTGTAGGCTCCAGGTGAACAAGAACCTCTGCACATGACTGCATACAGGAATATACAAGGGGAAGGCAACATAATGAGGAGGAAGAGTAAGACAAGAACAACTTCAAGCTAATGAGCTGTATGAACTCAGGACAGGTGGGCATGAATTTCCAGAAAACAGTTTCTAATCAGCTTTCTCCTATCAGGGAGATAGGTGCAAAGAAACTTTGAATGATTTGGATTGGAAGGACTCTAAAGATCATCTAGTTCCAACTCTCCTGCCATGGGCAGGGACACTTCCACTAGACCAAATTTGTTCTGCTACAGGGCTTTATCAGCTTCATCTTTACCCTCCAAATACAAAGGCCTGGAATGCAGCTGATGACTGAGTATGTTCCTATGCTGTGCAGCTATTGATGCACACTTTCTGCTGCTCTAGAGGAAACATTAAACATCATTTGAACCACAGGCTATAAGCATAACTGTTATCAATGAAACACTACATGAAGGTATCAGAACTACTAATGTTTACCATCTTCATAACGCCACAAAGGAACCAACACAAAGACGTTGGCTCAGTTCCACATGGATCCTTTATATGTTAAGGAGGAGCAGAACTGAACACAGCTGACTATGAAAACCAGTCTTAAATGCCTCTTTACTGAATGAAGAAGACGATGAGATAATGCGTGAAAGATGATGAGTTTAAGTTGCTGATGGGGTGAAATGCTATAGTACTGCTCTAAAAGACAAAATTTAAAATATGAGAATATAATATTACAAGATTGCTCTGAGCAACCTGACCTGATTTCAGTGTTGACCTGGCTTGGAGCAGCAGAGGACTAGGGACTCTCCCTAGATCTCTTCCCTCCTAAATGGTTCTGGGCTTAACTATACAGCCATTAAGACTGCAGAGTGGTTGCAGACACAAAAACACACTTCTGGATCCCATCTTGTGTCAAGACACAAGGTGTATGTCAGCATTTCTCTTCATCCTCTATCCTGGAAGCAGCCAGAAGCAAATGCACTTTCTACTTCACCTGGCTGGATCCCTGAGATGCCAACTCTTTGACTCTTACTGTTAAAATGAGTGATGACACCAAGTTCCACAGACTTGTCAGTGCCCATCACTTCTTCTCACTCTCCAGTTGCCTCTGTCCCTTTTGAATTTACTCTCTACCCCTCTGCTGACTCCATGAACAGAAAGCAACTAGTGACTAGCAGCTATTCCAGAAGCCATTGATGAAGTCAAAACCATCCTCACAGAGACTCATAAATCACCTTCCATTTAGGCCTCCTTTCCTCCCACGGATCAGCAAACAACACCTCTGTCAAGTACATCCATTATTTGCAAATAAAATGATAACAGCTGAATACCTACTGCATCTGAGCAGCTCTGTCCAGCTCCATTGTGATAAGAACTAAATAAATACACTAAATGGAACTCCCTGCCTCAGAGTACAGCTCATCTGGTGAACAAATTAAAAAATGGTGCCCTGTTTTCATCAGCTTCACACACAGTGGATAGCATGCACTAAACCATGAAAAGCTGCTTCAACCCATTTCTCATGCCCCTGAATGTACACTGGTGTTATCCTGCCACTCCTAGAGAAAAATTCCCACAGTATAAGGGCTTTCTGTTATCATGGAGCTTGAAGTGACTTGGAAATGAATAGAGCTGACCGTATCCTACGGTGACACAAAGACAGTATTACACTTTTCTTTGATAAATACGTAACACAGAAATGTAAAGTGTCCCAAATTCTTTAATGAAAATGAATTTCAGTTTCATAGTAGTTTCAGTTTTCAATTTCAGTCATTCCCAGAGAAGACTGCAATGGCTATGAAAAAGAACTACTACTACCTCTGTACCTAATAAATTGTTTATTATTTCTGGGTGATTTTCTATGGCATCATAACACTTTCAGCAAGCTGTTGTTCCAAAACACTGTTCTTGATTGTACTATTCTTTGCACTTTCACACACTTTGTTATATGAAATAAATGACTACAAAAAAAATAGACTCCTCAGTTATTGCTTTTTTCTTGCAATATAAAGTGCCTTCAAGGGTAATGATTTGTCTCATACCCTTTTTGAATGAAAAACAAACAAAAAAAATCATCAAACAAGCTCCCCTTATTTTACTACAGCTGTAGAAGAAAAAGGCATTAAAAAAGGGCATTACTGGGAACTGTAATTTTTGTTCTTTGCTACTATGTTGAACCAAGATTAAATCAAAATATTAACAGTTATCATTAAGGAGAGCTTTAATCATTATTTTGACATATTTTCAGCCATAGTATTATACTATTTTTAATAATTGAAAGAAAAACTAGGCTCAAACTACTGTTTAAACAGTCTCCCAACCAAGAGAATTTACTTCAGTATGGATTTCCAGACACTTACTTTAGAAGGTATCTTGAATACTTCTTTGTACTTTATCTGGTTTATGAAGTAACCAGAGAAATTTAATATTAGATTAAATTAAAACTGCTAATGTTAGATTAAATTACCTGATCTTTCAGAGTAATTTTAGAACAGCTTCTACAGTCATAGGGAGTTTCTCATATCACCAACCCTTTATAATACGTAACCTACTGCTTTGTTTCCTAGGGCTCAGAACATAATCAGACACCAGACTCACAAGTGGAGATGATGGTCCAGGATGTTTCATACCTAATTTTCTGCTGAGCCCTCTTAACATGCTGCAGATTTTCTCTAAGTATTCAAAACTACTAACAAAGTATTGGGCTCTGACATGTTAAATAGTGCCTTAGATCAGGAAGGACCACACAGTCACCTAACTTTCTGATCTCTTACGTATCTCTCATTGCTCATGCCAGTACTTCTGCATTAAGCCAAAATATCTGAATTAAGCCAAAGCATTTCAGTCCTCATGAGACAAGCCTGTGCACCACAGGCAGAGAAGAAAGGCCACTATCTGAAGCCCTCCATTAGCAGGGAATTGATGAGACATGCCTGAATGATCTCTACAGTTAATGCATGTCTGAGAGCCTGATATAAAGTCCCATTTCATAAAGACCTAAAAATATTTCCCTGCTTCTCTTCCTAGACATGCTTGACTTTACAATTAGCACTCTTGAGCATTAGTGCTTTTCTGAAAATACAGACTTACATTTATGCAGCACTTTTCATGCATAAAGTGTAACATCCCTACTGCTTTTCCAGGGGAAAAAAAATCTTTGACAGAAAATTATCTTTATGAACAAGTGAGCTTTATATTTCTCCTAAAGAATGCCATTTTAAGGAGTGAGCTAGTCAAATTTCAAGAAATTGATGCCTGGATCATAACTCGAGCAAACTATTACAATTAACATTGCAGAACAAATTGCTTGTGTTGCCTTCAGAAATTTTACAGTTTATATTACTTTTATTTTGTCAGATATTGAGTTAGGAAGAATATGTGAAGATACATTACTTACTGCATTATCTCCCAAAGCTGTTTTGATACTAATCCGTACTTTGAAAGCATTCTGTGCATCTGACATAAAGAGAAAAAAGCAAACATATATTGACAGTCAGTCAAAACAGGATTTAAAATAATTTACTTCTCTGATTATTTCACAAATGTCAGTTTCTAAATGTGTCTTAAGAGATCACCCACTAAGGAGAACAGAAGTTACTTGCATGAAAAAAGCCCTACACAGTCTCAGTGAGGTTTACCATGACCTCTTTAAGTGAGATCAACTTCCATACTTAATTTGCAAACTCATAAAAGAACCGAATGCTCAGTGTTTCAATCCTTCAAACTGAAGACAAACAGTTCAAATAAAAATCTGAGAAGTTGGCAGCTTTGTAGTCTAAACTGAAACAGCTACTTTACCTAAAGAAGGATGGGAATCAGCTCCAAATCTTACCTGGCTTGCAGAGCTCAGCATGAGCAATGGCAACTACAGAGAGTGTAAGCAGCAAAGTCCGTAACATCCCGTCAGCATGGAAAGGTTGAGGCAAAAAGAAGTGAGTCTCCCCTGTAAAGCACTCTTAAACTTTCTGTGACCCAGGATTAAAGCATCAGGAGCACAAGTGAGCAACCAAGTAAAAGGTTTAATAATTAACCCCCATTATTTTAGCTAAAAACAGGCACTAGAAGCAACTGTCTTCTGTTAGTTATTTACTACTTTTCTCTGTAGTAAAAAAAAAAAAAAAANCAAGTATCTAATTTTCCTTCTTCCTTTTTAGAAAAATACAATATTTTACAGAGTGCTCCGGGCCAATAATTTTTTCCCTCAGGCGTAGTGTCAGACAGACACAAGGTGTCTGTGGGATGTCACACCAGAGCAGCTGGCAACTGTTACCCACAGCAGGTGAATCTGAAGCTTGGCTGTCACTATATTCCAAAGAAAGCTGCCACCTCTCTTCCCTGGGAAACTGTCTGGCCCCACTGAGGGTCCTTGAGGATAAAGGAAGATTGGTCTCCCTTTTCACTCTGCCAAAAAAAAAAGTGTGATGAACACTGAATCCCTGGACCCAAAAAACAGGGTCCAGGCACTGCCCCTCGCTTGCCTTTGAACTCACAGCACTTGTGAAGGGCCAGCCTGATGAACACAGTGCCACATCCCCCCATCCCCACTCCAGTCCCACTCCCGTGTCCTGGCTCAGGAGCTGATCTGACCCCAGCAGAGCAAATGCCTTGTTCTGCACAAAAATACCCCACATCTGAGGCATTGCTTTGCATGAAAAGAAATGTTATGTGTACGGAGAAATACCTTTTTCCTGTTAGAGGCTCATTAAAGTAGCAACTAGAATAAACAGAGGTGCAATAAAAGAACTTAGCAGGAACCATGTTGTAAAGGAACACATTTTTGTTTTGTAGACATGACCCCCTGTGTATATGTGTACACACACGTGTGGAAATATTTTAATGCACTCTACACTATTAATCAAATGTTTACCAAGACAGATAAATGAATGTGGATGAAAAACAATTCAGAAAGTGAAATGTATTGCAGGTATTTGAACAGTCTCTGCAATTTGAACAGTCTCTGCAATCTAGGCAGCAAGATAGGATTACTTTATTTCATTCTGTTGCTGTACTCCTCCTGTAGCCATTCTGATTAATGGTTAGTTCGTACACTGAAGATCACTTCGGAATTACTTTCAGTTGGTCCTTTAGCACTAAGAAGTGTGTCTTGAGACAGAAAACCCAAAGAGCTTCACACAAATGACAAACAGTGAGAAAATCTGACTTAACTGTTGGACCGAATTTATGAAAAAGAATAACCAGCATTTACTACATTAAATACTTGGACTTTCAGGTAACACGAAACTTACTGTTTCAGTAATTTAAACTATTTTTAGGAGCCACTGTTAAAGGACTTGATATCCCATCTTTGAAAGTCATTTGCCAAGCTGATTCCCAGGCACCTATTTATTCTCACTAGGCAACCCAGTCTGGGTACAAAACTATTGGATACATTATCTGCTTAGATATTCAATATACGCCTATGAAAAAAAAGTGGTGCATTAATTTCCAATGGCAGCTTAAATTAACATGCTATATATATGCACATCAGAAGGAGCGCACTGAAAAACTTACAGATGTATGAAGGACTATCAGGTTGCTGTAACATTTGTGACTTAAAAAAAAATCTTAAAAGAATGTGAATGCAATTAGTTTTATGGTAAATTCACATGCATTGCTTCAACAGAGAACATGTGAACTTTTTTGTACCTTCGGGGGAAACACTGAAGAACTTGGGAAGAGAGGAGAAAAGCCAAGCACTCTTTCCCTGCTGCCAGAGGGCAAATGGAACTGAGTGTGATATGCAGCATCACCATTTCTCCCTGCTGAAAACACCACAAATCAGTTCTTCTCCTCAGAATTGCACAGAGCTGGTGTCAAAGTACATCGAAGGCACACGACGCCCAGCAGGAGCAAACTTAGGGGACATGACTGGATTCCCTGATCAGAGCTGCTGAATTCCAGCCAGGACAGCTGATTTTCCCCAATTTGTCTTGCTGGCAAGAAGCAAGACAAATGATTTTTTCCAGCAGAGAGGGGAGGAGGCCAGGCGAAGCAGCAGTGTGATAAACACCCCAGCTCAGAGCTCACAGGGAGAGCATCACGCAGTTGATATATATGTGCACAGCAATGTGAATGTATGCCAAATGTATCCAGCTGAAGGCCCACATGCTTATCCATTTGTACATGCACAGAGTGCTGCACATAAGCAACCAATTGCTCCACATCTATAAATCTTTTCCCAAAGCCAGCACATTTTTTAAATAAGCCAGGTAAACATGCAAGACTACACCAGGTGTTAGCAGGAAGATAACTTTCCTCCAAATTAATGGTATTTTTGAATACTGTCTTAAAAAGCACTGCAACTTTTCAGTTTACAAATGGAGTATATCTGCATAGTCATTCTGCCTTATTATCTTTGTAATAAATCTGCATGCACAGATAACCTTCTGTTCCCATTTTGGCCAGATACATACCACTGTTTAAGTACATCTGCATTTGTTTGCCACTGATTAATTGATCAGGCATCAGTTTGCTTGAACAAATTACAATCTTCATGCACTCATGCAAGGTATGTTTTTAACTGACTACTTTGTGAGGCATTAGATTTTTAAGAAGTTCCTCTTTTATAACATCTTTTTTTTTTCCTAACTACTGTGAAGCTACAGGTCATATCCATGCAGAATTTCATGCATGATCTGCATTCCAAAAATATCACTGAACTAGTGCAAATAATTATTTCTCTTATTGTACCAAATGAATTTGTCTGCTTGGTTGAAAATAAGAGTATCTCTAATTTTTTTCAATGTTTTTGGTCTACAGAAGTTCATGTATTATCTGTATGTACATATTTAAAAATACATCAAAATTTGGACTACCAAGCAAATCAGGAGAGGACTGAAATTTCAAGCAAGCATATGACTCGGTAAAACAAACAAACAAACCCCTTCCATCTTCTCCATGTGATTAGCAATTTACTTTTTCTGCTCCTTTCAATGTCTTTGAAATGGAAAATCCCAGGGAAGTAAAATATTGATAGCTATGGTATAAGTTAATTAACAGCTGTGGCTAAACTTAACCTCAGTTTTCAAATTCGAAAAATTAACAGTTTTAAACTCTGAGGAAGTTAATCTTTAGTCTTAAATAGTTGTGTCGAACTCTTATGAGGAAAGAGTCAATGTGTGACTGTCAGCATTAGTCACTCATGGAAATGTACCTGGCGAACTGCAGACCCAGTTGTGCACAGTGCTGTGCAGTTCCCTGGGTGCAGTGGAAATAATAAACACCACAAATCTTTTCCAGAAGGTTTTGGGGAAACAGGGCGTTGAATGAGGACTGCCATCACTGTAACAGTGCAGAAGTGATTTGGTTGTCACCGAGTTTTTATCAGTGCTCACAGAAGCAGACAGTGTGTGAGAAATCATTTAGTTCTGGAGACAGTCATGCAGCTGGAGGAGGGACGCACTCTCCAGCAATTCCACGTATCGCCTTGGAAAGGGCACTTTGCACCAAGGACAGCCCAGAGTGGGGCTGGCACTGAGAGTGAGCACACAGAGACTTCCAGCATGGAGGGGGTGGGAGGATGGTGCTGCTGCCAGCATTTCATCATCAAACAGCAAACAACAGCCCTGAAGTGCCAATGAAAATTGACCCATCCCAAACCCACATTTTCTGGATGTCTCTTACTAGCATGTTCCTTCTGGGTCCAACAAATCCAGGGTAGTGACTGACTGCCATTTCGTGTTCTCTTACGTCCATTTGCATTATCCATTAAAAAAAAAAANATAAGAAAAGGTGCCACTCTTCTCCTGAAGCATATGGCAAATATTATGGTGAGGACAACTTGCAACTTGTACATAATCTGTATGTTTATAAAATGTATCTTTCTCTCTTCCACAGAGGGCTTGGGCATACAACAAAGAGAGTTAACCCTTCTTACCTGCTTATGTCAGCCTACAATAGCAGGAAATACAAAAAATGGAAACCAGAAGTGCCACGGGTAAAGGACGTTCAAATGTGTGCCAAACAGAGTCACTGCACTTTAACTCAGAGCTGCTCTACCGTGCATGCAGAGTTCTGTGCATACATCTGGAAAGACACACAGAGATTTATAGTGCAATGTGGTATGTAACTCATGGTTAGCAGCCACAAGTTGTAAGATGGAAGTTTCTCTGTTCTGGGCTATTCCATGAAGTATAATCTGTGCATCCAATATTGTCCTTCTCATTATGGGGTTCATGTGGCACTGGACCATACAGGAGAACTTTTCTTTACAAAATATGGAAAAGCAAGTTCCACAACCTGAAGGCTGCCACAAAAATAAACTGCTTGTGAAGGCCTGCAGTCTATAATTCCAGTGTAAGGACTAACAGCTAATGACTGGAATGCAATATTACTTGGGATATGTGAATGGCTCTTGCCTGGAATGGCCATATTTTTTTCTTTCTGACACTGTATTAATTAAATGGTATGGAAGTCTGCACCTGGACTTGAAGATCAAGTTGCTGTATGTGTATAAATTAATAAGAATAAACAAATTGGAGAAAAACACAACTATTGTATTCCTGTTTTGAAGAGAATGACTGCTTTTTCCAGAATCATTATAGATATAATTTTTCCAGAATCATTATGGATATCTGTAATAGCTGTTAGGTTTTATTTTCTTAAAATGAGATCCTGCTTTTCATTGCTGAAATAGATAAGCTCAAGATGGTGCCTTCCCTAAGAACACTGGAAAAATGCCATGATGAAAGGTAGCATACCAAAGAAAAAATGATTGAATTTCTCAATTTAGACTTATAAATAGTTTAAAGGAAGGTTAATATTATGGCACATTCTCTGTTGAAGAGAGGACAAAAGTTATAGTTACAATTTCCTAATGAAAGAAGATTACAAAACACAATTGGTTGGTTTTTTCAAAACTTTCATGGGTGTCAATGGTTCATCAATTGTTAAATGCACAATACTGCCATCTTCTGTATCTAAGAAACAGAAAATTATGTGTTATTTTACATGTATGTTCTGCACAAGAACAGTGAAAATACTACTGATGACAACTCCTTCATTTTAAAATAGAGTCTAGGATCTGGCACATGGTTAAGTACCAGCAGAGAGGTCATGGTCTGAATATTCATTGGTCAAGTGGCAAATTTAACTGCTGACTATAGCAGTCACATGCTTGCTTTGAATAACTTCACTGAGCTTCAAACTAAGAGGATACTCATTATGCTGTTAATGAAAAGCACAGTCAATTAGTCAGATTCTGACAGAGCCTGCTGTGGTGTGCCTCACCATCAGCAGCTCTGGCTGTTTATGCAGTGTAGTACCTTTAGGATACAGGAAATAAGCTCCTACATTGTGGTTTAGTAGAATAATTTAGACCTTAATCAACAATGTACATTATTAATAGCTATGCAAAACATGTCCAAATGAAATCTACAAATGCACTGCCTCCGATGGCTGCAATCTATCACTCCTGTCGCAGAGGAATTTATTACTGACTACTTGCATATTTCCACCCATCATACCCATGAGGGTCTATGTGGCGTAGTTTCCTGCCATGAAATGTGTTTACAGTCAGGTCAGGTACTATGCCTCAGAGACGATAATGGGAATACATCAGCAGTGTGAGCTAAATTGATCAATGTACCACTCCAGTGTGCTGCTGCTGCTGCTGCACTGGAACTGTGATTTCCCTCAACTCTCAGAGGCTGTGGGCCAGAGCAGCCTCGCTCACAGCAACTAAGGGCCACACTAAAAGTTCACCTCATGACAGGCACCGAACACCCCATTCCCACACATAATTCCCAACACAACCAAGACAGCTCACAGAGCACAGGCTGTGGGCAGTGCCCGCAGCGTTGCTCAGGTACTGCCATGAGCAGCAACACTCAGCCATGAGCAGCTGAGACACCACTGCACAGACACCCAGCTACCCAGCAGGGCTGAGGGCAGTACACAGCATCAGCAAAGGCTGAGGGAATTGGGCCTGTTCAGCCTTGAGAAGAGACAAGTGAGAGGAGACCTCATCAACATATTTGAATATCAAACATGGGGTCCCAGAGGATGGATCCAGTGGTGAACCATACTCTCGGTGGTGCCGAGCAATAGGACAGGAGGCTAAGGGAAGAAACTGATGCACACGAAGTTCCACCTGAACACGAGGAAGAACTTTTACTATGTGTGACCGAGCACTGGAATAGTTTGCCCAGAGTGGGGGTAGAGTCTTCCTCACTGGAGATGATTCAAGAACCGTCTGGACACAGCCCTGTGCCCTCTGACGGCCCTGCCTGAGCAGAGAAGTTAGAGCAGATGATCCACTGCGGTTCCTTCCAACCTGACCCATTCTGTGATTCTGTGACAACAGAACGTTCAGTGCATTCCCTCGCTTCTGGTCTTTGAGAGACTTTGGTAAACTGGCCTCCCCAGTGCTGCCTGGGCAGCGCTGCCGCCGGAGCGCCCACACGACCCCCGCCCCCACGGGAGCACGGCGCGCGCGCGCCTGCCGGAACCGATTGCGCGCCCTTCCGCTGCGGGGTCACGTGAGACGTCCCGTCGGTACCGCAAGATGGCGGCGCCCATGTTGGTGCCCGAGCCCCCCCTGGGGAAGCCCAGGTGAGGCCGCGGCTGGGCCGGGGCCGGGA
>VZTN01016452.1:302128-321599 GCA_013400515.1 Erpornis zantholeuca
CGCCCGGGAAAGCGGCGGCCGTGGGTGATGTGAGGAGCGGCGGAGGCCGCGGCGCCGGAGGGCAGCGGCATGTGCGTGCCCGGGCTGAGCCCCGCCGCGGAGGCTGTGGGCAGGGCCGCAGTGCTCACAACGGGATTGTCTGGTCGCGGGGTCCAGGTGTTTGCCAAGGCCTTGCTCCGGGGTCGTGCGGCTGGAGGGAGAGGCGAACCCCAGCCCTGGAGCGGCTTGGGATCCGCTGCTCCGTGCGCGTCAGCTGTGTGCCACCTCCTCGAGTGCTGGCCTGAGAGTAAGGGGACTTACTCCGTCCCTTCCTTCCTTGGCTTTCAAGAAAGGGAACTTCCCAGGGAACTGGGAAGGAGCTTCTCGCTTGTCAGCCCCAGGCACCTACTCCGTTTCAGGCAGGGACAGGAGGTGAGAAGCGGCCAGGCTGGCCGCGTCAGAGGGCCCAGGTGGGGACGTTGGTCTGTGCGGGCAGGCGCTGCTGCCGGGACACACACCGTGGTGTCACCTTGGCACGCACAGGTGTGCAGGTGGTGAGGAGGTGAGCAATCCTGAACAGGATTGGAGATGTGGGTGAAGTTCTGGCTGTCTGAGTTACACTTGTGGAATATTTAAAATTACACACTGCCAAAGGGGAAGGTTTTGTTCTCCCATCAGCATGTGGTGTGGGACAATAATAAGAGCTGAAGACTGTCCGTCCTTACTATTTTTCCATTATGAACTGGCTAGGGAGAGAAAAGATAGAATGAAAAGATAGAATGATAGAAAAGAGCTTGATGTGAAAAGGCTTTTAGACATTAGAGGGATTTTAACCATAGTGAAAACATGGTGCTGCTTGTAGGCAGCTGTTCAAAGCTGTTAGACAAGCAAGGAGGAGTCTGGCCAAGCTTCTGTAGGAGAAGAGCAGAGTTGAGCACTGTCTGCAGGGGCTGTGGAGTGTGTTTTGTTTGTGGAGAATATCACTGGAGAAGAGAAAGGACTTGAAATTTCATGTCCTGTAAAAGAAAGACTAGAATATGCTGAAAGGTGTGCCAGAATTGTAGGGTACAAGATCCCCAAGCTTTTCTCCCTGATCTTATCTAGCGACCAAGTTTCAGGAGCTGAGGGAGATTTCATGGAGTTGGTGATGATGTCAAATACTGCAGAGCTCAAAAAGGATGAGACCCCATGTGTGGTGTCTTCGTGATGCTGCCCACATGCAAGTCTTAACAACACAGCCACAGATTTACAGATTTCGTTTTCACATCAGATGCTGCTGTGGAGTTACTGTTTCATATAAGTGCCCGTTAATTTTGCAGTTTGTGGGATTCTGTATTGCTGAAGGAAATTAAGTGTACTTATGACAGTAAAAATTACTTGTTTGGCTGTTTTAACATAAGTAATGTTCTCTCATCTTCAGCCATCAAAAGTACAGAGCTATTCTGAAGAAGGAGAAGAGGAAAAAAAAGCGGCAGGCACTTGCCAAGCTACGGGACTCAGGTAACTGAATTTGGTACTGTCAGTGGAACTAGAAGTGATTAGGGTTTTTTTTTTTTTTTTTTAAAGATATCATTTTGTGTATCTTTGTTGGCTGTAGCATCATGTAGATGTTGTGTAGATGCATTGAACTTCTCTTGCATTGTTTTTTCTCAGAAGCTGCAGAAAAAGATGATTCCGTGTCAGAGGACGAAGAGGAGGAAGTAGAAGAAGAGGAGGAAGAAGAGGAAGAAAAAAAACTTGAGGCAGAAAGGTAAGAAATCTAGAAAATGGCATATATGCAATGAACACTTCTGTAATCAATTCCATTTTGAGTTTGAAAAGCTTGAATATGTTTTATGAAGCACAGTCTTTATTGGACATCAGGCTACACTGTCCTTTCCTCTAAAGCCTGAATGATTCCTGTGGAATTTTCTCTTTTAAAGAAGATAAGTTGCAGTTATTACTATAGTAATAAAGTTGAGTTGTATTTATGACAGTTGCATCAGTTATGGATAGTCATTAAGTGGGTGGTCTAAGTGGTATCTGGTTTCTTTGGTAGACAAAAACTACATGAGCAGTGGTTACTGAGAGAAGAAAAGGCCCAAGAAGAGTTCAAGCTAAAGAAAGAAAAAGAAGAGGCTGCAAGAAAGCGTCAAGAAGAAGAAGAGGTATAAAGATATAAAAACTTAACAGTTGTGCTTGGCAACAAGGTTGACGTAGTGTAACCTTTCATTATTTTGTGATGGACCCATTTTTCTTGATGCTGTTGTGTTTGAAAGCATAGACTCTCCTGTCTTTTGTATAGAAAAGCAAAATTGAAAAGAGAAGAAAACAACAACTCGTAAAAGGGTTTTTGTCAGAAATTAGGTGCTTCTGACTGGATGAAAACTTAATGGTCAAGGAGTTGTAATGCAACATGGTAATTTTTACTTTGATTGTAAAGCATTGTTCCTTACTTTTTTTTTATTATAAAGAGGAAGATCAAAGAAGAATGGGAAGAGCAGCAAAGAAAAGAGAGAGAAGCAGCACAGCAGAAGCAGCAGGAGAAGAGAGAGAGAGAGGTGATTCCTGGTGGTGGGAGGATATACATATTACATATCCTGTGACATGATCAGATGCAATGGTTATGCATGTTGAAGAGGCATTTTGTTATAATTAGCATATGCCTTAGTTAGCCCATTGTGTCTAAGTTACTAAACTACTATTCAGTGTTAAAGTGCATATAGGGGATCTATATACCCGGAAGTAACTCTTTTTAATGCACTTGGTTGTTCACAGTATGTAATTGTGTACATCAGGTAAATACAAAGGCACTGTCCAAATGCGGGTTCTGATAAGTGCACTTTCTGCATCATGTGTGAAAGATAATCCTTCCTTAATGTCCCAGTTTAACACAGTGCTGAAGAAAATGCCCAAAGAGGATATGGAATATGGAAGTACATTGCTGTTGTTCCTTAACACAGTTCTTAATCAAAAGATGTGTTACAGCTCTTCTTTCCCTGACTCATCCAACAGGACGTATCTTTTTTTAGAGCTCTTTGGGTGGAATAAAAAGATGTAACTCATGGATAACATTTCTGGTAACAATACATTATTCTTAAGTTTAGAAGTTCAGTGACCTGGATGTAAGATGTCCTGTACAGTAATATAATGTGAGGACTGGCCTTATGCCACTGGAGAGTGACTGCAGCTTTCTAGGATCTGGTCATTTTAGATTCTCCACAACCAAAAAGTTTCCAGTCATTTCACTGGGAGGTGTGTTGTGGCTGTGTTTGGTAGCCACAGCAGAAGAGCCATGAGCAGACAGTTCTGTCTCTATGCAGTTAATAGTTGTGCCACTCATTATGTAACACTTGAATGAGGGATGCCAAAGAACAGCAGTTGTATTTCCTGTCTTACTTCCTCAGGTGTTGAGTGTCCATTTCTCTTTTTGCAGAGTGGGGAATGAAAATGATGCTCCTGTCCTTTATTTATATAGTTTGAAGAGAGTTGAACCGTGATAACAGCAGGATTTTATTCCTCTCCGCTGTTCTTGTGTCTGGATGTGCCCAAGCCCTCAGGGATAACTTGTGTCCCTGAAGTAGACAGAAGCAACTTTCTCTTTTACTTGGTCGTTGGATTCTTTGCTCTGTGTTTTTATGGGTTATTATTTACTGATCTAGTGAGTTAAATTGGCTCATAGAGGGCATTGACAGGCACCCAGAGGGAAACTGATTACCCAACTAGGAGTGGAGCCACCCATTTTAGCAACAGAAAGTTGTTTAATTGGTTTTCCCTGTGTCTTGAAACAGCAGTTTATTCAAATTTTAACAGTGATATAAGAAAAAAAAACTTATTTCCCTCCCTAAAATTAAGAAATAGATTTTCTGGTTTGATGGATGGTGGTTGTTTGAGGCTTTTTTGGGGAGAGTGAAGGAGTAGTTTTGCCTTTTTTTTTTTCGTTTGTGTGGTTTGGGGAGTTTTGTTTGTTTGTTCTGTTTCAGTTTTCTAGGGTGGATAATATCTGACATCCTTGGTGATCAGTACCATATGCTTTCTGGGTCCTCATCTTGAATTGCATTTTTTAATTTTATTTGCTCTTTTTAAATTTAATTAATTCTCTTCCAGATAAAATTGGTCCTAGCATATTTTCTTGTATTGCTTATGTTTAAATGTCTTTTTTCTAGGAACTTCATGGAACAATTTTGTTAGAAGTAGTGTCTAGCCAGTTTTGGAGAGTGGTATTGTTTTGCTCAGCCCACTTAGGAAAAGGAAGGGAAAGAATATCCTCATTGCTTTCCTGTATTTGGAAGGCTAGATGTGGTTAACTTACAATGTTTAAGTTTCTTGAGAGTTATATCTCACTAAGCATTGTGTTTTTCTGTGTGTTCCATAAAATGTGTAAGTTAAAACATTTAGTGCAACTGAACGATTATGGACTTAACTGTAACCAGGCTAGAGCATCAATAGTTCAATGATAGATTTAAAAAAGAAAATTAAACTTCTATGTTGTCTATCATTTAGTTTAGAAAATCATCTACATGAGGGTCTTGTCTGATGTATCCTTTAACAGCTTTGTTGTACATGAATTGCTACAGAGCCCAAGTAAATCTCCTGTTTTTAAAGCAAACCCCATCACACTTTCATTATACATAATCACTAAGCATTGTAAATTAGGTTCTTAACTAAAGAAACCAGATGTTTTGCGTGTCCTCAGGGTTTTCACTAGTCCTGTGTTTGCACCATTTATAGGCAGCTGTGCAGAGGATGCTGGATCAAGCTGAAAGCCAGGTAAGTCCAGAGACTTTTTGCAAAAAGAACTGAAAAGTAATTTAATTTCCATCCGGTGTTTGCCTTCTAGCATGCTGTCCATCTGCTCTCGAGAACCTAATGGCCTAAATAAATTTAATATATAGTGGCTTGCATGAGCTGTAAACAATTATTTACTGGGTGGAACATAATTAAGCATATTTCTGGCTGGTTGGTGGCAGTGCAGTTGTGCATGCTGATGACCGTTCAGGAGGTCTGAGTCAAAATGAACCTGGAAATACTGCTGTGTGCTGCTAAAACACTATGCATGATGGTTTATTTGTGAATTGTAATTCTAAATAAATCTGTCAGTCTTAGGTGGCAAGATAAACTTGTCTTTTTAAGCAGATGTCAGGCTCTAAATAAGAGGATTCAGTGGTAGAGGAGAGCACAGATCTTTAAAGAAAAGAAAAAAGGTGGGGGAGGGAGAAGCTTGACTGCTTGGATGCCTGGAAGAGCATGGATCTCAAGCTGGCAGTGTGTAGCAAAAAAAACCTGCAGTTTTCATTTGAATCTTAAGAGATTGCCTTACCTTAAAGAATACTTTGGCTTTTTATCCCTGTCACGTTGTTAAACTTGTGAAGATTCTAAGTCTGTTTAAACCACTGCATGAATTTGAAAAATAAGTTTTAACCCAGTTATCCATTGTTTATTGACTCCTCCATCTAAAATGGAGTTACATTTGGTTCCAAATCATGTTTAAACAGTTCTTTAGGGAATCTGTTTCATAAGATGGGTAGGAAACTGCTCTGAACTGCTGCCTTCCCAGAGTTCAAGATGCATTAGCAGTCATGTCTGCGAAAGAATAGTCAGAAATGTGGTATGTTTGAGACTGCATTAGAGTATCAGTTCAGGGTTCAGTTACTGCTGACATAACAGGGCTGTTCTAGTGATAACAAATTATGGCTGCAAGTAATGAAAAGAATTGGTAGCTAGGTCAAATGTTGCCTGTGAATAAAAAGAGTTTTCAGTTGATGTAAAATAAGAACTTAGGCCAGTCAGCTTTACAAATCATTTGCTTAGAATGAAAATTCCATTTTTTAAATATGTGTCTTGGTTGTAGTTATTCAAGGCTTGCAACTCGGTAAAGCCATTTTGAATTATAGAAATCTTAATAATCCAAGATGATCAGTATGGACTCTTTTACTTCCAGTGCTAACTGCAGATTTAATTTTTTAAAATTCTGGCCTTTAGCAGGGTACTTTTATTTTAGTCTTTTCTATATGCACATAACAGTGATAATGCTGAGCTTGCTGAGCTTTGGGCTGTTGCAGATAAAAATAAGTAAATAGTCATAGCTTTGTCTCTGCCAGGTTGTGGTGGTTTTGGCTGGAGTAGAGTTAACTTTTTTCATGGTGGCTAATATGGGGCTTTGTTTTGGATTTACACTTAAAATAGGATTGAGAATGTGGAGATGTTTCTGTTATTGCTGAGCAGGGCTTACACAGAGCCAAGGCCTTTTCTGCCTTTCCTACTGCCACGCTGGTGAAACAGTTGGGGGTGCACAGGAGGCTGAGAGGAGACACAGCAGGGCAGGTGACTCCAGCTGACCAGAGGGATATTCCAGACCATCTGACATCATGCTTAGTACATAAAGTGCAGGGAAGAAGGAGGAAGGGGGGGACATTTGGAGTGATGTAGTTTGTCTTCCCAAGTCACCGTTACACGTGGTGAAGCCCTGCTCTCCTGGAGATGCTGAACACCTGCCTGCCCATGGGAAGCAGTGAATGAATTCCTGGATTTGCTTTGCTTGTGTGCCTGGCTTTTGCTTTCCCTATTAAACTGTCTTTATTTCAACCCGTGAGTTTTCTGTCTTTTACCCTTCCATTCTCTCCCTGATCCCACGGTGGGGTCATGAATGAGGGGCATGGCTGCTGGCTGGGGCTAAACCACAACACAGGAGTATAAAGTGAGACTCGAGGCACAGGGCAGATTTGAAAAACAATGCTTTAAATAGGTTTAGCTTGCTTTGTAGAAACATAGTGCTCATAACTGCATGTGAATTTAGTTGTTAGTTTTGACACTCCACATTTTTACTGTTTTCTAACTTCTGTCTATTTAAATGTTTCTTCCACAGCTGGAGAATGGTGTGAGTTGGCATAACCCAGAGCCCCCAGAGAATTTGGGAACAGAGAAGGATAGAGCGAACTGCCCATTCTATATTAAAACAGGTTCCTGCCGATTTGGAGACAGGTAATCCTTTGAATATTTACCAGGATAGAAGTGTGTTGGGGAGATGAAAGGGTGGCAGCTTAATTAGGTCATAAGCAGAGTCAGGAAAAATTGCTGCATAAAATACTTCTGTGTATTTGGATGTGGATTGAGAGCAGAGCATTGCCTGGGTGGAATTGAGCTGTTTATTGTTGTGGCATATTATTGATGGTGCATTCTGGTTGCATTGGTCAGGCTGAGTTTTCCTTAGCTTAGACACATACACTGTTACCTTCTGACAGAATGTATGTGGTCTGTTATTAGTACAGGTCTGATATGTCAGATGTTAGTTTTTTTATATTTTCTAATTTGCATGTGTTCAAATCCTAAATGGACTAAAGTAAGTGAAGGTAAATCGGCACAATTGGGGAAGTTGTCATGTGGCTTCCAGAGTTCTCACAATTTAAATGTGTGATATATTCATTCATAATTCTGGTACACTGACAGCGTGCTGTGTCTCAGGAGGGAAGTGTAGTAAAAGGCAAGAACAGGGAAGTTCATTGGGATGATGAGAGATGAGCAACACCTCTGTAGAAGTGGCTGACAAGGCCAGATTCTGCTTTCAAAGATGGGGATGCAGGAGGACTGTGGTAGATGAACAGCAAACTCAGGAGTAGGGTGGGAATGATTGCAGTTTGGTCAGGTGTCTCTGAATGTTTACCAGCTTTGAAAAAGAAAGGACTTTCTCATATGAGACAAATGGCAAATATGTTGCCAGAGGACTTAAAGGAAGCCAGAAGTGTAAATGAGTTTATAGAGTACACCTTCATCACCAATCAGGGACAATGATGACCCAAATGCAGCTTCTGGCTGGAAAATCCCTCATTTTTTTTGTGCTAAGATAAAACAACAGCTTAGCAGGGAAGGACTCTACTTACTACATGATTCTTCAGCAAAAACTTACAGAGTTATTTTATTAACTTGTATCACTGAAACATGCGTGGTCCAGCTATTGTAGTTTTCTTTATCCTAGGAGTAATTTGTTCCAGTGTGATGTATATTGTGCATAATTATAAGATAATTCAACTATATGGAAACTTCCAAGTTCACATCTTTTTTTTTATATTCCTAAATATGTGTTGAATCCCATAATAAAAATTTCACCAGCTATGTCACTGCAAACAGCATTTTTTTTCAAATGTGTAGTCTTTGTAATCTTTGCAATGTTTTTGTTTCAGTGATCTTTAATGAAGATAGCCACCATGGATTATTTATGGATTGCATGAAATTTAGTTTTGCTTTGAACTTTGCATTTGAACTATGAATAACCCTTGGAAAGTAAATACTGAGAAACATTGTGTTCTGCCCTTCTTCTTTTATCCCTGTTGATCTCAGCTACCTCTCTTTCATCTTGCTTCTTTTCCTCACATACCTGCTTCCTTTATGATCTGGTCATTTTAATGTCTGGTGCTGTCTGTGAGTTGAAGGACTGGTACAGCTAGGGTAGGACTGGAATGATGGGTTGGAAGAAGTTGTGACAAACTAAAAGCCAATGTTACCAACAAATAACTGTTGAATCTTGTCAAAGCTCACTATGTTTTGAAGAAGCTAAAACTGGCTGAGTTTGCTACTACCAATTTCCCCAGTAATTCAAACACTAACATATTGCAGTAATATTGGATTCTTGGGTCATTCATTTTCCTTGGAGTTCCCTTTGTTTTGTCATGTGAATATATAATTTTATGTACATAGAGTATTGGTTGGGTTTAATATTTTTTGTTCTATTATTGAAATTGAACAGCAAAAGGAGGCAGCGTCTAAAATGTAAAAAAGTAATCATCATCAAATTAAGTGTCTCCTGGTTTAGTTTTGGGTTTGGAGATTGGGAATCTTTTTGTTGTTTGCTTTTTCAAGTTTAAGGTGTCAACCAGAAGGTGAGAGTCCATTTCTGACTGACTGGGTGCAGAAAAACTTCCTAGCTGGAGTCTAGGTTGTCAATTGCCCATTTTGAGACCTGACCTCCCTGCAGTTTGTCTGTGCTGTCCAGTGACATAAAGAGACTAGACTAGTCTGGATGTTTTTTTGATCATGTCATGAGAAGGAGAATTGTGTTGGAGAGTGCATGACCCAGTTGCTTGGGGAAGTATTAAAAGCACAGTGAAATAAACACAGAGAACATCTGTGTTCTTACTGAATCTAAAGGTGTCTAGGGGAGAACTGTATTTCAGCATGTTAGTGAGGTAGCCTGAATATGATGGACGGTGAGGGACACCTAATACTTTTATGGCTGACAAGAAGATGCAGATCAATATAAGACTGACTTAGAAGAATCTTTTTTTGTTGTTGTTTGGTGTGTTTTTTTGTTTTTTTTTTTTCTTGTTAGAAGTGGAAGAATACCAATACTTATCCAGGTGCCGGTCTAAATGTGCTGTTCTTCCCTCACTCCTGCTTTCCACACCCATATGATGAGAACAACGTCAGTAAAAATTGTTCAGTTTGCAAAAGGAAGAGCAGGGACTTGCTTTAAAATCTCATTATAGAAAGACTCCTGACAATCTTTTAAGCCCTTCAGAAAATGGGAACACATTAACCCTAGTAGCCTAAAAGAAATTACTTCAGCTCTCATTGTGACATTGGTATCTACAGCTTTTGTAGTTGTGGTTTCTTAAGCAAGAACATGTTTGTTAATGGCATTAAGGAAGCATTAAGGTTATGTACAAACTCACTCCAAAAGATTTGGTTTATTAATTGAAACACCTTGATCTTCCACTAATGTATGTTCTTTTATATAAAAACTGTAAGTGAAAATGGCAAATGTTTGAAGCTTAACAAGTGTATCTTCTGCTGCTTCTCTTTCTTCACTACATCTGTCCAGGTGTTCTCGCAAGCATAACTACCCCACATCCAGCAAGACGCTGCTCGTGCGAGGGATGTTCATCACCTTTGGCATGGAGCAGTGCCGGAGAGACGACTATGACACAGATGCCAGTCTTGAGTACAGTGACGAGGAGACCTACCAGCAGTTCCTGGAGTTCTATGAGGACGTGCTCCCCGAATTTCAGAATGTGGGGAAGGTGGTTCAATTCAAGGTATGCATCTAAGTGGAGTTCATGAGCCTTAAGAAAAGTTCTGTCCAGCATGCCCCAGCTAAATTCTGTGTGCATTAGGGAACTATGCAGCATCCTTACAGCAAACTGTGCATCTCCCGTGTCACCTGTAAACTTGTCACTGCTCTTACAGAGCACCATCTTACTCTGGGTGAATCTTCTCTCCCATTCCCCTGAACTGTTACAAAAGCTTGTGCTTCTATATTGCAAGTTATTCACACCGCTCAACAGTCCACTTATCTCATAGTCCTCTCTTCTTATCCTGTGCTAAGCCCCAGAGGATCCACTAAGACTGTTAGACAAGATAAATACATCTGAGCTACTGTATTTGGGCCTAAGGAATGAAATAGTGGGGTATGAAATGTATTTGGAGTGTACACCCAAACAATGTCACTTTAGGACTGGCTGAAAAAAATAAAACCAGATTACAATGAACCGAAAAGATAGCAGATGTTTCAGTAGGAAGAATTATAGAAAGGTAAGTTACATAAATGGTCTTGAGATTTGTCATCCATCCTTAGTTTGTGCATTTAGTGTGCCGAATGTTTTGTACTGATTTTTTTTTCCATTTATATTGTGATTTCTTAAGGGGAAAAAGAGGGGTCTGCAAATGGAGACCTCAGAGATGAATGAATGATAAGTGTTAACAGTCCCATGTTGCTCCAAAATATGGAGCTTGGATGGTGCAGTCTCCTTGTATCAGAATCAACTGCGGCAACCCTTTCTGTTTGCCATTCCTGAGTGTTTTCCTGCTGTCACCAGGAGGCACATAGTGCCTTTTTTCCTTTTGTGTTCATGTACTGACAGCTGCCTCAGGACTGACATGGCATTAGCATTTCAAGCAAGAGGAAAGTAGAAAGACTGAGTTTTCAATAGTTGTATTATGAGCTTTATAGGTAAGAAACCTTAACTTGTTTGGAGGAGTGAAGTATCCCCTCCATATTTTGACTCATGGGATGTTAACAGGCTGTCCTCTACTACAAGACAGGATGCAGATTTCCTATGGGGCATGGCTTGAAAAGCCTTATCAGCAAAGTCAGGTCCTTGGCTTTGTACTGGTGTTCTCTGCAGCTGTGCTGCACCTGCTTGGGTCCCCATGACTGTTAGTGTGGCATTCCTTGGTTTCTGAGGCAATTGTGCAACAACAAGGTGATTCTCATGGACATCTTCACTACATTAGAGATGATTTGGAATGACTTGTTGGCTGCAGGGATTTTAACTGTGAGTGAGCTGAGACTCTGACCGTTTAGAATCAGATTACACACATCCTGCTTTCAGCTGACTTCCTTTTCCAGTGTAGCCCAAGGGTTTATTTTGGCTGTTTTTTCTGGGAAGCTGCTCCAGAATCTGGAAGATCCTGATAAAACACTACCCTAGAACACTGCGGTTCTTTTCCTACCCCAAAATG
Source organism: Erpornis zantholeuca (assembly GCA_013400515.1). Lineage (NCBI taxonomy): Eukaryota > Metazoa > Chordata > Aves > Passeriformes > Timaliidae > Erpornis > Erpornis zantholeuca. The sequence continues at coordinate 313,541 of VZTN01016452.1, forward strand.
GCTGTGGCAAAATCATTCTCACTTGTTCTTGTGTTGACATGGTTTATCTCAAATAGTTTGTCTCCTTATCCTGTAATACTTAATTATACAACTGTTTGTTATTGTGGCTGAAGCCCTTTCCTGATCCAGTATACAGAGAGGTATTCCCTGAGGGTCAGCCAGGGTTCAGGGATGAAAGGAGGCCCTAATCTCGTTTGCTGCGGATATTGGATGAGGCCTGCAGGCAACAGAGGCTGGAATCGCAGTTCTGGAGAACTGGGTTCCACCTGCTTGGACCTGCCTGTCTCAGAATCTTTTGTAACTAGCAGTAAGCTTTTTCAAAGGTAGTTTGTGTATTTTTGAGAGCTTTAGATATACTTTGAATGCTAAATCTTTGCAAAAAATGTTTTTCAGAACTGTACAGTGAAAGATGGTGTCTTTAGCTTTTTGAACCCATTTTGCAGGGATGCTGTGGATGTACAGTGCTCTAGAGTCTCTTACTGTAATGAATGCCTCATTTCCACCTGAGGATATTGCTAATTGTTGTCAGAGCAGGATTTGGCTGTTGCACAGTAGGGTTGGCCCAGACAAGTGCAAGACAATGGAGTAAAAGCTGTCTTGTGGACTAAGTGAAGCCAAGGTCCCAGAGTTAATCAAAGCATAATGCTGGAAACAGTCAAACATAAGCCAGAAAGGCTCTTTTTTTCTTTTCTCTTTCTCTTTTTCTTTTTTTTTTTTTTTTTTTTTTCTTTTTTTTTTTCTCTTTTTTTTTTTTTTTTTGTTAACACTAAGTGTTCAGAAGAAAATCATCTCTAAGTTGATATGGATGAACTGTCATAAATGCATAAATGAGAGTTGCCCATTTCAGAATGTGTGAGCTGCTGTACAGCATAAACCTTCCACTGCCCTAACTTCATGTTTCCATCCCCTCAGGTCAGCTGCAATTATGAGCCTCACCTGCGAGGAAATGTGTATGTCCAGTACCAGTCGTAAGTACTCACCGTCTTACCAAGTGTTGGAACTGAACTCCAGAGTTGAGTAAAGAATGAGAAGTGTTTGTATCATCCATGCAGTTCATTTTTATTCTGTAATGGGAGCCCAGAATTGGTAAGGGGTGTCTGAAATAATTGTGTGATGGTAATGCTGTCTGTTGTTTTTACTTTTTAAAGGGAGAAGGACTGTCAGGCAGCTCTGGCTCTGTTCAGTGGACGATGGTATGCGGGCAGACAGCTTCATTGTGAATTCTGTCCCGTGACGAGGTGGAAAACTGCCATATGTGGTGAGTCTTGGAAAAGAGAGTATGTGTTATTGAAAGAATACTCAACTCATGGAAGTGAAAAAGAGGGATTAGTCTTGTAGCTTTCAGATCTGCCTAATGTTGTATTCATTTCTGTTTGAAAGACAAATGTGCTAACTTGCTTGTGTGCATCCAGGAAAGAAAGGGAATATTACACTATGTCATGTAAGTGTCTGAATTGTTCTAGTGGATTTGCCATGGTCTAGAAATGAAGGCTTGGATTCTAGCTTTGGAAATAATAAGGTGAAACTACAGGAAGGGCTAATTTATTTCTTGAGAAGCAACAGCAGTTTCTGGACTATCAACAGTTCTTAGCAGTAACTATAACATTTGACTTATCTAGATTTACCTTTTTACATTAAGGTAAATGAAGTTTATTGAAATAAAATGAAAAATGAAGTTTGTTCTAAGCTAAAACCAAATCTTCACAGCTGTTAAAAAGCTAATTCGAAGAAAAGTACACAGTAAAAATTAATCTTGTGTGAATTGAATTGATAGGTGGTCAGAAGCATGTTCTTCTGTTTGGAGAAGCAAAATTCACTTTACTAAGTTTCTTCCAATAGGTACATAATGAAGAAAGAGATTTAACAGGTCTGGTTCATAAAAAAGCAAACCCTAATGTGTTGCAGGCTTATTTGAAAGGCAGAAGTGTCCGAGAGGGAAACACTGCAACTTTCTTCATGTATTCAAAAATCCAAACAATGAGTTTTGGGAGGCCAATAGAGACATACGTATTTCTCCTGAACGGACTCATCAGTCGTCTAAAAACTCTGAGAGGAGAAACAGATCGAGCCATCGTGACGACTACTACAGCCGGTCCAGGAGAAGAGGCAGCCCAAGCCCAGACCATTCCTACCGGAGAAACGGAGAGTCTGAGAGAAAAAAGAATCGCCGCAAAACCAAGAGGCGGCGCCGGTCGGGGAGGTCGAGAAGCCGAGAGAGGAGGAGGTCTCACAGCAGGGGCAGGAAGAGGAGAGGCCGCAGTCGCAGCAGGAGTCGCAGCAGGAGTCACAGTCGGACACGCAGCCGGAGCAGGAGCAGGAGCAGAAGCAGGAGTTCCTCTCGATCCAGGAGCAGGGGTAAAAAGAGATCAAGCAGCAGAGGAAAAAATAGTGAAACTCCCAAAACGAAGTGAGAATTACTTCCGGAAATCACTAATTGATAAAAATAGTGCTGACAAAGAAATCTTTCCAATAGGGCACCAGATATATTTGAATTTCAAATAAAGTGTTCTTGCACATTAAAATGTTTCTTCCTAATAAAGGAACGTAGTTTACTGTGTGCGAAGCTTGAGAAAATTAAAAGTTTTAAGTCCTATAGAAGGTGTGAATGTCCAGAACTCTAGCTACTCTGTCCCTCTGAACTGCTGCAACACCTGGATGCACACTGAGTACAAACAGAGAAGTGAAGTTTCTTTGGTATATGCTTATTTCTGTTATGTGTGTGTTAAGTGTTTATGTCCCTGTAAGGAGTTAATACAGAACAGCCAGTGTGCAGTAAATTCACATCCCAGCACGCTGCAGATCCAGGTCTGTGTAGATGACTGCCATTTGTATTTTTCATCTGTTTACGGGAAATCTCTTTCTAGACAAAGGAGATACAATCGTTTTATGAGTTGGAGAAAAGGGATCTCAAAGACATCACTGTTTGATTGTACAGTACTTCGCCAGTAGGAGCTTTTTGGTCATGAGTGTTGGATTTTTCTCTGCCCTGACTGAGCTGCTGAGCTGATTGCTTGTAGGGATTGCAGTAGACTAAAACCAAGTAGCAAGTACACAGAGAAACAATTAGTCTATTCAGTACCTTAATCCCCCAAGTAAGAGCGGAGACCATGCAACTGTAATCCTCGAGTGAGGTTAGAAATACTTTGCATACCTCTTGGTTGCACACCGTTTGTAGGTGAAAACAACCTGCCTAACCTGTGCTGGAGGGGTGGAAAGTGTCCATCTGGGAACCAAAGATGTGATTGTGAAGGCTCAATCAAGATGGCTGCAGAGTGGCTGAAGAAACTGAAGGGTTTATACATGAAAGAATACTTCATGTTTTTGGGAGAGGAGGACTTGACTTAGAGCCTTTTTAGGTTTATTTTACCAACAGTTTAAGGCACCTTACTGCCTTGCTTTCCTACGGCTAAGGTGAAGAGTAGGGTACATAAAAATGAAATTACTGGGACAAAACCCTTTTGAAATGACAGCTATATTAGCAAAGTACCTGCAGTTAGATAAATCCTTAGCAGTATTTTTTCACTTTTAAATAAAATATTTGTGCTGTTAAATGTACTGTATTTTACATGGCTTATCTTCAGGTTTTTAGCTTGGGCACCTCAATGTCCTCAGACATTTGGAGAGAGCTTGTGGCACTGAAGGTGCAGGTGTCCTAATGGTTTGTAGAGATAAGTCCCTGTCTTTAGCCTCTCCAAAGAACTGGGCTCCTGTCTTTAGAGAACTGATCAGACCCCAGGAGTTAGAAGCCTAAAGCAGGCATGAAGTGCTCCCAAATAGGAATTCATTACAACTCCCAAAACTGTAACATAAACTCCCTTAGAAAATCTGGGTATTTAAAATTTACCAATAGCATTCCTCACAGCAAGAACGTTTTCCCCCAGGATAGTTAAGATTGAGTGAACATCGATTCTGAATATTATATATATGTATCTTTTTGCTTTTCTAAATGCATACTGCACCTAGCATGCTGATTACCATTTTTCCTTCTTTCTTCATGTGTAACTTGTCCAATATGGAGTAATACAACAAAAGTGATGTTCAGTTCAACCCCAACTTTCACTATATGTTGTCATAACTGTAGGCAGAGCTGTAGCTTAGTTAATTTGATTAAATGTTTTAGTTATTAACAGATATAAGAGTTGTAATTTAATAGCATAAACTTTTGAAATAGTAACTTTTTTTGAAAGGTGGATTTCAAAGGATAGACAGCACTAAGTTTTTAATTCCATTTGAGAAATTTGTGACCGCCAGTTTCTTATAATGTACCTTTTTCTCACTACACCTTAGTGACAAATTTTCCCTGAGGTTTCTGGTTTTTTCATAGATGCTCAGTTGTCTCGCTGGGTCACTTGCACAGCACATGGCAAACTCTGGTTCAGTTTGCCACCAGCAGGCCAGTAACATCTTCCATTCCCTGGGGTTGCCCTGCTTTCCAGAGCTCTGGTGTGAGAGTTGACTTGTGCCTGTGCAGATGCTGTGCATCCCGTGTCACACAGCCAGATGTCATGGAACATGATCCCAGCAAAATCAGCTGTCACATAAGGGTGGTGGAGGGGGTGGTGGGAACCTGTGACCAGTCAGGTGAAATAAGCAAACCAGGCCTCCCTGGGATTAGAAACTAAGTGCCCACTAATACCCATGTGAGAATTCCATGGGTAATTAGGCTCCTTTTCCCCCCAGTTTTGTAATAGGATCTGGGAAGCTGAGCAGCTGTATTAAAAATAAAAAAAAAAAAAAAAATACCAACCAAAAAACCAAACGTGCTCAGAAATGCATGTAAAAATTAAAATATACTTTATTTCTGCTACTACAATGGCTGAAGCTTTAGCTTGTTTTTCTTGAGGTCTGGACCCAAATGCACTGGCTGTACCTGTGCAGTGTAGGACTGATAGCTGTGATAGCCCTTCACTTTCACACACTGTCTCTTTATTAGACAGAATGTGAGTGCTGTAGATCTGACATTTAGCTTGCATTTGTTAGCATGAAACCTGGGATTCTACCAGTTTTCTAACTTCCGAGTTCCTATTTTTCAGTATTCTCTGCTTCATAACCTTAAGTAGTGTTATATGCATGGTTTTGTGTTTCCTTATAATTATTATCTGAGTAAGCTATTTTTTTCTGGAAAGACAAAGAGACTAGAAGTTTTTTAATGTTAAGTTTAATTATTTATTTCCCAAAGGGAAAAAAAACCCAGAAGAACACAGAAAGAATTTAAATTTGTAAGGAGTAGCCTGTTCCTATTACATGTGTTATTCCACATACTCACAGAAAAGGACCTTATAAAGTGAATTAATAGGGGCCAAGTTTTGGGTTGATTTTAACAACTACTTAAAAGCAGCAGCTTTCAAAATACTTCCTTTCAGTTGTGAATTCTGCAGGGATCACAGAGGTGCTTTCGAGTACTTCTGGCATTTACACAGAGGTTGAGGGTGGCAGTGCCAGAGCCTGCCAGATGCCCCATTTCAGTCAGGATGGGGAGCAGGTCCTGCTCCTGCCCTTCAGTGGAGGAGGAACAGCCCAGCCAGGCAGCAACGCTGCCGTGTTCAGCTGCACAAGGGCAATAGTGGCAGTGCAGTGGGAACCCCTGTAGGCACGGGGACTGCTGCTGCCCAACAGAACTAAGGCATCAGGGAACTGGGCTTGCCCTCTCGCAGCAGAGTGCCTTCCTCCAACTACAGCTGGTGGCTACCTCTATAGTAGGTAGAGGTAGCCTGTCTGCCTGTCCAGAGTAGCAAACTCCTATCAGGGGTTGAGGAGGGATGGCACTTGTCTGTGTTTTGAATGCAAGGCATTTCTTAGGGACACCCAACAAGGCCTTCCCTTTCTGCCCAGCCTTTGTGTATGGGGCACATTGTCCAAAATGCATCCCAAGTGACTCCTCTCACAGTTTTAAGCCCTGTGATGGCAGCATGGCTGTTTTGCGTCCAGTTTTGTATTAGCATGTTCAGTCTTTCGGAAACTGCCCTCAGGATTACCAGTGACATTCCTGTGCGCTAAATAACTTGGTTTTTTTCTAAAGACGTGCAAGAGCCTGCTAAAAGATGCTACTGCTTCCTGTCCTGGATCAGCACTTCTTACAAAACTTGAAAGATGGAAGTCTATGGTAGTTATTAACCTAAAAGCTTAATTTTCTTTCTTACATCATTCAAAGAGTGCAGCTCATTTTGTTTTCACTGTAAGCTTGCAATTAAATGCCAATTATTCCACATACACTCCTGCTCAGCACTAACGTATCAGGTGAACTCAGTAGCTATGTTTGAAAACCAAAACTGATGTGACATGGACAGGTAACACTTTGTCGAGCCATGGGACAGACTGCAAAGCAAGCTGGACAAGCATAACCCATGGTACATGGGAACTTGACAGAGGCAGCCACAGGGTGACCATCATTGTGGCCTTACCCCAAAAGGAACAGCAGATGTTTAGGAAGGACTCTTTGAGTTTAAGGCTTAAGTCAGTGGAGCTAAAGACACACAATCAACTTGCCTGAACAATTCAGATATTCTTACTTATTATTTATTTAGTTCCCCCCCAACTCTTCCCTACAAGACAGGAAATTCAAAAACCAGAATTTTATTTCAAATTAATTTCAGAAATGCCCAAAGATGTTTATTTTTCCCCATGCTTTTGCTGATAACATCAAGCAGTTCAGTTCTTTTAGAAAGGTGGAGAACAGATTCATCTGACATATTTTTTTTTGTTGAGACCAGGACTGTAAACATAGTATTGACTTGCTCAGAATTCTATGAAAAGAACTGAATATTCAGTCTGTATTATCCAGAAATCTCTCTCAACATGTGGTTTAATTTTCAAATGAAGTGGTACTACCCCATCAATTTAACATCTACTTAAACAAATTTCATGTTTAACGTGGCAAGCTTTCCAAAAACTTGCTAATTTATTGCTTTCTCTACAATTTAAATGGATGTAAATAACTAAACTTGGACACAGTATCCTCAGCATTTTTTAATGAAGTGCTCAAGAACAGGTTAAGCACTGTAATAAAATTTCCCTTTTTTTTAAGCCAGCACTGAGTGGCCTCTTCTTTCCTCTGCGAATACAGGCACTAATTACATATAAACACAGCAATGGTGTAAAAATGGACATTTATTACAACTAAACCAACGTGACAGACAGAGGTCAAACAGTTTGTCACAATCACAACGAAGCTTAATCCAGCCAAGCACATACAAGTGACAGTGTAAACTTTAAAAACATGTTTAATACATATAAAATTGCTTCCGGTTTGACTTAAATCCATTTTATCACTTCAATCTCACACACAGGGTCCTTCTGCTACCCCTCTACCCTCATCTATCCCTGCCCACTGTGCACTGGGGAAATGCCCTGGGACAAAAACAGTCTCTGGTCACCTGGAATCTGTGTGTAAATCCTACAACGGGCATTGATGGACAAGTTCTAACGGCTTGAGTTCACAGGCACAGCCCTGGCACTGCCACAGGAGTGGCACACACAGCCTGGCCCTGCTGGCCCCTCTGTTGCCACAAGTATCAATGCTGGGATCTGGAGAAGGGGCCTTAGAAATGGCTACACTGCACTTCTCCTTTGGCTGCACTGCCAGAGCTAAGCTTTGTGAAAACATGGCACTACTCAGGTGAACAAGCCAAAACTCCTAGGGGGAGGTGTCTGGGCGGGGAGGGCAGGGACAGACCTCCCCTCCATGGGGACAGGCAACAGAACTTGGGTACTCCCAGGAGTAGACTCCCACTGTCTCCTCAAAACCACATAAGGATCACATTTCCACAAGTGAAACAGGCTGTTTATAATTACTGAAAGTCTGCTCCAAGTGTCAAAATATTATTGGATATCAGTTTACATGATCTGTAGTGAATATACTATACAAACCTAATGTTCCAAGAGCTCTCACTGCAAATTAGTTTGTTCAACTGTACATCATGCAGGACTTTTGTAAGGGATGTGTCACATGTTTAAAGTGGTGATCAAGAAAAGCAGGTAAATGATTTTGACACTTAAATGTGTCCTAAAGGTACCTATACACCCAATTAAGCATAACTATAAAACACCAATAAATACAAAT
>VZTN01016452.1:321666-338526 GCA_013400515.1 Erpornis zantholeuca
AGATCCTGGCAGGATTCTTTGGTATAATGACAAATTCTGTAGTAAACAGATATTTCCAATCTTTATGCAACAACTGAAATAAGCAGAATAATCACAAGTGGTGACTAAAATGTAGATGAACAAGTTCTTTGGTTGCATAAACACAATTTCTACACCATGATGTTTCATATTTGGAGTTGTCCGTGTAGTTTCTTTTCATTTAGACAGACTATGCTTATGTCATAATAATACATTTCCTGAAGTCAAGTTTGCTTATAAAAAACAGTAGGCTTATCGAAGTCAAATGCAATTTTCCTATAAATGCAGTGAAGGGAAACACTGAGTCAATTTAAATCTAATTCCCTTTCATTTATAAATTTTGAACTTAGGTTTCTTTTTCCCTTTTCAAAAAAAAAGTATTTTTCTTGTAGGCCTGAATGAAGCAGCTTAGCAAAACAGTAATACTGACAAACAGCATCTTACACCATTAGCTAAACATTACAATGAAGGCAGTGAACATTTACAGTATGAAACACTGAGATGGCATCAGCTGAAGAGAAGATTTATGTCAATCCAATTTCTTCAAGGACACTACGTGGGGTCTCTGCTTCCTACGGAGGGAAAATTTGAGACAGTAGTAAATGAACACTGTGTTTCTATTGAGCAGTGCTGCACATGAGTTAGTATGGAAGATGCTGAATTGAAAAAGAAAGCTGAAAAGACATAAAAACATGGAAGTACAGCAGTTTGCCAACATGGTATTAGCTGCACTTTTCACAGAGCTGTTAATTAGATTGTCATGGTTCACAGGAATAGCTGGTAGATTTTATTCCCCTTAAGCGTAATAAAAATAAAACAATTCAGATGTACCAGCAGGGAACAAATCACAAGCAAGTAACAGAGATAGGAAGTAGGGAGGGATGGGGAAGGATCTTGCAATGGAGAGTCAGTGAATTTTGCAGTGAATTGTTTCAAGGGTCTCAAAAATCCGCTAGGGAAGAACAAATAAATGAGTGAATGAAACTACTGATTCAACTAAGATACAGTATCCCTTCATATCTTTATGAAAAACCTTTTTTTTTTTTTTTTACAGTGATCACATGCTTAATTCATAAACCAGGTCAGGTTCCTTGGTATGCCTGGGGTCAAACTGATCCCTTTCAGAGAGGGAAGAGTTTTTAGGACAGGCATTTTATTATTCCACACCAGGCATAAAGTTTTAGGTTAATTCTAATCTTAGAAAGCTTTTCTTAGATTCAGAGAAAGTTGTTTATTACCAAATTCCAAAGAATCATCATTTGTTTTGTATTCATTATTTCCATAGCATCTGAAAATAAATAGTTTAAACTGGAAACAGCAGGATGACCTTTTCCATAACTATTAACAATGCCCTAAAAAATAAAAGGGGATACTGTGTCCATGTATGTTTTATTAAACAAGAATATAAAATATGTTTTGTTTATGTTAACAAAAGCTTTAATATAAAGAGTATGAATAAACTTACTTTAGCATCCTAAAACAAGACATGTCATGCAGCAGAAAAAAAAAGCAGATAACAGTTAAGGCAGCCAACTAATTATTTTTCAACTGCTTTGCAAATATTTATGAGAAAAAAAAAGTCAGTAAAATACAAAATTAAACACCTCAAACCTTGCAAATAACATCAGAACATTGTCTCTATCAACCTTGACTATGTGGCATAAAATGATCAAGTTTACTATCGTCATTCAGTACTGAAGGAACAAGCTATGATACTTTAAGGCAACTTCATTTAGAAGTCAGAGCTTGGAACAGGCCATCTCTCAAGCATTTTGAGATGGCTTCTAAAATCCAGCAGCAAATAAGAAATTGCAATTAAAAAGCAAGTTAAATCTGAATCCAAGATACTTGGTGTATATTAAAGATGTAGTGTTGGCTTGGTTTCTTTTCCTCACTGATGTAGTATTTAAATATTCTTAGACAAAGCCAGACAGAATGGCATAAAAAGATTTACATGTGTATTTTAACAAATCCCCAAAAGGAGGCACTGACTGAAGAAATGGCTATGCAGCAATTTTAATATACCTTTTGTATTACATTCCCAGATTACTTTGTTGCATTCATTTTAGAAGATACACACCTCCCCTATCCACCAAGGTAAGGCATTTTACTCAAGAAATCCTACACTGTTAACTAACTATGGCACCAGAACTCAAGAGCATTCTAAAAGAATAAAACTTCTCAAGCATTTCAGGGTCTTCAAAATATTTGAAATAAATTCCCTTTTCAATTTTAAATTGCTTACACAGCAGTGGACACTTAAGAGTTACGCAGGAGTGATACATTATATTTACAAAGTTACCCGAAAAGAAATTTCTTTATAGCTATGAAGAAATACAGAGCAGTGCTGCCACTGTTTTTAAAGCAGTTTAGTATTGTTGTCTTCACTGCCAATTCAAAGTCTGAGATGATTTTCAGCAGGCATATACTTAAACACTGAATTTCTTCAAGTACATCAATGCCATTGGCTAACCCTTAAAAGCAACCTATTTCAAGGACATTAGCTACTTGTCCACAGATACATCACCCATACAACTCACACATGTTGAAATTTTTTTTATTACTAAAGCAGTAACCTTGAGGCAGATGCTCCTTCTTATGTGCTCATCCAACAATAAAATCTCACGAACACCTTAAAGCTAATGTCTTTTGCTAGAGGAATAACTTCAATTATTACTTTTAAAAAACAAACTGAATTATATTATGTTTTGTTCACATTATTTGTTTTAGTAAGTGTCAAACATTTTATCCAATTCTTATGTAAAACATTCTGCAGTGTTATATACTACCTGCAGCTCAGAATCACCCAAGGAAAACAACACAAATTTGAAATATCAGAACACAGATGAGGAAAAAAGTCATTCACATGAGACAAAAGTGCATGCAATACTTTATTTCAAACATGCCAGAAAAGCTAATTCATTACCTAGTCATTTAGAAGCAAGCAGCTGTATACAGATAACAAGAAAAACAGCATCTCATTACAGCTCAATGCACAGCATTTTAAGCCAACAGGCATGAAATAATGCAGGCTAAAGCAGCATTAACCAGACATCCAAACACATTGTTAATGGCTTACAGAAATAAAAGGCAAACTTGGAAATGGAAAACCACTCCTATGATCTTGTTTTCTAAGATTTCAGAATGCTGCAAATCCAATCCCAATCTTTTGTCTAATCCCCTAAATCTCCCATTTTTATGTCAGTTTAACATGTGGAAGGTAGTGCATTACCACATATAGTACATGGAACTAGCTTGTTTACAGTTCATTTTAGTAACCAGCTAAATGATATTTCACAGAAAGTTTTCAGAATCGGCATTGGTTTTAGGTTACAAACAAGATGCATCACATGCCCTCTCACTCTGCCCACTTTCCAAGTGAACGCACTTACATTCACCCTCGTGGCAGTACTCCAGTACACAAGGCAGCCTGCACTTAGAACTGGAAATGCCAATTTAAGAAGGCATATTGCAAGTATACTGTTAATGCACTTGGATCTTTCCAACCCCTAACCCTTAATGGTTGGACTCAATAAGCTTAGAGGCTTTTCCAACCTTAATAATCCTATGATTCTATCATTCATTTTTAAAGCAATGATAGTGTTCTCTCTTTCAGTGGCAGCAACTGTTAAACTACTCACAAGAGTGTTCTGAATGTCTAAATACAAATGTTTTAATTTAGGTTTACCCATCATTTTCTTTGACCTAATCAATTTGGCCTCCCTCCTTTTTGTAAGGTAAGTCACACTACTGTGGCAGTCTTCAGAAAGGGATAGTGGTATTTGCACCTTTAATTAAGATGCATGGTCCACATAGAATTTCATTCAACATGATTTAATACTTGTGTGTACACACATTTCACATTATAATACTCCTTCACTACCTTCTCTGTAAGTCTTAACTTCACCTACAGACTTTAATCAAATGTTTAAATACCACCACAACCTATTTGAAAGGTAAATGTGGGTTGAGTAATGTTACAGTACAGTTGCAGTATATAGACGTTTAGCTCAGAAAATGCTACAGAACTTCTAAGCATAAGACTTCAAGCTTACACACAATAAAAAAGTTAAACCATATGCCAACAAGCACAAGTTTGTTGAAATGAGACATGTGAAGAGACAACACTGTAAAACAGAAGAGGAGGAGGAAAGTACAACAGCAGAGAATGGTTGTGGCATTCTATAAGATTCAAGATGACTGGATTCAGCAAGCTGATGATACTGTTCTGTCATGAGTAAGTCACAGGTCTATCTCCTCTGAAATTCTGCATGCATGATGAATGAAGCCTTTTAGTACACTGGTACATTAAAGTATTCATGACGTGGCTACAAAAGAAATGTACATATTCTTATACATAATAGAAAGGTGGACAGATATGCAAGAAAACAAAAATATTATCTCACTGTTATCTGACATTAAAAGGACATTTGATACAGAAATACAGTATTGTATTTTTGACTACTCTAGATTTCCAGGGGGTGAGGGTAGTGGGGAGAATCAACATTTTACCCCCCCATACTTGCATGCTGTGTCCAACAACACACAGAACAACTTCACATCATAAATACTTTATTACATAAGCTCAGAGTTTCTTCTTAGCCAAAAAATGTTTGAAGCAGAGACTGTTCCAGAAAGGGACCACCCTATCTATTACTTGTCTCTGCATCAGGCATCGACTGTTGGCTTCTGTCAGAGACAGGCACTGGGCTAAGTGGCATCTGACATCACCCACCACAGCTGCTCCAATAAAACACACATTTAGAGGTATCAGGCCTCCAGAACACAGCGAGGAACAGCACCCCCTGCCAGGGTCGTACAGCAGTGGCAGTACTGGTGACAAAAATTACATTTTGTAGAAAAAGGGCCTGTTTAGAAAAGGGAGGCATCTGATACACCTCTCCATGTTTCTTTGCTTTTCGATTATGCTGCTGCACTCAATACACTCTTGTATGATTGGCACGAACATTAGTATTCAATTTGCTGAAAGATGAGCTAGAAAGAAAGCAACACTCAATTTTCTGTATCAAAATCAGGGCCCTGAACACAGATGACATTTTTAATGGAGTAACAGCAATTTAAGAGCATCAGCCCCATATATGCCCATTAAACTTTTTCTAGAATGAAAACAGACAAAACTCAACTCTCTGCATGTCAGCTTCTGTCTTTGATCCTGTACCAATTACAATCTTCAATCTATTTTAGTATCCCACTTCCCAGAATGACAGAAGTTTTAAAACAGAACTGAGAGAGTTCCCATGGACTTCTAAAACTGTCTCCTCTGTGCCATCTCTGTTTATTTGCATGTTCCAGCTTGCATGTTTTTAAATTCTACTCTCTAATTACAAAAAAGCCCAACAAAAATATCCTAGAAGCTCTACAGCTTTTATACTATGTTTCAGTATCAGTAATCTGAAGATCCTGTCACAGTAGTTTAAATTATTCTGACCAAGCTAACTACAAATCCAGTAGTTCACAAAATAATAGCAGCTTCATAACTTTAACAGTTGCAAGTAAGTTTTATGATGCATGCTATAATTTTTAGAATTCAAAAGAATCTGGTATATAATTAAGAAATACAAAATGTGGATTTTAACACTTAACACCTCTCTCATGGCGTTAAGTTAAAAGCATCAGTGTATATTAAAAACAAAGCACTGAGGCATAGTCCTAACTGGAAAAAGCATTGCATGATGACTCCTACTAGGGAGTAGGAGTCTTGACTAAAAAGAAGAAAGCACTAACTTTAGCATCCCTGGAGCCTCCACCGACAAATATTCCCAGTAAGGTCCCAATGGAAGACTTCTGCTTTACTTACACTGGTGACTGTTCATGAAGACAACTGAAAAATAGGCATACTGCTAATACTCTAAAATGCCCTATTTTTATCTAGGAAATAGTTGCATACACGATTCCCCTCTTCCTTGAAAAAACTCTTAGTCTTCCAGTGTTCACCAATGGAAATGTGAAGCCAACAAAGTTCGTGTCTTCACTGAAGTGCCTGTCAAATCTCATAACAGATTTCTCCTTAATTTTACATTAGCTGTCTGGACAGAAAGAAGAATGAGAGCAGCTCATTTCTGGCAGTCTTATGAGGTTAATTATAACCCACTGTTGTCATACTCAAGGATTATGTGTGTACACATTCTTTAGCACCCTCTTTGGCCTGGAAACACTGACCATGTCCCATTTTACGTAACTGTAACATCAACAAATAAGGTCATGGAAGGGTTCAGTTCATGTTTATCCACTTACTACCTTTTCAGTATTTTCCACACTTGCACAGTCCCACATAGTCCTGGGGTATTCCCAACCCTGTTTGTATTTTCAGTGGTTTACAACCTGAGGAATTCACTATCTTTGATGTTAAAATCATGGTACACAAAATTAAGATGATTGACTCAAATTACTGCTGTGAGATTAGTGCCTCATCTTTACAGAAACTTACTGTTTACTGATAAAGCAAGATAGACTGTCAGATAACAATAGGAAGGAGTGGTTATTTCACTCCTGGTGGCTTTAAAGAACATGTAAACACCACCTGCAACCAGACTAGCAATAAACTGACCTTGTAGAGGTGAAACTAAAGGATTCAATGGAAGACAACAGTAATTGAGATACAAAGTGATACACAGCGATATTGAGAAGGAAAACAGTGGCGTTCCAGTGAGGTCTCTGTACCCCACCAAGGACATCTGGGACTGTCCCACACAGAGGGCCTGGCACTGTGGGCAGCCTGACAAACAACCAAAAGGAAAATGAAGTTTTGACAAATTGTTTGCCATCACAGAACTATGGTATCTCACAAGTTTCAGCTATGACTGACTTTTTTTGCATTCCCCACTACACTGTCTCCAGAGCAGTTGGCCTGCTGGTCTGAATACCAGAAATGACAATATGGGGAAGGGACGGTTATCAAATTCCACAATCAATATCTACACTACCTTGCCTTCCTTTTGTGGGAATGTGCAGACCTCAAGGGTGTGCTTCACAGGCTCGGACATTGTCTAAGATAATGATCCAGATCTAATGAGTTTACAAATTAGTTGATCTAGAAGCTAGGGAAGAGGCAATGGTATCCTTACAGCATAATATAATGGCAAACTAATATGAAATACCACCTCTGAGAAATCATCACAAAAAAATCTGGATGTAAACTGTTTATCTGACTTTAACACATAGGTCCTAGTATTGCCAGAAAAGTAACAGCTCTGCAACACAAGCTGCACACTGTGGAATTGCAATATTTTAAAGTTACTAGAATTAATCTTTTTCAAAACGACATCTGTGTTTACAACTCATTTTAAAAACCTAATAATACTCTCTGAAATTGTCAGCCTGAGTCACTGGAGATTTTTTAAATTAGAAAAATGGTAGAGTTGATCTGAGTAAACAGAACTATTTAGCCAGTCCAACCCAACTGACATTTTCTCAGCCAACTCTGTCATGAGCCAAACTAATTAAAAATCATAACCAAAATAAAAATTAGAAGGGACATCATTTAATCCATTCCCCCAAATCGCATACCTGTAACTTTCCTGAGAGATATTTCATCTATTAAAGCCATCCAGTGATGCCTTTTTATGGTGCCCTAGGCAATCTACTAAAATGCTCCATTATCATCTCCACTGGAAAATATGCCTAACATTTACCTTGAATTATTTTCTTGCTGCAATTTAAGGTATTTTATGTTTGTAGTGGACAAGAAAACTGTGTTATTTCCTCAGGCAAGAGAGAGAAAAGAAATTATTTTATGTCTACACCAAACTGTCTCAAGTTCAGTGTGTTGCAGGGCTGCCATTTTACTGACAACATCTCAGAGCAGTGACACAGACTTCATGAATACTTGGCATGACCTCTTTTTCAGGGAAAGTTTGCTTAGGTTATTGTTTTAACTTCTTTCCCTTTAAAACCAGCACAAAGCCTAGGAAGGCAAGCCATGTTAAACTGCAGACGAAAATTACAACTGCCCCTTTTTGATAAAGACTTGGCTTTTTTCCTCACTCAGCATCTAACAAAACCTTAGCTCGGACACCAGACAAGATATGGGACCATGGAGTGTACAGAAGTTTGGGAAGAATTCTACTGAAACAGCTTATGGAGAAATCAAGAGCAGAGTATGAGGGTTTATGTTTACAAACATGAAGTATTTGCAGTAGGAAAAGATTAACATTTAACAGGCACTTCCTTAGCAATGATTCAGAAGCAACTTTTACACTCTACTTCTGAACTGTTATTAGGAAATATTTCTAATAAACAGCTGCTTTAGGAAATTGTGCTGTTCACTTGCCTTTTCAAGTATTTCAAAACAGGACAGTAACTGTTTCCCAATCTTTGGTTCGCTAACTGTTCAGAAACTTCTATTAGATAGATGGGTTTGGGTAGGAAGGGATCTTTTAGATCGTTTAGCTCCAACACTTGTGCCATGGGCAGAGACACGTTCCAATAGGCCAGGGCCCACCCAGCCTGGCCTTCAAATTTCCCACTAGGACATTTTTATTGCGAAATTCTATTTGTACTTTCAAAGAAGAGCAGAACATTTTCTCAGAGAACCTAGAAACACTTATGAGGTCTTCCACATCTTCAAAGACAAGTATTAACTATGATGCTCTTACAAAAAAAGAACAAAAACAAAAAAAACCACAAACAAACAAAGAAAAAGAACAATGCTTCATCAATGCCAACTCCTAGTCAAGATCTTGTCTGCAGCTTCCTATACAGAGAAAACAAACAATCTTCAAGATGGGTGCAAATTGGTCAACACAATTCTCAACTGGAATATGAAACAGCAAGTTGTCCTCCAAATGTTATTCAGCAAAATGTCCTAGCATATGCACAGACCTCGGCTCTAAAACATCACCTGAGCAGACCACAGCAGAGAGGTATGACAGCAGTGGCCTGCCTGCCTCTCTCCCAAAAGCACAAGTAGAAAGATCAGTTGAAGCTTTGTGTACTATAACCGGATAATAGTAGGTGCTTCCTGCCTCTTAGCTGCTACTCCGATCAGCCGGCTCAGAGGTGATAATCGCTCTGGGAGGCTCTGCTTCACATGTGCCAATCAGTTGCTACGCAGCGAGCCAGGAACAATCAACAGCCCAGCTTTTAGCAGCAAAGATGGTTCTAAGAATCCATCAGAGACTCCACTCACCACCACAAAAACACAAATGCTTTAAGCATGTATTACAGCTGACTACTTTGTATTGAGAAGTTAGAGACAAAATTATTAAAAATCCCTGAATTCTCTATCAGATAATCTAACGGTGTCTGTATTTTTGGCAAACTGCCAAACTATGCACATAAGGATTCATTAATGTTTTCTTCCAGCACTGCAGATACAGGTTTGCATTGCTTATTCTCCTTTGCTTAAGGAAGCACTTCTTAAACTGCAGGGCTGTTATCTTTGAAGGGATGACCAGAATATACTGCTGCAACAAGCCATGTCATGTCCAATATTATTCAGCTTCCATGGCAATGGCATTTAAGCATCCCCCTTCTTTCCTAGTCCTGCAGCACTTTGTGTTCTTACAGTTGTTTAGACAAATGTTTGCAGGCACAAGTTGTAAACATGGAAAAGCTGCTGACTATATGTTCTTAGAAATGAGCAATCTGAATTGGATCAGTTTAAATGGATCTGAAATCCAGTTCTAGAATGGTCATATAAATATTCGTTTTTCTGGCACAGAGGAAAGAGGGAGAAAAAGGACAGCTGAAAACTCCGAAAGTCAATACTGCTGCTGAACCTCCTTGTTACACTCCTATGACTCAGGCCAACAGCAGGGGTGCAGCATCTGACAAGTAAATTAGAACCTTCCTATGCATGCTGACTTGGGGGTTCACAGCAGACAGTGAGTCAGGACAAGATGTGTGGAACATTGGCTCTATAAAACACTTAGATACTACGACTTTTAAAAAAATAGGATGTAATTTAAGCCGCACTATCAGCTTTAGCAAAAGTCCTGGCTTGCCAAAAGCAGCTCCTTTCTACTTCCCTTTTCAATGCCACTGCTTTCTTCCTCCTGGTGCTTCCCTCATGCTCCCCTGCATGAGCTGAAGTTTTAGCTAACAGTCTAGGAGCCCCAGAACCACAGGGCAAGTGGATCAACACAACACAAAGGTAGCAGTAGGAATGGATCCAGCTTTCTCAACAGGAGTCACTGTCAGCATGGTTTTGGGTGCTGAGCAAACTGCATCCTGACTCAAGACCATGACTTCACCACTGTAAAATGCTCTCAGTAGAAAGCAGAATTTCTACACAGTACAATTAAAATGTACAATATAAAGATTTCACCTCGTTTTTCAGTATTACACAAGGTTTGCCATAAATTTCACCATATTATCTATGGAACTGACTACTGCTGAATATGTGGCTTATTACAATTGCCACATGGAACACATAGTACCCAACACCCAAGTTTACAAGACAAATCTCTCTAAAACAGCCATCAAAAAAACCAAATTCCACTCATTCAGGGCTTGGTTATGCCTTGTAGTGTAACAAGGATTAAAGTAATTTGAAGTTGTATAACCTATTAGTTAAATACCAGGTTAATCCAAGCACCAAAGCTATGAGTCAAACTCCTCCCCTTGCCCGAAGGCAACCTCCTTTACCTCAGGAGATCTTTAACACAGATGATCTTCGTTCCTATATACAAGCTGCAGCTCCTTACTGCAGGCAAACTGTTCCCCATCTCTTATTATGTGCAACTGTCTATCTGACACCATTTCTATTTCTCCATATCCTGAGGAACCACAACAACCTTGTAAATTAAGGTCTGAACACAGCAACTATTCCTTCACTCCTTCCAGGGAACAATACAGGTCAAAAAGTAGCATTCCATGGCCATCAGATAATGCCACTGTTTCTAATTTAATGGGGACAAAGCAAATTTCTTCAACTAAAACTATGCCCACACACAGAATTCACCCAGGTACATACTGTAGGCAAGTAAATTTGAGTCACACAGAATTCTCTAAGCCTGAGCTTGTATGTGCCAGAATTGGTCTTTGTAGCCATCTGAGACCCAAACAAACAAACAAAAAAGATTAGGACTCCTAATGAACAGCTCTGTTTGTAGCATAGGTTCCAAACAATAAAGGTAGCTTTTTAAAGTTCTAATTGCAAGGGAAATCCTATAGGCACAACCTAAATTCTAACCTCACCATGGGAATCACAACTCTTTGTACATGAACTTGTTATCATGAAGAATACAGAAAAACCAATGAAATTGGGGAAAAAATGTGGGAAATATTGAGCACTTAAGTTTTTCTTACTGTTGTTTTAGAATATGTCCAAGCTCATACAAGAAATTGTTTTCAACAAATGACTTGTTGGCTGCCCTAATTCTTCAGGTCTAACATGCAAGCAGGTTATTGGCTGCTCCCCTCTTCTCAACACAGATCAATTGCTGTATAATATACTAGGAAACTCTTAAATGGTGAAAATACCCATACACCTACTGAATTTGTTTTTGAACATGTTACAGATATTTTTGCCTACTATAATTATTTTCTTTTATCTGGAAACTAAATCCTGATATTTATAAAGCTGTATATCAAATTAGATCTATTACTACAGTTCCACATTACAAAAGCCAATTTGTTTACTGAACTACTTGTTTATCATTTTATCAAATAAGAAGCAGAGTAATTAAGTTTTCTCCAGCAAATCATTTTCATGTATGTTTTAAACTTGCTTTATTCAAATTAAAATCTTACCTTTATTAGTTGGACTGCCACAACGTATTCCACTTATGCTTTGGACAAAAATATGTTGCAATGCACTATATATGCAAATAAGCTTTGTTCTGTCATGCAGCATCCGGCATTTGATATACAGTCAATTGCAGCAGCACCCAGTCTTTTTAGGGCCCATTTTCTTTGCACAGCAGATGTAAACAGCTCATTTTCCAATAAATACATGTTTACATGGGCTGATTGTAAGTAAACAAAGCCAAACATCTGTTTAGTTATTAGCTTTGGTATCCATTTCTCTAACTTGCATTATCCCACTTAATTATCAACACCAAAGAAAGCCAGTAGAAGTCAGACATTTCAAGTTGATGCGGTTAGTACATAAAAGGAAAATAAAAGGAAACACTCAAAGCACTCTTCAAAGACCATCATGCAAGTGTTGCAGAAAGTTAAGCCCATCACCCATTTTTTGTTTACCCTTGCAAGGACTTAATTACACGTGCAGCAGTCTTTGCATAGCACCCATTTAATCCATGCCACCAAAATGGTAAACTTGGTAGTTACCAATCATTTAGATGGGGTCAAAAGGGCTAATGCCTTAGATTGCTCATAATCATAAGATATCCTCAGACAAACCTCCCCAGTCTTCATTCTGGCTCTACAAACAAAATCAAGCAGCAGTGAAAATGTAATACCATCTACTAAATTAAAAAAAAAAAAGCAAATAAAAAACAAACATCCACCCAATCATGTACAGCTTATTTACATTTAACATAAGACTTTAAAATATTTTAAACTATATACAAAAGTAAATTCAGTTATTTCACTCAAATCTGTTTCAGCTATTGTAATTCTTTAGGTTAATACAAC
This sequence comes from Erpornis zantholeuca, assembly GCA_013400515.1. Lineage (NCBI taxonomy): Eukaryota > Metazoa > Chordata > Aves > Passeriformes > Timaliidae > Erpornis > Erpornis zantholeuca. The sequence goes on from VZTN01016452.1 coordinate 334,246, forward strand.
TTTAATGGTCTTCCTAAAAGTCCACTGTTAAGAAAGCAATTAGAAATCCACCAGAAGAAAATATCTGTTCAAATACTTCAAATAGATGCGTTAAAAAACCCTTCAAAGTTTATTTTTCATTTCTTAACCAGGGTAAAGGATAATGGTACCTTAACAGAGTAAGTTGTAGAGAGTTCTCTAGAAAGCTTCAGCTGTCCATGAAGGAATATTAATTCAAAGATTTAATTTTTTTAAAGACTTAAAAGCCATTGTTCATTATTGGAACAGATTGAGAGTGTAATAGAATAGGATTATACCAAATTTACATATATTTAATTCAGTGATTAACTGTCACACAGTATTATTATTAACATTGTTATTAAAATAAGACTTGTTCCATGAAGAAAAATAAGTTTCATTCAACCTATAATCCTTGAAGTAATTTAAACAACTTAATTCAAGATTCATATTTATTAAGTCACCACTGTTGCTTGCTGAGGAGTCACTTTCATGTCATATTGCTTAGTGCAAAAAGTTCAACATTTTCACTTTAATCAATCCATCTCTTAATCAAACATACTTGGACTTCTCAAAGAATTGTGAACAATAGGTCTTCTCATACTTTTTTTTGGCCTTTTAATATCAAATTTTCAGCATAAAATTTAATATACACACTTTTATTGTATCTTGATACCCATCACCAGAACTACTACTGTTGCTAGATATCTTAGCAACAAAAAATATAGCTTCTCCTTTAAAAATAAATAAAAACCCTAAAACACATACCAGCAATGTGCCCCAATATCTGTACAACACACAGAGAAGACCACAAAGAAATGAGAATCTAAAACCAAACACAACAGGATGCCTCCTGAGGACATTCGTATTCTTCTCACCTAATATTCTCTGACACTCTAAGACCATCTTCACAGGTAGCGAAAATTCTAGGAAAGGGTAGTAGTACTGCAACACGACACATCATCTCAGACAAATGAGTAAAAACAGAGTTTTCCCCTCACAATCTCAAGATCCAAACACTAACATTGCTCTTTTCAACATTCTGCCACGTCCAATGAACTTGTTCTATTAACATGCAGATTAATGGGAGCATTCAAGAAAGAGCACCTGATTTGGAAGATAAGATACTCCTTACTCTCAAGCAGTCTTCTGCAATTGTTCATGGAATTTACTGTTTATTGATGAGAAGCACATGACTAAACTCCTGAAAACAGCTACAGCATATGCAGCAGTGCTAAAATTTTCATTGCATCACCCTGACACCGTTCTTCTACTGCTAAGGACAGGAGAATGCCTCTGGAAAAGAATCTATCAATTCGGTGTACAGAATAAATACACCCTTATTAGAATTATAATCTACAGAGGGTTCAGTGTATCATAATATACAACAGTTCTACAAGAACCTCTTATATCAATAAATGATCAAGCTCACAGTTTGCAAACTGATCAGTATTGGAATTCACATCAGAGAGGGTCCTGAATAGTTATGAGACAGCAGGGATTGCTTATGCTAATTTGTCTTACTTATAATTGAAACTTTCTGATCTTTCAATTTGCAAAGCTTAATGAATGCATATTTAACACTTATATGGAAGACTTCTTCCTCAACTTGTTGAGTCTTAAGATCCTCTTCTTTTGATTTCTTTAATGTAATAAAATTAGTCACATCTTACATGCATACAGGCTTAAAGAAACAAGAAGAAAAAAAGCAGACTGAGCATGGGAAGAGACCAAAGCATGATATGCTAATTTCCAGTGCCATTTTTTCAAGAAGATATTTAAGCCTGGAACCTCCTCTTCCCCCATTAGTACTTGGGGAAAAGAGATGCAGGTTCTACTATTAATTTTCTGGAATACTTCCTATTGCTTTAAACATGAGAGTATGATCTGGTAAGTATTTACAGGAAAGCCACAGTGCAAGAAAGACAGTTTAAAATTATCTATTAGAAATACAGAAATATCAAGGTTTATAGAGCTGTCTGCTACTATTACATTCACAGTCTTTAGAGGTTTGCTCCTAAGAGCTGGAAGCAGCACTCTAGGTGGGTCTCACCAGAGCAGGGTAGAAGGGCAGAATCCCCTCCCTGGACCTGCTGGGACACTTACTGATGCAGCCCAGGGTACAATGAGCTTCCTGGGCTGCAAACACACATTGCCAGGTCATGCCCAGCCTCTCATCCACCAGCACCCCTCAGTCGTTCTCAGCTGCTCTTGATCTGTTCACCCTCCAGTCTGTAAGGATACCAGGGACTGCCCTAACCCAGATGCAGCATCTTGTACTTGATCTTGTGGAACTTTGTGAGATTCCTCTGGGCCCACTTCTCCAGCTTTGCCCAGGTCCCTCAGGATGGCACCCCATCCTTCATGTGTGTCAACTGCACCACTCAGCTTGGTGTCACCTGCAAATTCATTGAAGGTGCACTCAATCCCCCTATGTCACTAACCAGGACATTAAACAGCACTGGTGCCATTACTGACCCGGAGGAACACCACTGAAATTCACTGGGACACCAAGCCATTGACCACCATCCCTTGGATGTAACTGTCCACCCATCAAACCCACCTCTCTTGAATTTAGAGAGAACAATGTTATGGGAACTGTGTCCAGATAAATGACATCTGTAGCCCTCCTATGGCCCACTGATGTAGTTGCTCCATCATAGAAGGCCACTGGGTTGGCAGGACTTGCTCTTGGTGTAGCCATGCTAGCTGTCCCAAATCACCTCCCTGTCCTCCATGTACCCTAGCATACCTCCTAGAAGGATTTGTTCCATGATCTTCCGTGGTATAGCAGTGAGGATGACAGGTTAGTAATTTCCTCCTTTCTACCCTTTTTAAAAAATGGGTACAAACCTTCCCTTTTCCCAGTCATTTGGGACTGCATCTGACTGCCATGACTTTTTGAGTATCATAGAGAGTGGCAAACACCCTAACAGCACTATCACCCCTTTCTTCTATAAATACTTCAGAGACTGAGTTCTGAAATACATTTTACAAAAGCATCAGCTAACAAAACACTACAACTTGTTCTTCTGTGAGCTGGGAGGGATTCCAAATCCATAAAAATCATAGCTATTTCCTAATCCTTAAATAATGAACTAACAATCTATCGCTTCTCATTCACAGTAACTCTCATAGGTCCCCATATATGTATCTTCTAAAACTTAACTGTAGATCATCATCTGTGCCTAAAACCAAGCTGATACATGTCTTAAAACTACAGTAACCAACTGACCAACAAAGCTGACCACCTGAAACTGAGATGGAAGTTACACATGAAGAGCAGATGGCAGTGAAGGTAGTTGGATCACCATGATCATGAAGATTCCATTATTCAATCTTGTTTCACATTCAGAGGGACACAGGTACAGCCAAGGCAAATAATGCTACTGCCAACTTAGGAAGGCAGTCTATTTCAACAGTCTATATTTAAGAAAGAACATTAAGTGAAAGATCAATTAATTGCATTCTTTATGGTAAGTTTCTCAGGCAAATGGTAGGAAACACCTGCTTACAAAGGCTGTTTCCTAAACCAGACAAAATCCCTTATATTCCCACCCACTGGAGGCTTAAATATCAGAATTTTCTTTTGCCAGTGCTAATGACAAAATGAAGGAGTATCTGGCATATCTCAAAGACAATATAATATCTACTATTATGCATACCTTCAAACCTATAGTTTCCAATAAGCACATTTTAGCTCCACGAAGAAAAGTCTCATGGCATATGCAGAAAATTCACCAGACTTTCATTTCCAAACATACTCATTCTAAAACCAAAACCTTACATCTATAGGCAACCCTAAGCATTTAAGGCAAGTCAGACGACATGAACACTGTCGGCACCCTTCTGGATGGAGGATGAGGCAAGGGTTTGAAATAGCAAAGAAAATAAGGGTAATTGATAGCTTATCTCTTATTCTTCATGTGGAAGGACTAGTAAATACAGCCAGAGGCCAAACTGCAAGAGCCTAAGGAAAAAAAAAACCACTCACATAGCTTTTAGTTTTTTGATCATCAGTGAAGTAGTGACAGAAACAAACAAGTTTGATTTGTGGACAGACTCACTTGCCTTTTTATTTAGATACCTCTTAAAAATATAGTTTTTAGAAGTATTTAGATGTTNTTTTCACTGACATTTACAGTCATTCTAGTAGCTTGCAAGATTCAATCTGTATAAGGAACCTAAACTATTTTAAAATGCATTGGAAAGAAATATTATAAAGAAAAAAAAAAAGCTTTCAAACCTACTGAGGAATTTATAAGCCAAGCTCCATGTTATCAT